>JADMLD010000381.1:0-318485 GCA_017589585.1 Phylloscopus whistleri | reverse complement strand
AATTGGTTGAGGAAGTTCATCTGCACTTCCTTCTGTCTCAGCTCTGGGCTCACCGGGGAGGCCAATTCCTTCTGGTCCTCAACTGCAGGGGAAAACAAAAACCCCCATTTCAGACAGCAAACCTCAGATTTTCTGTGCCTAACTCCAGCGCTGCAGTGAATCACACACAGCTGAAGGCCCCTGCCTACCGTCAGAGAGGGTTTTGACAGTCTGAGGCAGCTTGGCTGATTTCATCATCGCTGTGAAGGTGATGATTTCCGTCCTGTCCAGGCGGCTGCAGCCCGTGCACAGCCCCTTGATCAGCAGAATGAGGTGTTTCTACAGAAAACAGAGACATCAAGCATCATTTCAACTCTCTTGATTCCAATCCCTCCTCCATATCGTTTGCCCTAAGCAGATGGATTAAGAGTAATGCAACTTCAGCTGGTGAGGCCACTGCAACAGTTCTGAGCCACTCTGATCTCCCCCGAGGATGGAGACACATCCCTGACTGCAGGTAATCCAGGTCACTGGCACTGCCTGTGTTTCCTATGGAAAACACCTGGAAAAGCTCTCTCTGCTGTGACATTACAGGAACACTCCTCACAAGCCTTCCCTCTTTCAAATATATTTAAGCTTTCCCACAAGACAGAAATACAAGCAGGCAAGAAAACACCTTTAAAAACTCAATAGATAGCTGTGATCCAAATTGTTGCACAAAACCAAACCAGAGTGTAAGAAACTGGAACTGAATTAACCAAGGCTTCAGGTCACCTTTATTTCAAGTTGTGAGCAAGCTTTGATTCTGAGTATAGTACACAGAGGGAAGATTCAGGAGGAATCAGAGTCTACCAAAGCATATGCCTTAAATATTTTAAGTCTTTCATTAATTTTGCTTTATGCATTTAATGTTAGAGCAAATATTTCAGAATTAGAGCCCCAAGTCCATTCTCACACTGAGGCTGGCCCAGGAGGGCCAAACCTGTGCTCACCTGTGAAACAGCACATGCTTCGTCTGGGTTCTCAAGCCGCAGCAGGGAGAATTCAATCAGCACCTTACAGGCAGCTGCCACTGACTGCAACTGGTTTCTGGGTACTGAGAAAAAAGCAGATCCTTGTACTCAGAGTAAGTTTTAAATAGTCCAGTGTAATAAGCTCCCAAAGCTGTCAATAAAGCAGGATGCTCTGCAGTGTGGGTACACACTCCACCTCTCCTGCCTTACACAGATGCAATATAAACTCAGACTCATTACAATGTAACCCAAGAAATGTCAGCAAAGTCAGGATAATTCCTTGTGCCAGAGGGGAATTCAGACAGATAAAGCAGTTTCCCCAGCAACATTACTTAATGCTGACAGAAGCGCTGAAGAACATGAAACAAGTTCACAAAGCCGATTTTTCTGTTGAAATTGCTAAATTGTCAGCCAAAATAACAGAAAATATTTTGAGTCACAATGTTTTGATCATTAACTCCAACACAATAACGTAACTACAGAAGCCCTGAATGGTTTGGGTTGGAAGGGACCTTAAATCCCAACCAGTCCCACCCCCTGCCATGCCCAGGGACACCTTCCACTATCCCAGGTTGCTCCAAGTCCCCTCCAACCTGGCCCTGGACATTTCCAGGGATGGCAGTGTTATAACTGCTGAAGGATAATCTAAAAATCCTGAACATTGATTTAAATACTTGACCAAAATTAAATCAGGTCAACGAATAAGCAGCCAAAAAGGCAACGCTGTCCAGTCGGTGGTGGCCAAATACTCCCATCAACAAGCTTCCCTTTCCATCAGAGCTGACATTTCATGGTACAAAAGCCAGCAATGCTGGCCCTAAAGTCTGATTCAGCAAGAGGGCAAAAAACCAACACAGAAATCAACAGTTCTGATTTACTTTTACTGCATCCAGCCATTACAGAGGAGCAAAAGAAGCAAAGGAACACTTACTGAGACCACACACAGTAGTGATGTAGTGTGTGGAAAGTGCAACGAAGGAGGAGTAAAAAGGCTCGTACTGCTTGTCGTGGTGCAGGATCTCAGACTCACTGCAATGGAGAGGGGGACAGAGGTCAGCCAGACCCAGCACAGCAGCAGCACCACCCTACAGCCCAATGTGTCCAGTGACAGGGGCAAGGCAAGGTGACAGCTCTGGGAACACAACCCTCGTGTCCCCAGGACTGACTGCTCCAGCAGCAGCCAGCTCATGGCATCAGCATCACTGCCCACACAGGAAATGTAAGGGAATATTGTGCTGCCAGTGTTTCTCCTCTACAGCATCAACAGGTCAGGCTCCACCAGCTGCACTCCCTGCCAGAGGCTCATTAACCTTTAAGTTGTTCTAAACTCAGCTGCCCAGAGAGCCTGGACTGTGTGTTCTGCTAATGCTGGCAGGATTTGCCAGGCCTGGAGCACAAGCATTCCCTTCCCATCAGGGCACCGAGGCAACTGGAGCTTGTGCAAGTCTGCAAATCAGAGGGATCAAAGCAGGCAACTGCAGAACCACAGCAGACACAGGCACAGCACCTGCAACCAGCTGGGGGGGTAAGGCTGAGTCCCTACACTCACTGGCCTCAGAGATCAGCCCTTTAGGGCAGAGGTGACACCTTAAAGGTGTCCCACCACGCCCCACCTGCACAGACACGAAGAACACAAACTGCTCTGCCTCCACACCTACTTCTACCTCTCATTTTTCCTGTGACAAGCCTAAGGGATGTGCAGATCTGCCTCGTAAATGATCATTTACTTTCTCTCACGTTTTCATGCAGTGCTGTGAACAGGCAAGCTGGAAGAACGGATTAGGAGACTCAGCTTCACTTTGCCTCTCCAAACCCAGCCAGGCTGGGTTCCCCACCTCTGGGACTGAGGTCATTCCTGGAGGGCAGGTGGGGAGCAGAGGGCAGCAGTCCATGGCACAGGCTGTACTCAGGATTTCACCATTCCCTGCTGACCTGAACAAAGCCCAGTTCATGTCACCTTCCCTCTTTCCACCCTAAGCCATCATTTCCAGCTGTAGCAGGAGGTGCAGCTGAAACAGAACCAACTCTGGAACAGAACTATTTCTCCACAAAAACGAGCAGAAACAAATACTCATCAGCTTTGTAGTTTGTTTTCCTATGTCTGAGGTTTTATTTAGTCTGTCTAGAAAGCTGAAATAGAAAAATAGAAAATGAAGTGAGAGGCTTTACTGGAAGATCTTCAACAGCGTCACACGACCGAGTTCCAACACCTCAGGCCTCACCTCACCCTCTCCTGCCAGAACTGCTCTGGTGAGGAACGAGCCCAGAGACTGAACATGCAAAGCAGCCTGTGCTCTCTCCTTCTCAGACATTAATTTTGCTCACCTACCTCTCAGGCCTAACTCCAAGCCAGCAGCACTAGATGCACGTAAGTATTGTTCAGAGAACAAATTAGAACCATTTGGGAATAACAGAGTACAGGAGAGGCTGACAGCTCCTAAATTACTGCATAGGTCAAGCTGTGCACCACACAGTGCCCACAGGGTATAAAGAACACAGAGGTGCAGAATCCAGCACGAGATAGGGATTGGGCAATGGGAGGTTTGAGTTTTACTAGAACACACTGTGGATGTTATGATAGTGCAAAGTGGAAGGCAGCAGTCAAGTAATCACCAATCCTTGCAAATAACCACTGACAGAAGGTAACAGCTCAATCTGGGATGTGCCAGAGTGTTATTCTGAGTATACAGTGAGATTTAATAACGTCTTTTCAGCTTCTATACTGGGGTTTTTTGCTTAGAGGGGTTTTGCTTCCTGGGGAAGAAGCCTCTGTCACTTATCAACGTTAATCAGCACCAAATCCCAGCTCCTGCCTGGGCTCTGCTCCCCAGTCCTGAGCACACCCTGTCCTTGGGGCAGTGGGCACAGAGCAGCCTCCTCCTCAGGAAGGCACTGCTCCAGGGGCAGTTCCCCCCTGTGGAAACCCCTTCCCCAAAAACCAGCCCGGAGTGACTTCACAGACACAGAGCTCCTCTCCACCTGCACCTGTCCAAGCCAGCACTGCCATCATTTATGTCAAACAAGGGCCAATTTCTCTCAATTCTTGGAGACACCTGCTAACAGAGGAATACCAGTAACCTGATGATGCTCAAACTTATAAATGAAATACCAGAGTAGTTAAAAAAAGGAGTTTATTGATTTATTTTGGAGAGAATAGTACTGGCAATTCGGCTGTCATCACACCAAGTTTATTTAAGGGGAAATCCAGCCACTTTGGGGTTGGCTGACACCATCAAGAGCTGAACTTCTGCCTTCTAAAAATAACTTGAACACATAAAAAGATTTTCTGCGAGAAATCTAAAGATAGATTCTTGTTCAGCACAGAAAAGCACAGCTCCAGACACCAACAAGCTGAATTTATTCCTTTGTCACTTAGCACGCCACAGCAAGGCACGAAACAAAATCATCCTGCCAGAGCCCAAATCCTGCCAGACCATCAGACACACAACTCCAGCCTCAGGCAGCGCTGCTTGAAGGCAACAAACTGCTGTCTCACGTGGAAAACAGAACCAACACTCCCTCTGAAGGAGGAAACAGCCCTCTCCCAGAACTCGAGTGTCCCTGGGATAGTTTGAGGGAACACTCCACTAAGGAACTTCAGGCACAGGGACAGCAGAGCTGCTCGGGGAAAAGCGACACTGGAATGGTCCCTAAACAACAAAGACTGGCCAAAGATCTGCCCAAAGCCATCACAACTGCCCAAAGCCATCAACAACTGCCCAAAGCCATCATGCAGCTCCTGGGGGAACAACTACTCTGTGTGTGCAGGCACAGAACTCCTCGATTCTACTCTTTGAATCTGAAGCATCCACTGCACACTCAGCCATTCTGCATTAAACAAAACACCACGAGGCTTTATTTTATCGTCTTCCTCAGTGCACTGTTTATTTTACGTTTCTCAGCAACTTATCGTGGCCGGGGTTGTATCTCTAAAACTGAGCGTGATGTTGTGGCATTCACGTCTGGTGTTTTAGACCATGAAACAAGCTGTAAGTTGAATTAAGTAGCTGCGGTGGGTACTCTTATGCCCTGACTCCAACCCGTGTGGTTTACACAAGGCAGACTCGATTTGGTTCTGCTTTATTTCGACTTAAATTAGGAGAAGCACTGCAGTGGTAAAGACTTAGAGAGAAGTCTGGTCCCCCCAGAGCCCGGTGAGACAACACTTGCCACGGCCCAACCGGGCAAACTGTGACACGCCTGGACAAAAGCAAAACCACAAGAACAGTCCCGAAATCTCTGGGCGGGCGCCTGTCCGAGGTGCTGCGGCCGGGCGAGCACCCTCGGCCCGTTATGGGGCCCGAGGGCACCTCCGAGAGCTCCGGCCCCAGGACAGCGGGAGGAGCCGGGAACGGAGCTCGGGCTATGCCCAGGGCAGCCCCACCGCCTGCCCTGCCGGGCACCGGGCACCGAGCCGGGCACCGGGCACCGAGCCGGGCCCCGCCTCAGCCGCTCCCGCAGCGGCACCCCCAGCGCTCCCCTTGAGCGGGCGACGCCGAGGGGCGGCAGCCCCCCGCCCGCGCTCCCTCACCTCTCGATGACCGAGGCGAGCAGCTGCGGCAGCTCCTTCATGTCGAAGGCCGAGTAGGAGGCGGAGAGCAGCGGCCGCACGGCCACGTCCCAGCCGGGCCCGGCCCGCGGCCCCCGCGCCGCCCGCCGCCATCTTGGGCTGCGCTGGGCCGGGGGGGCCGCGGCGCGCACAGCGCCCCCTGCCGGCGGGGCGGCGGCCGCGCAACGTCGCGCCGCCCCATTGGCCCGCGGCGCGGGCGCGTGCGCACTGCGTGAGTCAGCAACTTTGGCGCGCGGCGCGTGCGCGGCGCGGGGAAGGCGGGGCGGGAGCCGCGCATGCGCCCTGCGCGCGCCTCGCCCCCGCGGCTGCCCCGGGGCAGGAGGGACTTGGGGCGGTCTGAGAAATCCCAAAAAACCCCAAAACCACTGGAAAAGCGAAAAAAGTCCCCTCTTCAAGGGTCCCCCAAAACACTTAAATAAGGAAACACCCCCCCCCACGTAAAGACCAAAAAAATCTCCACTTAAATAGCCAAAAACCCCACTTAAGTAGCTCAAAAGTCACTGAAATAGCCCCCAATCCCATTGAAATAGCCCTAGAACCCCCTAAACACCCCCAACAAACACTTCAGTGGTCCCCAAAAAAACACCTCAATAGCCCCCCAAGTCCCCCTTAGATAGCCCCAACCCCCCATCTAAACAGCCCAAACCCCCCCACCGAAATATCCCTGCAAAATTACCTCAATAACCCCTAAAAACAACCTAAATAGCCCCCCTACACACACTTCATCAGCCCCAAAAGCCCACTTCAATAGCCCCCAAAGCCTTTAAATAGCCCAAGAAACACTTTAATGACCCAGACACACTCCCTGCTCTGCAGTTTTATTTTGAGATCTGGACACTGAGGGAGTGGAGGGGACACGAACCTTTCCCGGGGGAACAACTCGATGCCAAACCCGACCTTAACAATTCAAATCCACTGAGTTCAGAGCCCTGATCCCGAAGGAAATGCTGAGAGACACCTCCCCCTGAACCACCCCACCTCTACCCCAAGTGCTGAACACAAAAAAAAAAGGCAGGAAAATTCAGAAACAAATGGGAAGGAATTGATGTTGTCCTAATAAATAAAGAACATGGAGAGACTTTAGGTTCAGGTTCTTCCCACTGCAGCTTTGTCAGTGGCTCCACGAGGCTGTTTCCCACTGACAGACACCCAATTCCCCACATTCTTCCCCAAGGAAATCACCCAAGGCCTCCTCCTCACACCAGGAGCTCGTTACCACATCTCCACAGCCAACCACCCTCCTCTCTGCCAGATGTGGGGCACAGCTGGCGCTGAGGGAGAGCCCAGGATGAGCAGGACACACATCCTTAGGACTCTCTTCACCAGCACCAGGGAGACACTGAATTGGGGACTTTAAGGGAGGTTTGGGACCTTCTTTTTCAGTCAGAACAGACTAAAGAAGTCTCTATTTTTCATCTCTCCCGTTTCTCCTCACGGGAGACACGTGGGCAGTGCAGCTTTCGTTCCACCAGCAGCTTTTCCTCACAGGTATCTTCCAGCCAAATGGAACAGAGGCAAAGTTTGGATCCATCCCTGGGGGGTGAGGGCTGAGATCCCAGCCCAGCTGCTCTCCAGGCTGGGGCTCCCTCAGCGCCAGGCCCGGTTCAGCAGCTTCACCTGGGCCAGCCTCTTGGTGATCATGGTGGCAAAGACCAGCCCGAAGAGGACACTGCTGATCAGCACGTAGTCATAGTCGTCCTTGAGCACATCAAACTGCTTGGAGGGGTACACACGGGTCTGGAAGATGTCCAGCCCGTAGGCTACAACCTGCAGGGAAGGAGATCAGCAGCTGGGGATGCAGCCTGGAGCATAAAACTCCCCCAAAATGATCCCCACGGGGTTAATGGAGAGGAGGGCTGTGTTGTGGGAGTTACAGAGCTCCCTGCCACGGGCTGGGGGTTGGAATTGATGCCTTAGATTTTGGCTTTCATGGTTTCAGATTCTGGGCTGCCTAAGGATGTAGTTTTGAGCCTCACATTAAGTGTCACTCAGCTCTTCACAGAACAAATAGACAAAACAAGTCCTTTCCTGCTGAGGACCAAGGACAGCTTTCAGCCCAAAAAGCACAAACAGGGGTGGACTAAAGGGAGGAACAAGAAGGATGGGACCTCACAACCTGCAGCTGTAATTGGACAATTAACCCCCAATATGCAAACAGACCAAAACTGATAAAAATGTAAAATCTCATGATGGAGCAGCCATTTTGTGTGTCCATTCCCAACCCACCCTGGGTGCAGCCTTGGTCAGGCTCCTGTAATGCCCAGGGTGGGTCCTTGGAAGCCTTTTAATGAATCTCTACTTTATTCTCCAGCTCTGTCCAGCCTCTCTTTCAGGTCAGCCTTCCTAAGGCATCAGAATCCACGCCCAAATTCCACACTGAGGCCTCCACCAGCCTGCACTCACCAAGCAGGTGGACTCGAGGCCAGAGGGGGCTGTGTAAATCCCCCTCATCCTGGAGATGGTCTGGTTGTAGTTGATGAACCTCTCGGCGTGGATCTGCACGTCCGGCGAGTAGGGGATCAGGTTCTCCTCTCTGCAAGGCACCACGAGAGACATGGAACCCCAGCCAGGCAGCAGGCAGGGGAGGCCACCAGTGGCTCCTGATTATCAAAAGCTAAGCTGAAACAGCAAATTTGGGAGCTTTTCCCAGTGCAGACTCATTACTGCTGCAGGATGAAAAGCAAAGGGATCGGCTGGGTCAGGCTAAGCTGCAGCCGTCTCCTTCCAGGCTTTGGAAGTTTTACAAATAAGTGTAACTCTAAAAAATCCAGTTCCTCTGACTGCTCCTCCCTGAGAATACAGACACCAGGCTGGTTTGATGACTGACCTGCTGTAACACAGACAAATGCATCTCACCATCACAGACTGGGAACAGAAGCACGGAATCCTTCAGGTTGGGAAAGACCTCCAAGGTCACCGAGTCCAACCCTTGACCTGAAGGAACTTCCCTTCATTCCGTGCTAAGACTGCTCTGAATCCAGCCAGGACAAGTTGTTAAATAAGGAAACAACCCCCTCCTCCCACGTAAATACCAAAAAAATCTCCACTTAAACAGCCAAAAATCCCCACTTAAGTAGCTCAAACCCCACTGAAATAGCCCCCAAACCCCATTGAAATAGCCCCATAAAACCACTTAAACAGCCCCAAAAACCACTTTAATGGTCCCCAAAAAACACCTCAATAGCCCCCTACAGAGCTCATGACACACAAGGAGGAAGAGAGGGTCTCACTCCTTCCCTACCTGCTCTGCTCCGTCGGGATCTCCGGGCGCCGAGGGTCCAGCAGAGCCTTGGGAAGGGACAGGATGGCCCCAGAGGGAAGCCCAACTGTGCAGGGAAGGAAAAGCATCTTGAACATCACAGAATCCCAGAACAGCTGGGCTTGGAAGGGCTGCACGGGGACCACCCAGTCCAACCCCCTACCCGGGCAGGGTCACCAGGAGCAGGTGATTCAGGAATGCATTCAGGTGGGTTTGGAATGTCTCCAGAGAGGGAGACTCCAGACCCTCCCTGGGCAGCTGTGCCACTGCTCTGCCACCCTCAAGTAAAAGTTCTTCCTCATGTTGGGGTGAAACTATCTGGGTTTATGGCCATTGCTTCTTTGGGCACCACCAGAAAGAGTCTGGCACCTCATGGCCACTCCTGACAGCATTTTCTGACAGCCAACAGAGACACTCTCCTGGTGCTTACCCTGCACTTGCAGGAGTCCAGGACAACCCCCAGGCAGGACCTTCTGGCAGCAAAGCGCATTTGGCTTGGATTTCAGTGCTCCCCTCTCACTGAGCACAGCTACTCACTGAGCAGGTGGCGGCTGGTGATGCCCCGCTCGGTGATGGTGGCCTCCATGGCACTGATGGCAGAGGGGAAAATGTAGGATTGCTGGAGAACCTGGGGCAGGATGGGCCGGTCCAGGGAGCTGAAGGCCGTGGCGTTGTACTGCTCCGTGCCCTCGTAGAGCTCCAGCACCGTGAACTCGTTCCGCCGGGCCTTGGTGTTCCAGTACTGGTACTGCAAGCAGGAGGTTCAGGAAGGTCAGGGAAGCAGGCAAGGAGGCAGGAGAATCACAGAGGGTGGTCACAGAACTGCCCCCATGCCAAAGAGTTTTGCTTTTTATACGTTTTCCATGTATTTGTAGCTCTGTAGGTTACTATTCTATAGTTACACAGCTCCTTAACTGACTGTAGCACCTTCCTCCCCCTCCCTTAGATTTCAGAACAATAAGCTAACCTTGCTGGAATCTTATTTAGTCTTTGCTCTATAGTGAGCCAAGAACATCTCATTTTTTCTGTGTATCATAGACATAATAAATGGGGGGATAGAAGCTAAGGGGGACTTCAGTGGGGGCAGAAACAAAAGGGGGGATTACTTAATTAAGTAATTTAGTGACCCTCTATAACTGGATGATTTCTGTTAAGTATTTGTTAAACTCACAGAACTGTCACTGCATTACGTGTGCACTTTGCCATATTTGCACCGTGAAGGGCCTTCACTACAGCTCACTGCTTTTTAGCACCTTAGCATCAGGTGATTTCTCCTGATTTCAGGGCTCCCCCGAACAAGAACAGCTCTCACCACCACCCAGTTCTCAGAGTGCACCATGTGCACGGGCCCCTTGGCCTTTTTCTGCACGGAGGAGTGGATGATCCTGCCCGTGACCCCGTCCATGAGGTAGATCCCGATGAAGGTGCGCTCGTGGTGCGTGTCCGTGCTCTCGGTCACCACGGCCAGCAGGTTGGGGTTCAGGGACTAGGGACAAAGGAGAAACAGCTGAGACCCCCTTTCAGTGCCTCCTTCCTGCTCTTCACCTGGCACTGAGCATATTGTGAACAAATTAGCATTAAACACCTCGAGAAATCAAGGCGTTATTCCCCCAATTGCTGCACAAATACATTGTCGAAAAGAAACCCCCAAAATGAACGTTTTTCTGCAGAGACACTGGTGCCCACAAAGAAAAACTGGCTCCACAGGGCAGCTCATCCCAGTGTAGCAGCAGGAAATGGTACTGGGATCTTCCCAGGGGATAACCCCTCAAGAGAAAGCTAAGAGAGAGCTGCAGCAGCACCTTGTAGAGGACGCTGCGGTCGCCCATCACGCGGCCCTGGGAGTGCACGTGCTCGTTGGACCTCTTCCCTTTGACAGCCACAATCCTCTGCACCTCCGTGGGGATGGCCACCTCCCAGCTCTCCTCTGTGCTCAGGTCCTGCAGGGAAAAAGCAGGTGGGAGCTTGGATCTCATCCTCCAAGGACACCATCTCCACCAGCAGGATGCAGATTTCCTTGCTCTGGGATTTCCAAAGTTCCTTCGGCGCGTTTTGAGGCTGAAGGTTGCAGTTCTGAGCAAAGCTCCATGAAGGGAACTGAGATCTACCATTATCCACAAGGCATTCAGCAAGTGCAATGAAGGTCTTCCATACCTTTTTCAGCCTGAATCCAGAGAGTTTTCCCTGCTCAGCATCAACTAGGTAAAAATAGATGGAATGGGCTATTTCTTCTAACTGGCGAAGGACGTTTTTAGTGGCTGGGAAAGGTGTAACCTGGAAAATAAGAATTGAAATACAGGTTAAAAACAACTGATACAAACAAAAAACCCACCCTGGAATGAACCAGAAAGATTATTTCTAACGTGTTTATCAAGATAAGGTCTGTCTTACCAGAATAACCTCATAGTTTTGTGTGAAATGTGGCCCAATGGCATTTTTTTTTCCATCTTGCTCCAAATGGGAGGGGAATAATTAACCAGAATGTGAAGAAAACTGCCTCCAGGCAAAGCAATTTACCTTGTACTCATCATCAATCAGGAGCAGCACTTTGGCATAGTCTTGATCCATAATAGGCAGAAGCAAAGTCTGGAGAATGGGACGTTTCAGAACAGGAGGAGCTACCTGGCTTCTCTTCCCAAAGATGGGGTTAAAGACGTACAGAAAACTCATTTTGGTTTCCTGAAAAACAGGGTAAGCTTTGCCTCTTGTTTAAGTCAAAAAAAAAAAAAAAAAAGGTGTTTTTCTAACTGTTACTTGCTGGTATTGACTATTCATACCCTGAAATACCCATATCCATGCTGAAAATATTCTGTTTGGACACACACATTTGTCCAAACATTTTTCTGACATTTGTCCATAACAACCACGATCATTTTTAACTTTCCTAGGCTTCTGTGTCTGCTTCCCTCCAGATCTTTCTCCCCTGCCCTCCTCTCCACATCAGTGACCACCAGATGATGCCCAAGATGGTTTTATTGCCCTGTCCAAGGGCAGATTTCCATGCCCAGTGGAGGGGCAGGGAAGGGCCTCACCTTGTCCTTGACAAGCAGAGTGCACTGTGGAGGGTGGGGGAAATGGGCTGTTGTTCTCTGCACCATCAGCTTGAAGGAGGAGCCTGGTTTCACATTCCTGAGGTATTGCTTCCACAGGATGGTGCCAGAACTGCTCTCAATGCCAAAAAGCTGAGGAAAAACACATGGGAAAGCCAAAGTTTAGGAAAGTTTAGGAAAAAAAGCCTCTCCCATTCAAGCACTGCATCCTCCTCTGTCATATCCCAAAGAAAGCTGAGGCTTAACCCCCTTTTAAAACCACCACAAGACATCCTTTGCATCTTCCCCTTATTTCTGCTCATGCTTGGCTAAAAACAGGGCTGGGAATTCAAAGCTGAGACTCTTTGCTCCAGCCTGGAAACAGATTGCTGTCCTGGCCTCCTCACCTTGCCCGAGGCAGTGACCATCACCATCATTTTCTGCAGGTTGAATTCGTCTCTGGCCAAGTTGTCAATGTTAATCTCGTTTTTAATCTGGCTCCGGGGCTTCCTGGCGTCGTAGAACATCTTCCAGAGATGGGCAGTCCAGGCTTGCAGCAGGATCAGCTGGGACGAGAGCCGCTTCAGGAACATTCCCAGCAAACCATCTGCAAGTGGCACCACGGTGACAACAGCAGGGCAAACACACAGCTCCCACCCCAGAGCTGAGACTGTGCTGTCAAAGGCTGCCATGCACAAACCTGGCTAACTCCTGGCCTCCCACTCTGCAGTAAGCTACAGCTGCCATTTCTGTGACAGAGTCTGGCATTTACCAACCTTTCCCACTGCACACTCATTCCAAAATATGCCCTGATCAGCTGAAAGCAAACCTGCATGCAGAGGATTTTGTGTTCCTTCCCACTGTGCCCACCTACAGCTCCCCCGCCCCTACAGAAGTCCCTCTGCACCCAGTGCTCAAAGGAATTAAAAACACTTAATTCTGCCCAATCAGGGCTTGCATTCAACTTCCTAAAGTAACCAAAACACTGGATTTCAACTCTCATTTCAGCCCCTGAGGAGAGCAAGCAGAGGGGACCAGTGGACCACTCCACACTCAGTCCAAAATAAGCCCTGATCAGCTGAAAGCAAACCTTCATGCAGGGGATTTTGTGTTCCCTCCCACTGTGCCCACCCCTACAGAAATCCCTCTGCACCCAGTGCTCAAAGGAATTAAAAACACTTAATTCTGCACAACCAGGGTTTGTATTCAACTTCCTAAAGTAACCAAAACACCGGATTTCAACTCTTGTTTCAGCCCCTGAGGAGAGCAAGCAGAGGGGACCAGTGGCACCAGGAAGCATTAGGCAGGAGCAGAGCACACTCCATGCAGGATGGGGTTACCTTGGATGGCTGCATCCAGGACAGCAAGGAAAGATAAAACAAAGCAAGAAAAAAAAAAAAAAAGCTATTGGAAATGAGTCTTCCCAAAAGAGTCACAGGAAACATTTAGGAGACATGGCCAAATTCCCTCCTACTGCTGCTGACTGGTTTTTTAATGTAACAATGTAATATATTCATGTCATCTGGGTTGGATTTCCAAAGTTTAGACAGAAAAGGGTTTTATTTCTGCTCATTTTAATTGGCATCAGTAGAGATTTAAATTAATCTCTCAGCTCATAGTAAACAGAAAACAATAAACACATTTATTTATGAAGGAAAACAAACTCACAGAGGTAATTCTGTTAAACTCACCTGCTTTTTTTCCAAATTCTCCCTCCAGCTCAGCCTGTGCACCTGTCAGAGGCAGATCCACCATCTCCAGGCTTACCACCTCTGCCAGAGACTCCTCTCTACTCCACACAACTTTTCCTGGGAAGAAATAAGAGCAGAATATTGGAAAAATCAACTTAGTATTTGGGAACTGAATCACTCAATATGAGAGCATCTTTCAGTGCAACCCTGAAAGGCAGATCATCTCTTAATGAAATACAAACCAGTGTATAAATATCTAATGTCATTAAATGAACTATTTCATAAAAGACAAATACTGCATGCAACTGGAGCCACCTCTGGGAAGAAAACCTCAGGATCAGTCAAAGCAATCTGGTGCTTTGAAAGGGTTACAGTCATTGAGTCTACTTAAAATAAGAGATTCAGTGTGAACTCCTGGATTCCTTTAGAACCCTGGAAAATTCTTGTCACTGAGATGGGACTTTCAACCCTTTCTGCAAATTAATATTTTTGCCATGGGGACCTTTTCTGAAAATCTTTGAGGAAGATCCACACCAGCACTTACACTCTCATCCTACAAAAAGAGTTTTGAAATCTGCAAAAAACCCCTGAAATCCAAAGGCTCTGCCCACACAAAACAGGGCAGAATTGTTTGTCCAGGTGACTCTCCTGTGTCTTTCATGGGACTCAGAAGAGTTAAATTAATTTTTTTCAGCTTCCAAGGAAAGTAATGATAAAATATAAGCCTTGAGGACACAGAATTTTCTCCTGGTGACTGTTACAAATGGAGGAAGCTGTTTCTGGGAATCACCTGGCTGCTGGAGGAACATGAGCATGTGGTCCTCTGTCTGCACCAAGGCTCGATAGCCCACGGAGTCATCCTTCTTCAGGAAAACCTGGATGTACAGCTGGGAAAAACAAAACAAAAGGCAAGGAAAACAGTGAGATTAATGATCACATCCTCTCCTTGAAGAAAGGAGAAATCAGAGCAAGCAGGGTGATGCTGTAATCCCTGGAATGCTTTTCCCCTTGGCTGAAGGGCTCCCATGCTGCCAAATCAGGGAAGGGAGGGCACTGCAAGGACAGAAATAACCCCTCCCTGCTCACCTGCTGTGGCCTGGCCCCTCCTTGCTCCAGGTTAAAGGTGATCGTGGTGTCCAACAATCTTTGCCCAGTTTCAACCAGGTAGAGGTTGATGTTGTAGGTTTGATTGGAGCAGGTTAAGGAATCCTGCAGCAAGGGGCAGAAAGCAGGGGTTACACACACACCACACCAAATCCTGCAGCAGGATTCCAGCAGAATTCCACGTCCAGCAAAAACTGGAGCTTCAAGATATTTTTAGGCTGTGTTTTTAGGTTGTACAGCTGGTGTGAGACCTCTGTCATTCTGCTCCTGCAGGTGAAGGAAGAACATGGACTGACAAGAACTGGGGAACAAGAGCACCCCGTACCTGCCTCCGGGTGTTCTCCAGAGTGCTGCCAGCATGGAGGCCATCAGAGCTCCCAGGTTTCTGAAGTGAGGATGAGAGGAGAGGTAACATGGCTTCAGACACCAGTGAAGTACAAAAGATTAGGTTTTCAGCTGCCTGACAAGTCTCAGCTTGACTGTGACATCAGGCAGCTCTGTTCTGTTCTATTCTGTTTCAGACAAAAATGAAATTAAGTTTGATATCCCCAAGAACTGAAATCCTCTGTGGATCAGGAAAGTCAATTCCTTGTCACATCCCCACCTTCCACAGGGCTGAAAACAGGCTATGCACTGAGCCAGGCACAGCCTGAGCTGGATGTAATCAAGCCCTGCTTGTGCTGTCACTGTAACTTATCAAATCCTCCTCTTCCTCAAGGGGTTCCCCATCCCTGGGCCTGTGAAACACCAGTGGAACCCCCACCCAGTGCACATCCCCAGAGCTGGGCTGGTCCCAGAGGACAGGAATTGTGCTGACCAGTTCACTCCTGCATGTCAGGACAGCAGCCACCGTCTTCTCCCCGGTCGTTGCAAAACTCACCAGAGCTGCCTAGAAAAGGAAAAAAAAAATAGTAAGAAATCATTAAAAAAAACACCTTAAGAAATGCCCAAACCTCACCAAAAAGTACTTCTGAAGTAAAGAAAACCACAGTGGAATTAAAAGCAGAACCGTCACCGCCAAATTTTCAATTGTATTGTTTCCCTAAACTCAAAAGCAAAAAAGATCTACTTCTCATAAAGATGGGAACTGCTGACCTGCCTGCCACAGGTTTCTGAGCCATGATGCCCAGAGTTACTGAGATTTTGAAGAGCTGCCAGCTAGCCCAGCAGTTTGAAGGGTGTGCAGCTGCACTTGGCCCTGCCCCTGGTACATCTGCCTCGGGTACCTGCTGGAAGTCCCGGAGGTGGCTGAGCAGCCCCTGCTTGTACTGCAGCAGGGAGAAGTGGCTTGGGGACAGCTGCAGGAAGAACTGAGTCCGTGAGGCGCCGCTCACACTGGGCTGAGTGGCCAAGATCCTGGCCTGGAAGTCATCTGCAAACTCCAGCTCCAGGGACTGCAGGGGAGACAAGCACATGTGCTGAGAGAGTTGTCCTTCACTGAGACCAACACCTTCCTTCCCTAAGCCCAAGATTTCCTGACTCTGATTCCCTGAGTCAGGGTGTGGAGGATGGGTTCCTCCAGAAATGGGGACAAGTGAGCAATCCAGCCTATCCAGATGGAAAAGGCCTGTAACCATCCAAGGGCAGCAAAGCCACGTAGGAGAAGGAACAAAAAATAACAGAAGTCATGTCCAAAGAAGAACAAAGGATGCTAACAGCTTCAGAATGTGAGAATCAGACAGAAGCCAAAAAAAGAACTGCATAAACCTGCTGTATGTACAAAAGCCATCCACCAATCCAGGCTAAAAAGCTAACGTGTGCTTTCAGGGTATATCCCATTGCAAAGCAGCGTGTAACACGTGACTGACGCTGAAAACTGTATAAAAGGTTTATTGCAATAAATGGCTCACTTTGATCATATTGATCACAGAGTGATGTCCCACTCTTGATTCTTCCGCAGTCAGGGGACAGAGCAGGAGCAGGGAAGGCTGAGGCTCCGCACATTGACCCCGAAGGAGTAACAGACAAAAAGCTTTCCCACCCTTCCCTCCATTTACAGATCACGACCCCCCCACCTCAGTGACAGACTGGGGCACCCAGCTCCAGCAGGGCAAGGAACCCCAGGGGTGCCCCGAGGCAGCAGCTCTCACCTGCAGCGGGACGAGCCGCATCTCCTGCTCCGTGTCCAGGGCGCAGACGCGCAGCGAGCGCGCGGCCGCGTCCGCACACACCAGCACCGCCTCGCCCAGCACGCCGCAGCTGCCCTGCAGGGCCCCCAGCCACGGGGCTGCCAGCCTCACCTGCACAGAGACCAGCCAGGGTCAGCACTGCACCCACAGCCCCCACAGCACCCAGCTCAGGCAGGTGTTCTTAGCCACAAGTGAGGAAAACCGCCTGAGGTTTGTGGGATAGTCCAGCCCAGCTCGGTTGGGCTCTCAGGGCATCCAGCCACGGGATCCCTGGTTTGAAGGCAATGCCTCGGGGAAAGGGAGGGCTCTCTGCAGCACAACAACTGATTTCCTCTGCCCGCCACGCCACAGGGCTGGAAGCCCATTTGTTCACATCAAATCCAGCTTTTTGGCTTGTGGTGGTTTAGCACGGATGGTAAAAACTAATGAGTGGCTGGAGAGACTTCTCTCTCTAAAAGGACTAAATAAAACACTATTTTATAAGCAGTACCAACCTAGAGTTCCGAGTTTTCTGTCTTTACATTGTTTGTAAGAAAGTAAACACTTAGGGAGAAGAGGAAAATTGTTCTGAAAGTTCCATTTTCATTCTTATTTTCCTCTTTTAGTGTACATTAATAAATCTACCTTTGTACCCTTTAATTTAAGCCTCCTTACCTTTCTCCTAATCCTATCTCACAGCAGCCAAAACACTCAAACCACCCTACACTAAATCTAACAAACACAGACAGGCCAACACAAAACCATTCCATGGCTCCAGTACCTGTTTTGTGATTTCTCCATCCTCTACATTAAACGTCAGCACGTTCAGGTGGCTCTGGGGAACGATGCCAACCACGTGGATCACTCCAGTGCCACGGGAATACAGCAGCTGGTACTGAGTGCTCTCACTGCAGGACAGGCAGCAGCCATGAGGCACCATCCCCTCACACCACTGCCTGCAGAAGCACGAGGCAGGTGCAGCCCCCTCGCCTCTGCCCCGTGCCAGGGGCTCACAGCTCTGCTCAGAGCTGTTCTCACCTTTCTGGCAGGTGCTCCACCCACTTCTGGTGCCCGTTGGACAGGTAGTGCAGAGACAGGGCTGCCTTCTTCAGCACGGCCACGTACTTCACTGCCTCAGGGAGCCCCACCAGGGCAGCCCCCTGGAAACTGAGCACAGCACCAGGAATTAGGGAATGAGTTGCCTGTTTTACCCTGGGGAAGGGGCTGGAGCACCAGGAGGGGCTGAGGGAGCTGGGAAAGGGGCTCAGCCTGGAGAAAAGGAGGCTCAGGGGGGACCCTGTGGCTCTGCACAACTCCCTGACAGGAGGGGACAGCTGGGGAGGGTCAGGCTCTGCTCCCAGGGCACAGGGACAGGAGGAGAGGGAGCGGCCTCAGGCTGGGCCAGGGCAGGCTCAGGGTGGACATCAGCAGGAATTTCCCCATGGAAAGGGAGCTCAGGCCTTGGCAGGGGCTGCCCAGGGAGCTTTGCAGTGCCCATCCCTGGAGGTATCCAGGGAAGGCCTGGACATGGCACTCAGTGCTCTGGGGACAAGGTGGGGATGGGTTACAGGTTGGACTCGGTGGTCTGGGAGGGCTTTTCTAACCTCAGTGATTCTGGGATTCTCTGCAAGGTTCAAGCACTCACAAAGAATTCACCCCAAATTTGGTTTGGACACTTTACATCTGACTAATCTTTCTCCACCATGCAAGCCCAGACCGAGCCCATGACCCATTTTTTTCCTTCCCAGACCAACACCACAAGGAAAAAACCCCGTGCAGACAGGAAATCCCAGGCACCTGCCAGTGTCCAGGGAGGTCTCCCAGTTGAGGCCCCCGATGTTGGTCTCCCAGGAACGCAGGATCCGCCCAGCATTGGACACAGTGATGGCATCTGCAGAGGGGGGGATGAACACAGAGCTTGTACCCACCACAGAGGGAGGGGTTCAGCAGGTCCAGCCTGTGCTCTGAGCCTGGCCCCACATCCCAGGAGCCCTGGCAGGCCCTTACCCTGCCCGTGGATCAGCATGGCATCGATGGCTCCTTCCGGGGTGCCCTTGTCCACGTGGCGCCACACTGCAAGAGACAGGCCCGAGGGGAAGGGCGTTCATCCCCGGGGACAGAGCGTGTCAGTGTGCTCAGAGCCCCGTGTCAGTGTGCTCACAGCCGGGCTGCTCACAGGGGCAGCCCTATGGCCGGGCTCTGCCCTCCCGCCGGGCTCTGCCCCGCCGCCGGGGCGCTCCCGCCCGCCGAGGCCCAGCACCGGCGTTCACCTCTGCGCAGGAACACCCCGCACACCCGCACCGACCCTCGGCCCCAAGGCGGCCGCACTCACGGATTTCACCGCTCCGGGAGTTCAGGGCGGCCACCACGTTCTCCTCGGTGGCCACGACGAGCTTCTTCGAGCCCTGCGAGGCCTCCAAGGAGGCGAACTTGAGCTTCCCCACGTACTGCTGCCTCCTGCCAGAGGGAACGGGAGCGCCGCTGAAATGGGACCGGGGCGGGAGCGGCGCGGCGCCCGCCCGCGGGAGCGGGGATCCAACCCAGCGGGACCCCCGGAGCTCACCAGTCGAACTTGCCCACTTGGTCCTCGTAGACGGCGGCGGCCAAAGGCAGCAGGGCCAGGACCGGCAGCAGGGCCAGGACCGGCAGCAGCAGCAGCGCCCGCGGCCCCGCCGCCATGACAGCGGCCCCGGCGCCCGGGGGGCCTTCTGCGCCGCGGGGCCGCCCGCGCCGCCGCCTGCGCGGGGAAAGCGCGTCAGGGCCGTGGGGAGCGCGCAGGCGGCGGGAGGGGCAGCCCCGCCGCTCCCGGCAGCCCGCGCGCGGCCCGGGGGCCTCGGAGCACGGCGGAGCCATGCCGAAATCCAAGCGGGACCGCAAAGGTGGGAGCGGGACCGGGACCGGGACCGGGCACTCGAGTCCCGGACACCCCGCCCGGGCACATCCCTCTGCCCGCACACCCCGCCCGGGCACATCCCTCCCTCTGCCCGCACCCGAGTCCCGGACAGCCCGCCCGGGCACATCCTTCCCTCTGCCCGCCCCCATTCCTGTTCCCTTCTCCGTTGTTTTCCCATTCCTCGATCCCATCCCCCATCGCCCCCTTCCCTCTCCCCATCCCCTTCACCGTCCCCTTCTCCGTCGTTTTCTCATTTCTCGAGCCCGTCCATCGCCCTCTCCCCGTCCCCATCCCCATCCCTCGATCCTTTATCTCTCATTCCCTTCTCCATCCCCATCCCCATCCCTCCGTGACGCTCTCTCCGCTCCGCTCCCCGCAGTGTCCCTGACGCGGACGCCCCGCAAGGGGCTGGAGGCCAAGCAGGCGCTGATCGCCGAGGTGAGTCTGGCCCCGGCCCCTCTCCCTTCTCCCCCTCCCGCCCGTTCCCCGCGCCCCCCGTGCCCGTCCCAGCCCCGGTAACGGCTCCCCCGCAGCTGCGGCGCTGTGTGGACACCTACAAGTACATCTTCGTCTTCTCCGTGGCCAACATGAGGAACAACAAGCTGAAGGACGTGCGGAACGCCTGGAAGCACAGCAGGTGGGCAGGGGGGCGGGGCAGGGCGGGGGATGCCCAGGGGCTGAGCTCCAGGGCTGACATCCTCCTCCTCCTCTTCCTCCTCCTCCTGCTCCTGGGCAGGATCTTCTTCGGGAAGAACAAGGTGATGATGGTGGCGCTGGGCCGGGAGGCGAGCAGCGAGTACAAGGAGAACCTGCACAAGGTACCTGCTGGGCTCCCTCTGGCTGTCCCAGGCCTTCACCTGGGGTATTCCACACCCTGGAATAACATCCTGGGCTCACTGCTCTGGGGGGTTCTAACTGAATCCCTCTGTCCCGCCACGAAGGGGGTGTTGTGAGGGGAGCTGTGCAGGGCTGAGCCCGTGCAGGTGAGCTCCTGGTGCTCCCCAGTCCCCATGGATGCTCCTCCTTTCTTCCAGGTCAGCAAACACCTGAGGGGGGAGGTTGGGCTCCTCTTCACCAACCGCACCAGGGCCGAGGTGGATGAGTGAGTACAGCCTGGCCCCAGGCTCCCTGCTGCTTCCCTGAAAGCAGGGCTGCTCTCATGGGCTTTGTCCACTTGTCTTTGTCAGCCCCTCCTGTGACAGCGAGGCGGAATCATGGAAGGGTTTGGGTTGGGAGGCTCCTTAAAGCTCATCTCAATCCACCCCCTGGGCACTAACAGGGATCCAGGGGCAGCCCCAAGCCAAGCAACAGCAGCTCCTGGAGCAGGCTGTGCCCCAGGGACGTTCCTCCCCCAGCTGAAGCTCCCATCTCTGCCCGTCTCTGTGCCAGGTGGTTCTCCAGGTTCCGGGAGCTGGACTTTGCCCGTGCTGGGAACAAGGCCCCGTACGGGGTCAGCCTGGACACGGGGCCCCTGCAGCACTTCCCCCACTCCATGGAGCCGCAGCTGCGGCAGCTGGGGCTGCCCACGGCGCTGAAGAAAGGTACCTGGGGGCTGCTGGGGAGAATGTTAAACACACAGCAGGATTTAGGGCTGCAGAAAACCTGAGGGGCCCCTTTCCCTTTGTTGGGCTGGAACTCCTGATGCTGTTGTTACGGGGCTGGTCCTTGTGCTGCTCTTCCCAAGCTCATGTCAAAGGCTGAGGAAAACCCCCAGGTTTCTCCACAATCCCATCCTTTCCCAGTGGAAACAGCTCGGATTAACCCACTCAGCAACCAGGTGTGGGGTTTTCAGAGCTGATCCCACCCCTCTCCTTGGGGTGCACTGATACTGCATGGGAAGGTGTCAGCTCCAAGGGGTGGTGCTGGGGGGAGTCCTGGCTCTGCCCCCCACAGAATTCCAGGGGAGTTCCCAGTGCCTGGGGTCCCATTTCCAGGGGTTTTGCTCTGCAGGAGTGGTGACGCTGCTTTCGGATTATGAAGTGTGCAAGGAAGGGGATGTTCTTACCCCAGAACAGGCCCGTGTGCTGGTGAGTAACACACAGCCCTGCTCCCTGACACAAAATAACTAACAATTAATTAGCACAACTCCTGAAACGCAGCAGCAATGATTTTGGTCCCTGCTTTGCTCCACTTCCCACCTGGAAGCAGAATTTACTGTTTTGCTAGGCTGGGCACAGAGACAGTAAAGCAGGAATGACAGATTTGTGTCCTTTCCTAGAAACTCTTTGGCTACGAGATGGCAGAGTTCAAAGTCACCATGAAGTTTCTGTGGAATTCTGAGACAGGAGAGTTCCAGAAGCTCGTGGGAGACACAGCAGAGGAGGAGGAAGAGGAGGAGGATGATGATGAGAGCAATGAGGACTAACAGCTTGGAGACCAGACAGTTCTATTTTAGGAACAAAAAGAGGATATTTCCCTTCCCTGGGTGCACCTGGACTGGGATGATCTTTATATCAAATGACCTAACTATGCTTTTTTTATATTTATATAAATATCTATGTGAAGCTTCGATGGTTGTTGCTGCTGCCTGTTACTGTTGGTGTATCCTGGGATCTAAGGAAATAGCAGCTCAAACATGAAAACTGGGCAGAAAGGGCATAACTGTAACAGAACTTTGATACAGCACAAAGGGAAAGATGCTGAGGGTTTGTTACTCTGACACAGAAGACACTTAGCTCGATCCTTGGAATTTTGCTTTATCCCTGAAGTGTTCAAGGCCAGGCTGGATGGAGCTTGGAGCACCCTGGGATAGTGCAAGGTGTCCCTGCCCACGGCAGGAGGTGGAACAAGATGAGATTTAAGAACCATCCAGCCCAAACCATCCTGAAATTCTGTGATTCAAAGTCCCCAAGTGCTGCCAACGACATGCCGGGTTCCAGGCACGGGTCAGAGATGGGGTCTGCACTAGAAAGAGGTTTTATTCTTGTATGTGATCATTTAAGTTTTCACATTAAAGCAGAACAGGGGCCTTCACCTCGTTAACATGTTCATTTTCCCAATCAGCTGCATCCTGAATCACGGGGTGTGCTGAGGGGCCGGCAGGGACGGCTAAGGCACGGGGGTGGATCCTACAAAGCTTCACTGATTCAGGACAAACCTGCAGCCCTCCAGCCGTGGGTGGGAGGGCAGGGCGGGCAGCTCCTCTCCTGCATCCCCAGAGCCTGTGCCGGGTGTGCCAGCCCTCCCTAGCGGAAGTAGCTGGGGCAGTCGTGCGCGCTCAGGTGCCAGGCCTTGTCGAACGCCTGCACCACGGCCGGCAGCAGCGGGCCCTCCTCGCTGGAGCTGAGGTTCTGCTCCAGCTGCTCCACGCTGGACATCCCAACGATCACTGCGTCTCCAAGGGAGCCCTGGGGAAGAGATGGGATCCCAAAAGGGAGTTCACCTCCCAGGCCACTGCAGGCCAAACGAAGCCTTTCTTTTGGGATTAAGCAATTGACACCATGAATTCTGCTCGCTAGGCCAGGACATCCCCAAGCCACTCCAAATCCTCTTTATGATGGGCTGCAGGAGCACTTAGGGGACATCAGGAGTATTCAGCATTAGTTTCCTAGTCCAGTGAAAGGCAAGTCCCCTCCTTGCAGGGAAGCTTGAGTGCATGGGAAGCCAAGACTCCAGTAACTGGCACCTAAAATCTTCCACTTGAAGCTTCCTGCTCTGACCACATGGGATGCCATGGGGAAAGGCAGAGCTGCCTCGCTCCCGCTGCCTGGCAGAGTCTGTACAGCAATATTCACTTTGGAACGCCAGAACCCCACAGGATTAAAAGACACCTACACTGAAATCTCCTGGTTTTGAGCCATGGCAGCAGTGCCCAGAGCTGGCAGCAGTGCCCAGCTCAAGCTCTCACCTGCAGTTTGGAGTGGTTGTAGAGCCAGCGCAGTGCAGCCGACGCCAGGCTGGGTGCAGTGGAGCCATAAGCCTCTTTGAGAGCTTTTTCTACCAGTTCAATTCCCTCAAAATTGTGTTTTTTCCAGTACCTGCATGAAAAGAAATCATTCTTATTGCCCCTGGGACCTCTAGTCAGTGGTATATTCCAACCAAAAGGCTTTCAGGAAGCTACAACTCTTTGTAGCCTCTGAGGACTTCTGCAATCTCCCTTGGAAGCTGTGAGGAAGCTGAGCCTAAAACCCACCCTGCAGAGCTCAGTTACACACTACAACCCCAACCACGTCTGCTGACATAATCCCAAGCTTTGGTCAATTCTGCTTCCTCTCAGCTGACTATTAGAGTGTTTTTTTAATGCAGCCATTCCTGCTGGTCTGTCAGCTCAGGACATACCTGTCCCTGTAGGCCTGAGCCCAGTCATTCCCAAAGAATCTCCCCATGGGCTGGCGCGTGTCTTTGTCCTCGTACTTGTACTTGCCGGTGAGCAGCCCCCCTGCGAAGGAAGGGAGCAGCAGGTGTGGGGCTGGGCTGGCCCTGCAGAGCCCTCATTGCACAGGGCTTTACCCCAAAGCCTGGCCCCCGTACCTGCCAGCGGGTTGTAGGCGTAGAAGCGCAGCCCGAAGTGCCTCAGGCAGGGGAACAGCTCGGCCTCCACCTGGCGCGTGGTCGCGTTGTACATTCCCTGCACGGGCCGGCAGACAGCTCAAACAGAGCTCAGGGCACAGCAGCTGCCTTTTCCCACCCTCCCCTGGCAGCACCCATCCAAGAGAGCAGCTTCAGAGCACACAAGGGTATGATCTGCTTAGGAACAGACTCGCTGAAGGACTGCAAGTGATTTAAGTGCCCTGCCAGGGGAGTTGCTGACTCCAGCAAGGAACACACTGAGCTGTTTCTGAGCAGTGACCTCGCTCAGCTTCCTGAATTTCCTCACTGAAAGGGTGGTCAGGCCTTGGCAGGGGCTGCCCAGGGAGGTGTTGGAGTCCCCATCCCTGGAGGTGTCCAAGGAAGGCCTGGATGTGGCACTCAGTGCACTGGGTTGGGTGACAAGGTGGGCACTGGGCTGGGACTGGAGGCCTTTTCCAACCTCAGTGACTCTGTGACTTCCCAGACTGACTGCAGCAGATTCCTTCTGTGTTTATATCTGTTTATATGGCTTGTCCTAGATTTGGGGAGCCCAAATCCAAGCTTCCCCCCTCCCTCACCTGGTACACAGTTGGCATCACCCAGTTGTTGTGCTTGCAGATGGTGCAGATTTCTGCCACCTCCCACGCGGCGTAGTTTGACAGGCCAAGCTCTTTAAACTTCCCCTGCAGAGCAATAAAAGGGAGTTCAGTTCCAGTGTTTCAAAGTTCATCTGGGTCCAGACAGCACAAGATGAGTACAGTGAAAAGGACAGTCACCAAATTTTAGTCCAGAAGGGTTAACTCCTGTCCACTTTTTCTGACAGACTATGAATTATTAAGACATAACAAAAATAATCCCCATTTCCTGTTCATTTGGAATTCACACCTTCTAGTTTAAATGGCATAACCAGATAAACAAAACTCAGGAATTCTTCACCCATTACCAGCACTAATCTTAACCCAGACTGTTAACAGGGCTGGAAGCAAAGTTCAGATGTTCAAGAGCTCTTGGGAACAAAGTGCACCACATGAGCACACAAAGAGCAGTGGCTGCTCAGCTCTGCCCTGGGCTCTGTCTCCTCTTCCCAGAGCTGCAGATGAGCACAACAAACAGTCCTGGTTTAAAAAAAAGCGCTGGGAAGGAGGGAATCAAGGATTGTCCAGGCTTGGACTCTGCACTTTACCTCTTTGTGCAGCTCGTTGCAGGCACGCAGGGTCTCCTCCACCGGGGTCCCGTGGTCAGGAGCGTGGAGGTAGAAGAGCTCCACACTGCTCCTCTGCAGCCTCTCCAGGGACGTGTCCAGCTGGGAGCGCACGCTCTCCGGCTTCAGCGTCTTCCCATCCCACGGGTTGGCCTTGGTGGCCACCTCCACTGGCAGAGAGAGAAGGAATGAGCAAGGGGAGTGGGGTAAGGGACATAACCCAAGTGTTGGAGGTGTTTCAGGGAAGGTGCCTCTCCTCAGGAATCCAGTCAGCCTGGCAGGGGAGGCTCTTCTCTGCAGGGACTGAGGGTCTGCCCCAGACAGGGAAGGTCTGCTCCTCAAGGGTCAGCGCTTCCCCTCAGGCATGGCATCAGCCTCACAGGGAAAACTGCCAGGGGATGGCCTGGGGCAAGCCCCTCTTCCTCAAGGAGGGAGTCAGCTGGGCAGGGAAGATCCCTCTCCTCAGGGAATGGACGCTGGGGAGGGCCCTTGTCCTTGGGGACAGCCTCAGACTGGCAGGGAACACCCTTCTCCTTCCCCGGGGAAGCACCATCTCAGGGAAGTCTCTTCTCAGGGAGGGCATTAGCTTAACAGGACACCCTGCTCCTCAGAGAACGAATCCTGGGCAAGTCTCTTCTCCTCAAGGACAGTATCAGCCTGGCAGAAGAAACGAGATCCTCTCCTCAGGGAAGACCCTTCTCAAGGAAGACCCCTCTCCTCAGGGCACGGTTCCCAGCAAGTTCCCTCTTCTCAGGGAAATCCCTTCTCCCCAGGAAAGACCCCTCTGCTCACAGAACGAGTCCTGGCCAAGTCCCTTCTCCTCAAGGACAGTGTCAGCCTGGCGGAGGGGACTCTTCTCCTCAGGGCAGCCCCCTCTCCGCCGAGGGCAGCGCTCTCTCCTCAGACACGGGCCCCGAGGCAGCCCCTCTCCCCCGAGGGCAGCCCGCCCTGCGCCGCCGTACCGGGCTCGGTGCCGCCGGCCAGCAGCGCGCCCAGGATGCGCTCGGACTCGCCGCCCGCGTACATGAAGGCGGTGTCGACGAGGTGGTACCGGCGGCGCAGGAAGGCGCGGAGCATCTCGGCGCTGGCCTCGGGCCCCGCTCGCCGGCCCATCTCCATCGCACCCAGCACCACCGCGGGCCGGGCCCCGCCGCCCGCCGCCGCCACCGCCGCCATCGCCGCCCGCGCCGCCATCGCGCCTGCGCGGCCCCGGCCCGCCCCTCACACGGCGGGGCCCGAGCGCCCGGAGCCCTGGCACGAACTGCAGCAACTTTGGAAAAAGGAGCGCTGGGAAGCCGCGGGGAGTGTGCGGAAAAGCAGCGACTTCGTGAATAGACTCGCTGATTTCGCGCTGTGGGTCTGTGAAAAATTGCCGGTTTCCGGCAGCTTCCCGAGAAAGCGGCTGAGGCGGCAGGGGAGCGGCAGCGGTGAGGAGAGCGGCGGGTTTGGGACAGCGCTGAAGGAAACCCGACAGGATTCGCGAGAACAGCAAAGGGAACTGGGCAGCATTTGAGACGGCGGCAAAGGAAACCCGGCGGGTGTCTGAGGAGTTGTGGATTTGCGAAGAAAAACAGCCCAAGTTTCAAAAAGAGCGGGTCGGTGAGGAAGCGAGTGCTGGTGCTGCGAGGACAGGTTGGGTTGGATTTCGGCTTCTTCTATTTATTCTCCCCGCTCTCCTCCGCCTTTTTTTCCTTTCCCTTTTATTTTTTCTTCTCTTTTTCTTCTCTTTTTCTTCTCTTTTTCTTCCATTTCCTTTTTTCCTTTTCTTTTTTCTTCTTTTACCTTTTTTCCTTCTTTTTTTAAATTTTTTTCTCTCCTTCTCTTTCTTTTCCTCCTTCTTCCCCTTCTTATTTCTTCTTTATTTCTTGTTCTTTCACTTCTCCTGTTTCTCCCTTGAGGCCAAGCCCTGCCAGGCTGGCAGCAAACCCAAGGCCAATAAAGGTGTATTATCCACTAAGGATCAATTTTTCCAACATGAGCCAGCACCTGGAGGAGCCCCAGCCCTATCCCTCACACAGATCTGTCCCTCCCCAGCGTTATTAATTTTTCCCTGTGCTATTCCCTTTTCCCCAGCGTTATCCCAGCGGCTCCATGGCTGCGCGGCGCTGGAGGGGGGTTCCCTTCGGGAATCTCTCCGATTGTCCCAACGGCTCCCGCTGGATCATGGATGTGTTCAATGAGTGTGCCCAGGACAGCCGGGATGTCGCCAGCATCGTCCTGGGGCTGGGCTCCATCGCCTGCTTCATCGCTGCAGCCTTCCCGTGAGTACCGCTCCCAAATCCCGGAATATCGCTCCCAGATCCCTGGGTACTGCTCCCAAATCCCGGAATATCACTCTCAAATCCCGGAATATCGCTCTCAGATCCCTGGGTACTGCGCTCAAATCCCGGAATGTCGCTTCCAAGTCCCAGGGTACCGCTCCCAAATCCCGGAATATCGCTCTCAGATCCCTGGGTACTGCTCCCAAATCCCGGAATATCACTCTCAAATCCCGGAATATCGCTCTCAGATCCCTGGGTACTGCTCCCAAATCCCGGAATATCACTCTCAAATCCCGGAATATCGCTCTCAGATCCCTGGGTATCGCCCCCAAATCCCGGAATATCGCTCTCAGATCCCTGGGTACCGCTCCCAAACCTCAGAGTATCGCCCCCACATCCCGGGCAGCCCTTCCCGGGCGATGGCAGGAGCCGAGCTGCCAGCACGAGGTGCTGGAATTATTGAATCCCCCCCGGCAAAAGCAGCGAGGGCTCGGCAGAGGCAGCACAGCCGCAGAGGCTCGGCGGTGGCCGCGGTGTTGTTGCCGTGCCTGGCAGCCGGGCTGTCCCACGTCAGGCACGTGCAGGGCCGGCAGGACAGGTCACACTGCCCAGGGAATGTCCCCAGGAGCCCCGGGGTGCTTGGAAGTGCTGACACAAGGGTGGCAGCGGGGCACGTGAGGGGTCACGGTTCTGTCGCAACCAGAGGGGAGGATCCTTGCAGCTGGGACCATCCTCCCTGCTCCTCCCACAGGGCGCTCGGTGAGCACCGGTGGGGCTCAGGAGTTCCACCTGGGGCCAGGGGAGCGGGCGGCCTTGCTTTTCCTCCCGTGACTGCTTTGGGATCCGCAGGTATCCTGGGGATGGCTCTCCCAGGTAGCGCTGAGGGTGATGTTTGTGCCTCTGCCCAATGCTCTGCAGGCAGTTTTACCAGGCCTGCAGAACGGGCATCATGGACCAGGCTCTCTCCATCTATTTCCTGCTGGGATGGCTGGGCGGAGACCTCCTCAACCTCATCGGTTCCTTCCTGGCTGATCAGCTGCCCCTGCAGGTACCGGGGCTGGCTCTCAAACACCCCAGCTCCGGGGGGCAGGGAGGGGCTGGGAGCTGCTTTATCCAGCACGGGGAGCCAGAGACACAAACTGCCCGGGATGCTCCCTCTTTGCCCCCCAGAAACGCTCCCCTCTCCCATCCTGGGCTTGCTCCCTTTCCCCCTCCGGGTGTAGTCCATTCTCTCCCAGGGATGCTCCCTCCTTCCCCCCTGGGGATGCTCCCTTCTTCCTCCCTGAGGATGCTCCCTGTTTCCCCTTCTCTTCCCGGGGGTGCTCCCTCTTTTCCCCCTGGGGATGCTCCCTGTTTCCCCTTCTCTCCCAGGGACGCTCCCTTCTTTACCCCCCGAGTTACTCCCTTCTCTCCCTCTGGGGCTGTGCCCTTCTCCGCCCCAGGACACTCCCCTCTCCCCCAGGGACGCCGGGAGAGCCGGGAGCGTCCCTATGGGAGCAGCCCAGCCCACCCGGGTCCCCGCGGGTGTCCCCGCAGGTGTACACGGCCATTTACTACGTGCTGGCGGACCTGGGGATGCTCTCCCTCTACTGCTACTACCGCCTGAAGAACGGGGGCAGAGCCTGTGAGTTGGGGCAGGGGTGGGGCCTCTGCTCCCCTCGGCGCTGGGAGCAGAGAGGGGGGATTCCAGGCACAGTTTTTAGGTGCCCCTTATGGCTTGCTGGGTTTTGGGTGGGTTGTTTTGTTTTGTGGTGGTTTTTTTGGTTTTTTTTGTGTTTTTTTTTTTTTTCCTTTGGATAATTTGAGCCCCTAGAAGAGGCAAAGCCAACAAACAGCTACAGGCTGGGCCTGGGGCTTCTGCAGACCCTGCAACCCTCACCACGGTGTCCAGGCTGCAGACAACCCCCCTGTGAGCCTCACTGGGCACAGAAATAAATAAATCCCCCACAGTTCCCTGGTGACTCCGCCTCGGAGCTGGGAACCACAGAGCTCCTGACTCAGGCAGTGCTGGGAGGGAAAGGGGGAAGTTCTCTGACTGTTTCAGGATCAGTGCTCCAGCCTTGACAGGGAAGTTCCTGTCTGTTCAGCTGGAGTGAAAAGGGAACCTGAGCAGTTCTTGCAGGGTTCAAACAGAGAGAACCCCATTTCCAGCACTGCTGAACCCCAAACAGGCTCCTTGGGACTGGGGTGATTATTTAACTTAGTAAAGATATGTAAAGTTATTCAGCCAATTGGTATTTGGCCCATCAGATATGTAGTTTTGTTAAGGTGGAGAGCTTGTTTACTGAATATAATCACTAAAACTTACTGAAAAATAATAAATTACAACTAACAAATAAGCCACAACAGGGCTTGCTCTGGCAGGGATATGAGAGTGACTTAAGACAGTGAAATCTTCTAGTGGGGATGATTTTTAAGAGCCCTAAACCCAAAGAAACCGAGATAGGAGCAGCTTCCTCCCTGATAAGGTACAAACTGGGCACATCACTGGGAGATAAATCACATCAACCACCCACAGCAGCCACTGCCCCATCCCTTGGTGAGATAAGGGAGAGTTTGGAGGGTTCTTCCCCCCAGGAGGGTCCTGGCACTGCCAGGGCAGTTGGGGGTTGCTGGGTTCTCCCTCCTCAGGCTCTGTCTGACTCCCTGCAGCCCCTGCTCCCATCAACGCTGCCTTTGTGTTCCTCTCCCTGGGGTCCCTGCCCAGCCTGTCCCTCCTGGGCGGTGCCAGCACCGAGGAGGATCCAGGGACCTTCCAAGGGAGGTCTCTGCTCTCAGCTCCCGGGGATGAGCCTGCACCGAAGGTGAGCCAGCTCCTCAGTCTGGGAGATGGGATGGAGGGCTGGGGGGGATGTCCTGCTGGATGCTGTGATCCCAAAACACCACCCTGGACCCCACCCCGTGTTCTGGGCTTAGGGGCTGTTCCTATTTTAGGACCAAATTGTTCACCAGGAGACTTTTACAGTCCAAGGAAGGTGACACTGGAAAGAGAACTTTTCCAAAGATTCCTCCCAAATTCAGCAACAGTTTGCTGCAGGATTTCAGACATTTCAGGGCGTTTTCACTTCAAGCTTCAAGCACTTCTATGGGCCTGCTCAAGAGTCAGCAAACCTCACATTTCCCACATCTCTTGTTTGCAAACAGACTATCTCAGGTAGCTGCATTGGGTGGGCAGTCTCAAAAAAAAATGTGGTTCCTGTTTTCAGGAAATTTGAAAGATTTCTTTAATTCCTTTAATTCTTTCTCCAATTATCCACATTTATATACATTATTGAAAATCAAACAAGCAAGGAAGTGCAGCAAGGTAACTCACTTGGCTGAAACTGAAGGTGAGTTTGCAGAATAGTTTTGCTCTGGCAATAGAAAAGGACTTCTCTGAGCAATGCAAATAAGCCCAATTCCTGTTAGATTGCACTGGGTATTTTCCTGTGGCAAAGTGAGATATAATTAATTATCAGCTGTAATTAACACCGGGCTGTCAGAGGAGGGGAGCTGGGCACACGCAGGGCTGGGTGTGGCTGTGCTGGGGCTCTGAGCACAGGGGCTGTCCCTGTCCCTGTCCCTGCCTTGCAGCCTTTCTCCAGGACTGAAATCATTGGATTTACCATTGGCTCCATCTCCTCCGTGCTCTACCTGTGCTCCCGAGTGCCCCAGATCTGCACCAACGTGAGTGCCCAGCCTGGCACCCCAGGCCTCCTCATGGGTCACTACAAGGGGCCTAGGGGGTCTCCTTTCTCCCCAGGAGCTTCTCCTTTCTCCCCAGGAGCTTCTCCTTTCTCTCCTCAGGGGATTCTCCTTTCTCTCCTCAGGGGATTCTCCTTTCTCTCCTCAGGGGATTCTCCTTTCTCTCCTCAGGGGGATTCTCCTTTCTCTCCTCAGGGGGATTCTCCTTTCTCCCCACAGGATTCTCCTTCTCCCCACAGGATTCTCCTTCTCCCCACAGGATTCTTCTTTCTCCTCTTTGCTCTGAGGTCCCAGGCCCATCTCTGATCACTCCATAAGGGGACTATTTCTCTGTATTTATTTTTCTCCCCTCCCTTTAACCTACCAATATTATGAGGGTGGGGCTTTCTCTTTGTGCTATTTAGAAGCCAAAAGGGAACTAAAAGACTCAGCATTGAGTCACCACTTCTTTTTTTTTTTTAATGCTGGGGGAGAGGATGATTAATATCACGTCGTAGAGAGATTCAGGAGAGCTGCACCCAAGCTTCTCTCCTCTCCCTCTTTTCCCAGTACAAGAGGAAATCCACCAGCGGGGTCTCCTACTCTCTCTTTGCCCTGGTGATGCTGGGGAATTCCCTGTATGGCCTCAGTGTCCTCCTGAAGAACCCGGAGCCGGGCCAGGGCCAAGGTGATTACATCCTGCACCACCTGCCCTGGCTGGTGGGCAGCCTGGGTGTCCTGGGCCTGGACGTGGTTGTATCCTTTCCCCTGGGATGGGGTCCCACCCTGCCAGCAGGGAGTGGAGCAGGCAGGGCTGGGCAGGGCAGGAGGGCTGGGGTGCTGCTGCTCCCGGGGTGATCTGTGCTGTTGCAGTGGCTGGGAAAGGCCTCAGCCCCTGGTCTGCTTGGAGCTCCTGGTCCCGTTCCCACCTCTGCTTCCACAGCTCAGCCTGGATCCCACATTAATGGGATTCCAACTGTGCCCACCAGGCTGCACCAGCAGGTTCATTGAAACACAACTGGGACCTGGGACTGGCCCAGCTGGTCAGACCCGGGGTGCTGAGCCCCAGTGCATCCCTGAGATCCACCCTGTGAGTGTGCAGAGCCTTGACCTCCCCCCAGATCTCCTTCCAGTTCCTGGCGTATCGGAAAGGACGGCCTGGGACCCGTGAGGAGAGGGGTGCTCTCCTTGGGGAGCAGGATGAGAGCCCTGAGAGCTGACAGAGCCCTGCCCCGCAGGGAGAGGAGGAGGAGGAGGATGCACAAGAGGAAGGAGGCCTTGGGGCCGGGCAGACCGGCCCCTCCACCCTGGTGGCTCCTGGCAGAAGAGGCCCCAAGCCCGTGGGTGACACATCGGGCTGCCAAAGCACTGGCAGAGGATGCTGCTGGGACACCTCGTGCCTCTTTGGTACCAATGATGCTTTCAGGATAAAAGGGAATTCATTTTTGGATACCTCAGTTGCTCCGGTGCCCCACAGCTGAGTCTGGTCACTGCTGTGTCTCCCCAGGGTGATCTGGAACTTCCTTGGTGCTGAAAATGTGGGGAGGGGACAGGGATAGCTGACCTGCCACAGGCATGAGCATCACTGTCACCTCACAACTCTCCCCTCAGCTCCTTCTGGAAGACAGACAGGGCTGGATGCAGTGGGGAAGGAGCAGCAGAACCAAAGTGTTCAGTCCACACCTGTTTTAATTAGCACGGCTCACCCATCTATAAAACACATCCTTCCCCACCTGCCTCCCTTGGTTTCATTGTGCTGCCTTACCTGGCAGCTCCTGCCTCTTTCCTAATGTGTCTCATAGTCCCATTTCTCTGACTTCTCATTTTTTTTGCCTCACCCATGTTTTAATTGCACAGATTCCTTGGGGAAGTTGCTCCCCTGCTGTTCCCCAGCAGAAGAGCTGCCTCTCTGCTTGCTCTGGTTTTCGGTTCCTGCCCTCTCTCCTTGATGAATTTATCAGCTTGATGAATTTATCCTCAACCTGATGAGTTTATCCTCAGCACTGTTGAGTTTATCCCTCTCATGCCCTGAACTCAGCACAGAGCTCCTTCACCAGGGAAGCAGGGGTGCTCTGGGAAAAGCTGAGTCCCCAGCAGGAGTGGAGGTGCAGCCAGGCTCCCTCCTGTGTGCTGAGCTCTTCCTGCTGGGGAGGAGCAGCTCAGTTTCCCTGGCAAAATGAGGGAAACCAACCAAAGCTTGGAGGCCCTTCAGGAAAAACTGTCACAGCTTGGCCCTGTGGAAACAAGAGCTTTCCTTTTCCTGCAGTTGCTAGCAGCTCCTCTTTTTGCTTCCCCTTCCCCTCTCCAGCTCCCTTCCTGATACCCAGCACTGTGTCCCTTTTGACTTTAGCTCCATTATCATTCATTTATGATTCCTCAGCCAGTCCAGGACATTTGTCCTTCCCAAGGAAGTTATTCTGCCTTGTCCTCACACTGAGGACACCAATCCATGGTTCCACAGCTCAGCTTGGATCTCACATTAATGGGATTCCAACTGCTCAGTGCCCACCAGGCTGCACCAGCAGGTTCATTGAAACACAAGCTGGGACTGACCCAGCCCTTTTCAGAAAGGAAATGTGGTTTTCAGTCTCTCTGAGCCCCTTGAACCAAGTGAGTGGGTTTTTACTGGATTAACTCATGATTCTGCCCTCCAGATTCACAGGCAAAGGGGCTGCTCACCTCATCCTAAAGCCAGAAGCCTTTCCTGTCTTTCCCTGGGAATTGTACAAGAATTCAAATCCAGTCTTAATCCAAACCGTGAGCAAATCCCTCATCTCTGCCACTCACAACACTAAATAATTGTCACATACTGGCTTTTCCTACACTTGGACAAAGGATTTCTGCCATAAGGAGGAAAGAGAGCATAAATATAATTATATATATATATGTATATATATATATAGATCTAGCACTCAGTCTGTCCCCACAGCTGTACCTGAAGCACGAGTGAGGTACAAAGCTGATTCACTCTGACTTTCCTGGGGCTGTGCAGGTGAGCAGCTGCACAGAGCTTACACACCCACAGCCACCTCAGGGCTGCTGGAAAAGCCTGAGGCTCTCCCGAGGTTCCCACCCCTCCAGGTCACTGCTGCAGCCCTGCCCCTGTGCTCAGGAGTTTGCAGAGGCAAACGTTAAAGCAGAAAAGGCTGAGCAGAAACAACCAGCCCTGAGGGAGAGGGCAACTGAAAACCTCACCAGGAGTCTCCCCCTCCCAGGCTCCAGAGCTCACACAAGTTTATCTCCAGCTCCAGAAAAGGTTTGTGTTGGGACAGAACCGTGAGACAGCAACCAAATCCCGGGGTGTCCCTGGGGATCCTGTCCTTGCCCAGCCTGTGCCCCACAGGAGCTCCAGGACCTTAGGCAGGCTCTGGGTAAACCCTGGCCAGGGGCAGGAGTCTGGCTGGGACACGGGTCACGGCAGGAAAGCAAATTAGAGCACATTAATTAGTCAGTGTTAATGCCAGCAGTCCCCACTTGCAGAGGGTCACACAGAGGGCAATTCCCAGAGCCAGGGGCAGGAGGAGCCCAGCAGAGCTTCACGTGCTTCCCCAGGATCAGGTTTGGTACAAACAAAGCCTGGAGGGATCCCAAAGCTGTGCCAGCTCCCTCTGCCCACCAAAGGCTGAGGAGGGGACGCTGGGGGGTCACAGGTGACACAGGGACCAGGGAGGATGGGAGGAACCACCCACACACCCCAGCACAGCCCCTCTGCCCAGGGCTGGACACCAGGAGCCCCTGGGCCATGTTCAGCACACCCAGCACAGCTGGGCAGATCCCCCTCCCCTAAATACACCTGGATATTCATTTGCTGGATGCTGGAGCATCAATCCCAGCACCCTGGAAGGGCAGCAGGGTGGGTAAGGCAGGGCCAAAGTGCAGTGGGACATCACACCCCCTTCCAGGCAAACATTCCTGGATGCAGGACAAAAATCAAACCCCAAGTAACCGCGCTCGGAAGGAAAGAGAAACAAGGAGGACACAATCACACAAACATCTTCCTGGGATTTTTTTTGTTTTTATTGTTTTAGTCTTTTTTTTTTCCTTTTTTTTCCCATTTTTTTAGTATGGAGGCTCAAGTATCAGATGTAGATTCAGTTTAAGCTTTACAAAAAAAAAAAAAAAAAAAAAACAAAACCAAAAAATCAAAACAAAAACCCCTTTTGCATTCCATAAAAATTGACAGAAAAGCGCCTTGGAACCAGGCAATAGAAGAGCAGAACTTTCAGCAGGTCTCCAAATCACCATCTCCTGCACATCTGGGTTACTCAGTATCGTACAACCCCAAGAACAGCCTCTCTTCCCTCCCTCCCTCCAGCCAGCCCCTGTGCCCAGCCCCCAAACATACGTGGAATAGATTATTTTTCTTTTTTTTGTTTTGTTTTGTTTTTCCAGTTCTTCCTCTTTCACACACCACAGTATTTAATAAATTTTTTGTTTTACATTTTTTACACCAATGTAACAAAAGGCAGGAGGGGGTGAGGGAGGAAAAGACAAACAATGATTTTGTGGTGATGCATATAAATGGGGGAGAGTGGGAAAGGGGAGGGGGGAAGAAAAAAAATAATACATGGACTTCTACAGAAACATAGCCTAAGGTCTTGATAGTAAAATGTGGTGCAAAGTAGGCCTCAGAGACTGAAAAAGTTTGTACAGCTTTATTCATGGCGCTGCATGGAGTACTGGATGCAAATCGTGATGTGATGAACAGAAAAGGGCAGGGGATGATTCTCTATGAAAGGAATCTAACGAGTGCATGGCATGGCATGGCTGGTTAGCACAGACAGGACTTTAACTTTGCTGCTTTCTCTTCAAAGCCTCCACCAGGTCGTTTTTAAGAGCTTCTTGTTTTGATTTGTCTGCAAAAGTCTGCACAGACCTGCGGGGAAGAAGGAAAGGAGGGGGTCAGAGGCGGCGCAGGGGAGGGAAGGGTTGGGAGCAGTCCTGGGAGTCAGGAGGAAGGAGAAGCCCCTCAGCCCAGGCTCAGCTCTGCCTGCTGGACCCCGGGAAGCAGAAGGCGACGTGACCACTCAGTGAGAACACAAAGCAAAACTCCCTCTGGCAAGGATCGGCACAAAACGCTTCCCCGGCAGCCCCGCCCAGTTCCCGGCTGCCGCGGGAGATTCCCAACCTTTTGTCACAGACTGGAAGAAGCCCAGCGTCCCACAGCCAAGGGGGTTAGCGGCTCCTGCTCCCCCAAAGTCCAGAGAAAATCCAGCCCCACCTGGAGAAGGGCCAGGCTGAGGGGCTCTGACCCTTCTGCAGGACTGTTCACCCAGGGTCGCCTCAGAACCTCCTGCCAGCCTTTGCACCAGTGGGAAAAGCAGCCTGAGGTTCTGCTCTCAAATTTGCCTTTTTTTGTACCTTCCCTAAGGAATGAGTGATCAAAGCAGCTGAAGAAAAACAGACACAAGGTTATTGCAGGGCTTTCCTTTGCCTGAAAGTAGAGGAAAAGCTCCACCTTTCAGGAATCACCTGGGATCAGTGCCCTGGCAGATGCCTGTGGAGGAACCTATTTCAGTGAGACAATGAGAAATTTCCACTTTTTAAAAGGCCCCTCTTAAATAAATTAACAGAATGGGTTCTATCCAGAACCAAACTTTTCCAGAGTGGCTACCACAGAGAAGTGGTAGGATCCAGTTGGGTAGGATTTCTTCCCACCTAAACCACATTTCACAGCCTTTACAGCACCTGGGATAGTGGAAGATTTCCCTGCCCATGGCAGGGGCTTGGAATTGGATGAGCTTTAAGGGCCCTTCCAACACAAACTGGGATTCTGTGATTCAGAGCAACCTCATTTTCCCTGGTTGCTGTCTCCTGTAAACAAGGCTGCTCTTTTTGGTGGTGATTTTCCTACCATTTTCGTAACAGTATTTCCATTCTCTTGTCTCTGGAGACTTCTGCTGCTTTAATGAAAACATATACATTTATATTTGCATTTGTCACAGGCTGAAGAAGTGGTTCTTGGCCACTATCAACAAATAGTGAGTTTCCCCCTTCGTCAGCTGCATGTGTTTGAAACGACACCTGTAACTGGTTAGGAACCGGAGTGGAAGGTTAAGCTGGCTCAGGGTTAGTCACTGCCGTGCACTCCTGACACTCAGAGCTCCAGAGAAAACCAGCACAGCAGCAAATCCCTCTGGAGGCTGTGCAGAGCACAAGCAAGTGGAGGCTGGCAATGTCTGAGTGAGCTTGAGCAGGACTGGCTCTCAAGCTCCAAGGAAATTCAAAATCCACCAGGCTCAGGGTGAGCACACGTTTACTCTGAAGTCGTGGGAAGAACCAGACTCTTTTTTTTTTTTCCAAACTGTGAGACTCCCAAGATTTCATTCTGCAGGGAGGACACTGGGATTACAGGGAATTTCTTCATGGAAGTGGTGTACCACAGGAACTGCTGGTGCCCAAGGGACAGAGTCCCGGGGCTCCTGGATTGAATCAACCCAATCCCACAGCACTCCAGGCACAGCACCACGTGCTCCTTTCCTGCTCCCAAGCCAGAGTGCAAAGTGGTCAATCCTGCCCCAGTCCCGAGTGTGAGGTTTCCACAGGGGAGGAGGGAACACTGGAAAGAAGAACCCCCCAGAGTTTAGTGGCTGCATTGAGACAGAACCCGGGGGTGAGGGGGCTGCTGCTCCCTGCGGGATTAGGGGTTAGTTCTTCCCGTTACCATGCAGGGGCTGGGCTGGTGAGTCCTGGTTTAGTGCTGGCTCACACCTCACAGGCAGCGAGGGTACCTGGATTGGTTTAGTTATCAGGCTGGATGTAGATCTGGCGCTGGGTCAACACTTGAGAAAGCTCCCTCTGCAACTGCTTATACTTTTGGTTGTCGGGAATAGCATCGATAGATCTACAGAGAGCAGTGGGAAACCAGGGAGCAAACAGGGAAAAGAACAGTCAGAAGAACTCGGAAACACAGAGCTGGGGCTCTGGGAACCACCAGGGAGGAGAAGGGGACACGCACAGGTGAGAAGGAGCAGGGAAAGGCTGGAGGAGCCAGGTGCTCCGGGAGTTTCCATCACGAGCTGCACACAGGGCCAGGACACAGACTGAGGGATGGGGAGAGACAGCAGAGATTCAACCACAACAGCTCAAGGCAACGTTCACAGGAGAAAGACTCTATTCCAGATTCCCTCTGATGTCAATAAAAGCTTCCTGGCTAAACCCTGCTCTGCACAAAGGGAGCTGAGGCTGTTCTGAGCTGGGCTCGGGGCAGAGCCCAGAGCAGCAGAACCCAGAACCCCTCCCACAGCTCCTGCTGCTCCCTCTGCCCACACAGCAGCACCAATATTTAATTAACACCATTTTTCTCTCTTTTTCCACATCTCAGTGTGTGAGGGAAGAGCAGAGCATTTCTTTGTGCCCTCTGGCTGTTCTACATTACTACACTGTGCTGGGAGATCTCTATGTACTTTAAAATGAAGTGATTTGGCATCATAGTTCTGCACTTTCCTCTGTGAGCATGAGAATTACCAGCTTGGGATTTCCATGTCCAATTCCTGTCCAGGAATGAGCAGGGGCTGAAAAGGACAGCAGAGTTTCCCCACAGAAAGGCACAGGGAATTTAATCTCTTCTCATACACTGTATTTTGACCAGTGGTGTTGAGAGAAAGAATTTAAAACAAAGTCTAAACACCACAAACCACTCATGTCATGACTTAGTTCTGAGACTGTTTTTTACAGATAGTAGAAAGAGAAGACAGAATTTAAGTACAGCTTGCAGGACTGTGAAGAGTAAAACTAATGAAAAATAATCTGAAAATTCAAGTGTTAGTTGGACTGTTTTGCTCCTGGTGAGGGAACAAGGGATTAAAACATTGCTTCAGGTTTCTGCAGTAGAAGAGTTCCCTGAACTCCACAAACCAAGTATTGTCCCAAAGCTCAGGGAGGGGAAAAAGAAGCAGCTCAAGGCTGGGGTGGCACTGCAGGGATGTGAAGGGTCCCCCACCCACTGCAGTTCCCTTACCTCAGCCCATTAACGATGTCCTTTGTTTTTCCAAAATAAATCTCATTCAGTGTACTTCTGATTTTGTTCTCCATGTCCTGCAAAATAAAGTGACACAGCAGCTCTTTAATCACCTCAGCAGTTTGCAGGGATGGTGCAGCACCAGGCTCCCTCTGACCACAACACCCAGAGCACTCCCAGCACTGGGATCCCCACTGAACCCTCTGGGACCCAGCCCCTGCTCCCATCCCATCCCAGCAGCCTGGGCTGTGCTCCTGCTCTCCCCTCCCAGCCCATCCCTGCAGGCCACGGGAGCTCCCTGCACCACGAGAGGGCAGCTTCTCTCCAGCTCTGCAGAGAAGGAAAATCCATCACCCCAAGCTCCCCGGGCAGCGTCCCAGCCCTGGAGCAGCTCCAAGTGCCAGGTCAGCCCCTCAGGATAACCAACAGTCCAGAGCTCTGTGCTCAGGGGTGACTTTGAATTTCTGATTTGTTCTTCAAAGCTGCACAACAGAGCTCTGAGAGAGATCTTGTAACAGAGCAGCTTTTTTTTTTTTTTTTCATTGCATTGCTTCCACTCCAGCAAAAAAAAAATTAAAAAGTGATCAAAAAAGAAGTAGCTGCCTTTCTTTAATTTCCCAGTCCCCTAAAAATGCATCATAGTTGAGAATTTCCTCCTGTCTTGGCTATAACAATCAAGGAAATCTGGAACACCTTCAGTCAGGACACTCAGTGGTGCTGCACCTTCTGAGCAGCTCCACTCCTCGTGCTGAGCTTCCAGGACTGAGAGCTGCCACAAAATTCAACACTCAACCCAATTCCAGGGGATTTCATGAGCACTTGATACACCCTGAACTTTCAGTCCAAGGGACAGTGCTGTGTAGCAACCTGACTTGAAATAATCCTCCCCAAAAGTGGCTGCAAAGGCAAATATGGGAGTAGGAAGCTGCCAATTAGTGCTCAGGAAAGGAACATTGATTGCCCAGGAAGTCACTGCAGCGCTGAGCAGGAAACAAGGGGCACAGGGGTGGCTTTGTACCCACAAACAGCTGGAAGGGATGGAAGGGGGAGCACTGAGCCACCACACACTGAGCAACAACAGCAGTGACTATGCTGTGAAGAAAAATGCAACCAAATTCTGAGGCGTGGGACTAAATTTGGGCAAAAGAACCTGCACTCACCTCTACCAAGCGGCCGATATTGGCTATGTGTGGAGAGGAGTCACTCACAGTCTCATCCTTCTCCATCTGGAAAGGAAAGCACAGATCCACCCATCACAGGGAATCTGGGGGCAGGGCAGTGCCCAGCAGGGCTGGGACAAGTGGGCCTGAGCAGCTCCTCCAGTGTGCAAACACAGGAGAACGAGTGAGGAACCCCCAGCACCTGCCACGGGCACGTGTTGGTAATGGAGGGGTGGTGGAACAAAAAGCAGGAATGAAAACAACCCCTGCTGCAGACAGGCCCCCCAACAGCCACCCCCTCCCCACTGAGGAACAGCCAAGTGTCTTTTTGCAGGAGAAATTCAGAGCTGGAACAACTCAAAGAGCACAGTGAGACCAATGCCCTCAGTGCAGGAGCTGAACAGGACACAGGGCCCTGAACCAGCTGAGATCTTTCACCCCAACATCAGAACTGGGAGCTGGAACTGCAACACTCGCTTGGTTTCATCTGCCTGTGCCTCATGGAGCATCTGCCCCACGGCCCTCCATGGCCTGTGCTAAGGGAAAGTCCATCCTCCCCAGCTCCTGAGGTGAAAACCGTGGCCAGGACACAGCCAAGCTGCTGAACAATGAACATCAGACCCAGCAACCTCAGGAAGATTTGCTGAGACAGCACGAAAACAAAACTGGGAGACAAATGCAGTGGGAAGAGCAGTCTTCAAAGGGTTTTACTAATCCCACTGAATTCTCTTATCCATCTGTTCCTATCCCCCCCTCAGGGCAGAGTTTAAAAATCTGGGCCAGCTACAGGTTTCTTCTAATAAGCCCAGCCTGTAACAGGCTTGGGGAAGCATGTAATTTACTTGGACCCCTGAAGGCAAAAGATAACCTGGAAGAGGGGGAGAAAGAGCAGCAGGACATTTAATTTTGCCTTTAGACTGTTTTACATGGAATGGAGATGCTGCCTGGAGAAGGGATCCAGCTGCAGTGCAGGGACAATGCAAACCTGAGCTACACAAACACACATCCACAGGTTATGGGGAGTGGGCAACTGTCAGCAAATTGCCCCAGTCTGGGGCAGCTGGGAGCTGGCAGTGGGGCAGTTCCTGCCACAGGCTCCCTGCTGTGCCTCCTCCACACCTGGACAGGCCCAGCTCCATGGTTAAAAAGCAGAATCTGAAAATAGAATTATTTTTTTTAAAAAAAACCCCCGTATATTATTACATCTCCATAAAAACTGCTGCCAGAAGGAAAACATTTTTATGTGCTCTGGAAGGCCAGATGTTACAAGAGACTGTTTAATGGAGTGCAGAGTCAGGATCAGCCATGTCCTACAAACAGTTGGGTTTTGTTGAGTTGGGGTTTTTAAAGGTTCCTTCCGGGGCCTGGCACTGCACAGGCTCAGGCAGCAGGACTTGTGCTGCTTAAATAAAGGGGTGGATTTGCTTTGAGGGGAAATTCCCTCGACAGGCTGATGTTAAGGAGCAGCTCATCTCCCCCCTGTCACTCCCCAAGTGCTGCTGGGCTCGGCCAAACCCCAGGGTGAGCCCAGGCCCAGCCCAGTCCTGGCTCTCCTGCAGCAGACCCAGGGCCTGGCTGCCCCAGCCATCTGCTCCAAGTCTGACTCACAGGGAAATTCACTCCTCTGGGAGATCTCCAGGGCTGGCTGGTCACTTTGGATGTTTCCTGCACGGAATAAAGCAGCTGCCTGGGCTTTCTGTAAACATTATTTGGAGGAATAATATAAAGAGGGAACATTTAAGCTGGATAAACACTTTGTTTCATCATGAAACTGTCTGAAAATACCAGCAAAGGTGGAAGGGAACTCATCCTCCATTTTGCTCTGAAAAGCCAACAACACCCACAGCTGCTCTGGCCACGGAGCAAAGTGAAAATCCCTTTAATGAAACACAAACAGCAACGTGTGCCAAGGGCTCCCAAAGCCACAGGCAGTGGGCAGGCTGAAGGCTCCAGGTGGAAAATATGTGGAATTATTTGGATATCAGTAAGGCTAAACTTGGCCTGCCTCTCCAGCACTTATTTCAAACTACAACCAATAAATGGAGGTTGTGATCTCTGCAGGGCTTGCAGCGTTGTAGGAACCAGCTGAGAACTGAGCCCACACCTCCACAGAGATTTGCTCTCACCAGTGTAACCAAACACATCCCATTCCCTGTGCCAAACTGGCCAGCCAAAACCATGGGCAAACCTGAGGATGCCACACAGCCTTTACCTGCCACTTTCCAGACCTCAACTCCTCCCCTCCCTTTTTCTAAACTGTTACACAACTGAACCTCTGTGAAATCCATACCAGACCTCAAAGGCACCCCATCCTTGGGCAGGGACACCTTCCACTGTCCCAGGTTGCTCCAAGCCCTCTCCAACCTGGCCTGGGACACTGCCAGGGTTCCAGGGGCAGCCACAGCTGCTCTGGGCAGCCTGAGATGGAGAAGTGAGGCAGAAGTAATTCCCCAGACAACCCCTGTCAGCACATCCCTGCTGTCCCCTGCACCCAAACACTGCTCAGCTGGTGACTAAAGAGACCCCAGGACACTGGTAACTGCTGAGGGGGAGCTCAAGGATCACAAGAAGATCCCAGTGGTGGAAAAACAAAGTTACAACACCTGGAAGTCGGTGGGATGGGCCTTTCCATGAAAGCTGCCCTTGATGGAAACGGATGAGTCTCCTAATTGCTGAGCACAGGGATTTCCCTGGGTGACAAATGGCAGGATGGCTCTGCTGGGGTTTCACTGAGCAGCAGCAGATCCCAGGGCAGCTCTTCCTGCAGGCAGGGATTGTTCTGTTTGCACAGCCCAGCCTTCATCCAGCTCTGCAAAACCTTCTGCCCTCGCTAGAGTGTGTTCCACGTTCAAAAACCAACGTCTGTGCTACTTCAATCCTGAATCTCAGGCCTCACTTCCCTGTGACTTTACATCCTCCCCTTCCCACATCCCCAAATGTAAATAAACTATAGGTTTGGAGCCAACTCCTTTCTCAGCAAACTCACTTCCTCAGGCTGATCCTGGCTCAGGAAACACACACACAGGTTCTTTGTGCTCGAGGACACCTCGGGAAGGCACCTGCTCGTCCTGCCTGCAAGGAGGGGGCTGCAGAAGCCCATCCAGCAAAGTGCAGTGCTGACTATCTGCCAGGAAAGGGGAAGCCTTTACATCTCCTTTGCACCAAGTGAAACAGGATCACACAGCTGCTCTTACCTTAAATAAAAGTGCAGCCTAATGAAACCTCAAAATGCAGCCAAAGCCGCTCGGAGCCGTGGCGAGCGACACAAGCGAATCCAAGGAACACAAAGGGGACAGGACCCCAAAACCTGCCAGGGAAAAGCATCTGCCAAACATCTGCCTTCAATCAGGAGGGCTGGGAGGTACCTGCAGTCCCCAGAGAACGTGCAAGGTAATTGAAAAGCTGCTGGCACGTTTCATTTCCCTGCAAGTCCTGCTCCCTGCGTCCTCTCTGGCAGTATTGATGTTGAACCAACGTTTATTCCTGAGAATTCCAGCCAAAACCCCCCTGGGCAAAGCAGAGTCTGTGCCACACAGAGGCACTGCTGCAGCCAGGACCTAACCAAGAGTCCAGGGTGAGGATGTCACTTCAGCTTTAACTCTTCCTAAGTTTTCAGGGCAGAATTACAATCCATGGGTCCTGTGTGCCTGGAGCTGGCTAAGAACTGATCTCACCCTCTCAGGATAAATTAGTAAGTGCACATATATAAAGCAATTGTGCATACAGATAAATTGTATCAAGTGCTGGATACGACAACACACAGGGGTTTGTGTTGCCCACTCCTGTGTTGTATAAACACCCATTCCTCTACTGGATCAGGATGGAATCTGAAATTCTGTAATTGAACTGACAAACCAAAAGCCTGAAATTCCAAAATCCACCATGCAAAGTAAACTAAAGCTACACCAAGGGGAGTTTTCCCCAAAACAGGCTGAATTCTCTATGGCTCCCCCTCTCCTTATTCTGTCCACTCACAAATGTAAAATGTTTGTTTCTTCCTAGAAACAGAGACAACTCATATTGTAGCAGATGAAAAACTGCACTTGGAAGAGAGATGTCAACTCCCAGTGTATGAAATAAAACAGACACAGGCCAGGGATGTGACCTCTGAGTAGCATCTACCCAGGAGGGACCAGCACGTGGCCCCAGGGCAGCTGCAGGAACACTCCAAGAGAATCCCACAGCCCTGGAATGGTTTGGGTTGAAAGGATCAAAGCCCATCCAGTGCCACCCCCTGCCATGAGCAGGGACACCTTCCACTGTCCCAGGCTGCTCCAAACCCATCCAGCCTGGCCTTGGACACTGCCAGGGATCCAGGGGCAGCCACAACAACAAACACTGTGTCTTGAAGAGAGAGGGGACAAAAATCCTTCTCCAAAATTCAGTGCAACATTTAGGAACAGCCCAAATGGGAGCCTTGCAGGAAGGAGTCTGGGGATACTCAGGAAAGGCAGAGTTTTTCCAAATGGTCTCGACAAAGGCAACGTTTGTGTCAGGTGCAGGGCAACAGTGTCTCACCTCCAGGAGGTGACAGCAGAGAACAGCTATTCCTGGACCCTTATCCCAGCTCCAAGCTCAGCTCCACCACGTGGCACTCCCTGAGCTGCTCCTCTGGCCTGCTCCTGGCCATCAAGTTCATCACTCCATCAGCACTCAGAAAATACCCCATTTGCAGCTCTGAGGCCAAACTGGTTTTGGAGCAATGGCTCTCACCAGACTTCCCTTTCCAAGCACTGAGAGGCTGCTCTGCCATCAGGTTGTGAGCCAGGATATGACCAAGCTTGGGAACACTTCAAAAGCTTCCTCTCAAACACAAGGACATCTGCTACTCTCATTTTAGGATCTAAGGTGGTCAAGGAGCTTAAATGCTGAGTTGACCAAAACTGTGTAAATTCACCATGTACACAAAGTTTTTTCAAAACATTCCTGATACTTGTCAAGGTGAAACTGTAACATGCTTTTCAAGAGGAAACTAAAACTAATTCTTAGTGGCTCAGTTTGCTGCATAAAGGGTTGATCAAAAACAAAGTAAAACTTGCAGAGCTTGGGTGATGTGGCAAACTGGATTCAGAGCAAAGTCCAAGCTGTGCACTCAGTTTAGTCCAGTTGCAGGTAAATTTCCAGCTGGGGACAAACAGCTCCCCCTCACACAGAACACTGTGGTGATTCATTTTTCCTAAATGATTCTGTTCTCCCCCAAAATGTACGGTTCATTACTAAGCTGTTGTAAACCACCCCTCAAATTGCCATTCATTGTAACCCAATTGTTACCCAACCCCTCCTCCCCTCAGTATCCCACTGGTCCAGGCCTTGGATCTGCCCCCAAGCTGGAAAGCTCTTTTAAGCTGAGATACACAAGGGAGAGGGTCTCTTACCTCTTGCTCTTGGGCTTCTTGCTCTGGCCCCTCTCCTTCTTGCTCCCTCCCTCCCCCTCTCTCCCTTTTCCCCCCTCTCTCCTGTGGGAGCCATGCCGCTCCCCCCCGGTGTGGGACCCCCAAATAAACCCCCCAAATAAACCCTGTCTGATCAAACCCTGTCTGATCAGCAGCCTCAGAACACCTCGAGGCAGTGTGCAGAGTGCAGTTCCCTGCAGGCTCCTGTCCCAGGCTCGGGCTGGGATGTGCCCCCCAGGCTCCCCTGTCTGTGCAGGAGCTGTGCGGCCTCACCCCGGCTGGAACCAGGCCCTGGCCTCCTGCACCACATCTGAATCCAATGTTCTGCTGTAGAAACGATGACAGAGGCATGAATCTCCCCACTGAAGCTCTGAGAGGGAAAGTCAAAGCAAACAAGGCCCAGCAGCTCAGGCCAAGGTGTACTGAGGACACCCATTCTCCACAGGCCCTTGTTTTGCTTGGCACTGCTCGTGCTCCAGAGGCCACGGCCAGAGTCGAGCCCTTGGCCTGCACTTCACAGCTCTGATTTACAGGATTAGCAAGGCCTGTGATTAAATATTTGTCTGTGTCACCATAACTCGGGTGTAATTACTGCAGAAAGAGTCAAAAAAAAGGCTCAAAGCTGTCTCCATATGCCTTTTTCCTTCACTTGCTTTTCCATCAGCTTCTTCAACATCAACAATGTGGAAAGAAAAATCACCCAGGCTGGGGCAAGCTGTGCAGGACTAACCCAGCTTCAGTCCCTCTCTGCAATCCCAGACCCTCCTTGCCTTCACCTGGCTCAAACCTGTACAAAACCATGAGGTTTTTAACAGAGTCTGCATTGTCCTTTGTATGGAAAGCCCCAGCCTGCCCTGGGAAGGCTCATAAAGGAGTTTCAGCTGCTGCCAATCTCTCCAGTCACTCATGACCTTACAATGTGCCTCCTGTCCTCCAGAGTTTATTACTCTGCTCCAGTCACTGACTTCCACAGCCCAAAGCAAGCCCAGCTCATCAGCAGGGAGGCAGAAGCCTTTGGCAGGTGCTGGGGCAGAAGCAGCCTCATCCAAGGATGTCCAGTTCAGCAGATCCTGCCTGTCAGGGACTGCAGCACTGCTGAGACCTGCCAGCCTGACACCTGCCTGGTGAAAACCAGCTCTCAGGAGGCAGTAAAAGTGATTAATGCTGGCACAAAACTCTCAGCTGTTTAGGACAGATTTATCTTATTTTTTTAGGAGTTTTTTTTTTTAAATCAGTGTCCTGGTATTGCAGGAAGAAAACACTAAAGGAAGATACTACGTAATTGATGTCCTAAAAAAATCTCACCATCAGTGCAAAACACAGGTTTGTTCTCAGTGGTTTGGCTGGCTTTTAAAAGAGAGACATAAGAAAAGAAGCCATCCTGTATTTTTATAATCCCATTGGAATCTTCCAGTGAGAAAGTGGGCAAATCTTACAGATAAAAATAATCTGCAACATGCATGGAAGCATAAAAATTCAGGAATACCAAAAGACAACCTGAGACTCAGAAGCAAATCTAAACTCCTACTGAATGTTTTGTGTTTTTAATTGCAAGCTCCAATGGGTCAAGCACAGTTCAAGGGGTTTTCTGGTAATTACACCCTGCATTCACCATTTCACTGGGCTGCAGAACAGCAGGAGAAGAGATGTTTATCCAACACCTCCCAAAAGCAGTGCTTTGTGCCTGACTGGGTGTGCAGGACACAGCCATACCTGTCTGGTGAGGCTCCCCCCCAGGTTCATGGTACCAGAGCCAGTTTTATTGGTCTGCAGCCACAGCATCACTGTGGAGGTCAGCTTGTAATGGGCAGTGCGGCCACTGGACTTCTCCTGCAAGTGGAAGGGAACAAAAAGGGTTAAAATCCCTCCTAAAGCTAAATGGGGGCTGGCCTGGCAGACCCCACAAGCAACAGGCCAGGTGAGTCTAACCCCACAGTCCCTTAAAGACAATTCTAAGTGTGCACATTCCTCTAATTTTCCAAAGCAAATCTAGTTAGAGCAATTTACCCTCCTATTACCTTGTTTTTATTACCTAATTAGTGATATTTATCTGTAGCTCTTTATGTTAAAAAAAACCAACAAACCCCACATCTCGGGATCACATGCACAGAAAGTAACATACTTCCAATTCTTCTGGGATTCTTTTTGATTACAGCCCTGACTTATCTCTATCCAAATTGCCTGGGGGCATTTTCAAAAATTAACAAGGGAAAGAAGTTTACAGCCCTGACACAATATTGCATTGTTCAGTGGAACACCTGTGCTCCTTAATTGTCTGGAATTAACTGGGTTTTGTTTTCACTTGGGTGTATCAGCTGCCCCAGAGGCTGTACCTGAACCTCCACCACGTGGATGGAATCCCAGCATCCCTTAATCTTCTTTGATCCATCTCCAGCCTTCTTAATGAGGATCACCCCGGCAAAGCCATGATCCAGATCCCAGAGGTAGACAGAGGAGACTCCACCTTCAAAATACCTGCAGGATGCAAGCCCAAGGCAAGTTAAAAGCAAGCAGGACCCAAGCCAGAGTCAGACATCGATAATAATAATCTCAAATGAGCAGAATTTCTAAGTCCTAATACAGATTATTTTTTTTCTTTCAAGACAGCACACTCTCACAGTCACACACCCAGAAATACAGCAGCTCAAATCACTTCATAACGCTGAGACTTTCATTACAGAACAACTGCACATTTCTCTGAAGGAGAATAAAGGTCTGGTGAGAACCAGAGCTATTTACAGATTTCTACAGGACTTGAGCAAACATTTCCTCTGATTCCAATTACCTACAACAGCTGGTAAAAGCACAAGCTACAAAGTGGGCTGAGAGTAAGGCTTTATTTTACAATTTGGTCTTTTTTCCCCTCTCTTTTTCCCTTGCTATTCGCAAAGTCTCGAAGTTCTTTACAGCAAAGTTCACTAATTAAGACAAAAGGGAGCAAGTAAGTAACTTTATGTTGCTGCCTCCAAGGTCTGTGTGAAGCTGACACTGATTTACTGCAAAGGGAGCTGAACTGAAACCAGGGATCTCAGAATGTAGAGATGCTGTTGAGGTTTTATTATTCCAGCATCACATATGGGAAACAAGAGAAAATTGTTTCAATTGCCTCGATCTCTTTTGCTGAAAGTACTCAGAAAACCAACAAAGCAATGGGATCTGTGCAGCTCCACTCCCTCTGGATGACACTGCTGCAGTTGGAAAATGAGCTTTACAAAATAATGATGAACAACCCAACACAGTTGGAAAAAAGATGCACGAGGAGTAACTTTGTCTTCTTCAAAACTGGAATTGCAACCCACAGCAGTTTACCCCTTCCACTCTCAAGTTACCAAAGCCATAAGGAGGATGAAGAAAAAAGGAATAATACTTGTTCATGGCACACAACTCTCACATCTTAGGGGTGACCAGGGCACACAAGGATCATGTGAGAGGAGAGGAAACTTCATCAACAACACCAAATGCTGGTAGTCAGACTTTTCATTGCCTGCAGGAGGGCAAAATCTCATTATCCACAGACACAAGGAGCAGCCAGGACTGCCAGTTCCCAGGCAGATAAACCTGGTCTGCATTCTCTCTCTGTCACACACACCTGGGAGCGACCACTCCTTCCTCTTCTGCAAGAGAGGAAATCACTCCTCACAGCCAACATGAAAAAATTATCAAACCTTCCACCTCTGTCCTCCCCTCCTTTCTAACCATGGGCCTTCCAGTTGTGAACGGTGCTTCAAAGTCAATTTACTGTAATTTGGAGTTCATGGATTACCTCAAAGCATTGTGGATTAAAGCACACTAACCCCACCCCTGCCAACAGTCAGGAGAAAAGACACTGGGAAGGGAATGTTAGTGACACTTTCAACACTTCCAGCACATTCTCTGCACTCCCAGATCAGCTCAATACCTTGTTGCAAGGGGGTAGAGCCACCAAAGAGCCTCAATTCCCTTTAACTGCAGACATCCAAGCCTTTACCCAAACCAGTGCTGACCTCAGGAGGGTAAACAATTTCTTATTAACTCACCACAGCCTTTTATTTCTAATGGGTGGCTCTGCCCCTCCTCACCAAGCCCAGCCCGGGCAGTTCAGGACCCACAGTCCTGTGGCACTTGCCAACCACTGATAACACAGCACTGCAAAAGCAAACCCAGCCACGCTAAAGCCAGGCTTCCAGCAGGCAACTTCAACCTAACAAACCAACAAACACCCTTTTTATATCCCCTGGGGAATTCACAAATGGGTTTTGGTTAATGCAGCTAATGGGAATTCCAGTCCTGCAGTGAACCTCAGCTCCAGCCGAAGTGACCCTTCCTTCAGCAATGGGAACCAAAGGCCAGAGAGAAGCAGTTATTGTCCCTTCCCAGAGTCAGATTGCTTTAAAAATATATCTAATGTATTCTTTTTCATATACAGAATCAGCCAATTCACTCAAAATGAACTGGCAGCCAGTGAGAACATTACAGTGTGCACAGACAGTTTCCCCATTACCCACTTTACGACCTTGCTACGAGCATGAAACATTAATTAAGAGAGGGACCGAAACAAGGTTTTGGGAAATTTATTCTTACCTACTGTACTTTGATCCTAATGACATGAAACAGGAAAAAAATCATTTTTATGTGGTTCACCTTTATGAGATTTTACATAAAGGCTTTTGTGGGTATTTTAAGAATGTGCTAAAATGTTGTCTGAAACCACATAAAACCATGTGAAGAACCTCCCGCCAGAACCAACAGCGCACACATGGAAACGCTTTAACTGCCTTTGGAGATCTAATGAATCAAATATAGTATTAATATTGTTTTAAATACCAACATGCTATTTCAATAAAGCTGCTTTGCCACGGCCAGGCCCAGGATCTGGAGACTGGAACAACAATGCCAGCGACTGAATCCAAGGCACGCCAGGATATACATTATCCAAAGGCTCCTCTGTGCTCCAGCACTACAGAACTGCTCCAAAATCCCCTCCTCCTTCATGGGGAGAAAATATGGAGCACTGCTCACTACACTGGATTTCACCTTCACATAGCACTGAAGTGGGATTTCTGAACCCAGGAAAGTCACAGTTGGAGAGGGGAACATTCCTGTTCGGTTTTTTTTTTTTAAAGAAAAATAAAGAGGTGCCACAGGCTAATTGGCCCATAATAGAAAATGGGATGACAGATGGGGAGGAATTTAAGTTGACATTTGTGGACTTGGATTTGCTGCAGGAGGGCTGGGCTTCCTCCAAGAAACCCCTTCACCAAGGACTGAAATACAGCACTTAGTAAAATCCAAGGAGTGGAACCAGCTTGGAAAAGGCTCCAGGAAGGCACAAACTGGGATTCTCTGTAAAAGAAATGGATGGGCAAGGCAGAGCACAGTCCCAGAGTCACATGCAGCAGTGCACTAAAGCTCCTGCATTCAACATCTCCTTCCTTGGTGGCCTCCTCTGGATGTCCCTGGCCCTGATCCTCCTGCACAGCCGTGGCTGGAGAAGACAATTTGTCTTCTTTGCAAGCTGGAATCACAGAGCCCTTGAGGCTGGAAAAGCCCTTTAAGGTCATCAAGTCCAACCATCAGGCCAGCAGCACCACGTTCAGCACTAACCCAAATCCCCAAGTGCCACATCCACAGGATTTCTGCACACTTCCACGGGTGGTGACTCCACCACTGCCCTGGACATCCTGTCCCAATGCTTCACAACCCCTTCCCTGAAGTTTTGTCCTAATATCCAAAGTAAAGCTCCCCTGGCACAACCTGGGAGGCTGTCTCCTCTTGTCACCTGGGAGAAGAGACCCACCCCCACCTGGCTGCAACTGCCTTCTCCTGAAGCATCCACACAACCAGCAGATGCTTTGGGGATGTTCAGGAGGCCTCAAGTAGGAGGAATTCCTAATGTGGTACCTCAGAAACACCCCAAGGGACAAAGCACTTAAAAGGGACAGCTTCAGAGCAAAGCAATCACTGCTCTCTGCTTGAGGACACTGATCAACCCGGGATGTTTCAATCAGATCAATCAGGCTTTACCTACAGACAAAACTTTGTTATAAAACAATGAAAAATCGTTTCATGGTTGTCATATCCCTCTATTAACAATGAAAACACTGCTAAATGCTATCACAGTTGGGTTCAGTTAGAAGGACCTTCAAAGATCAAGACCAAGTGACATCCCTGTCCTTGGAGAGGACAGCCAGTGTTCTATCTCTGGGAAAATAACTTTTTACGAGGCTGCTTCAGGAAGGTGACTAAAAGGCGTAAGGCCCAAAGCAATCATTCATTCTCTTTACAGAATTCAGAACAGCAGTTCACTCAAAATCAATTATAGTTTTAATGTCATGATCAAACACTGAATTTTTATATCCGTTACTCATCAACCACAGAACTCCTGGAAAAAGCTGTTTTATACAAAAAATGTCACACTTAAGACTGACCTACTTTACAAACGCAAGAATAAAAGAAAATATTTAAGCTAAGAGTGATCCAAAGCTTTATGAAGTGTTTGAAGTTGAAGCGGGTGGAGACACAGGATGGAAACTTGTCTGAGGAGCCGGAGCTGTACCCATGAAATAGAGGCTGTGGCCAGAACAAAGCCCTAACTTCAAGAGGGATGTGATAGGGGAGGAAATCCCCCAGCTTCCAGCACAGCCCTCAAGAAAGGAGGGTAGATTAATTGTTTTACCACTGAGGGACAGCTGAGAAAAGGCCCTGTGACCCTCCTGATAACGTTCCTCTCCTCCAAGACTCACCAACTGCCCGCTGTGAGGAGAAAATGACTTTCCACCACACAGCAATAAAAGCAAGCTCTGACTTTCAATTACACCTCAGAACCAAATCGCTCATCCATAAAAACATTTGTGCATTTTCCAGTAAGCAGCTGAGATCCAGAGACAAAAAGTCTGTGGCTTATGGCTCTCCCAACCCCCTGATGCCAAAGCACCAACACCTGGAACCTCAGCCTGGCTCTGCAAACCTTCCAAAGGCTTGCACAGGGTTTCAAACCGGCTCATTTAAAGCAGAAAAATATATTTTCTTTTATTCCCTAAAGGTCACATAATTATTTCTTCCAGCTACAGAAGTTCAGCATAGAAAGGGAAATGTCTCCAGCTATTTAGATCAACAGACTTCTGAGAAAACTGGCATTTCAAAATCCTACCCCAAAGGAAAACACTGAGCATTCAGCTACACATGTTTTTACAAGAGTGACAATGACTGAAGTCACAGCGTGAGCAGCTGGTGTCTCACAGCAACCCAAAACATTTCCTAAATGCTGAGGTGAGGAAGCAGACATCCCAGCTCTCATGGGAACAGCAGCCTGGAGTGGCAAAGTGACGTGGCACAACTCCCACCGAGTCCTTCCCCCATCACCTCCAACCAGCACAGGAATCACATGAAGGAAGTGGCAGATTTGAGCAACCCACCTTCCACCAGAGCCAAAGCAATGCTCAGGTGTTCAACAAATCCCCTGCAATCTCACACCTCAAGGGGGAGGAACAAATGCTTCAGGAGATCAATTGTCCTTAAATAATTGTTGCCTTCATCCAGCTGTTGAGTGATGAGGCTCAGGAGCCTGCTCTGTAATGAAAGGACAGGCTGGTACCAGGAACGAGCAGGATGTGACACTTCTCCCACTGCTGTGAGTCCAGGTGATTTACAACTCCCCTCTCCTTCCCTGGCCCCAGGAGCACAACTGTGGAGCACTTCCACAATCTCACCCCAGAGACTTAAAATGAAGAAGGTAAAAGGTCTGTGCACAGCCCAGGGGTTTTGCACCCTGCTTGATGAGCTCAGCCCAAATTAAGCTTGGGGGCTCTGTACAGGTATTTTACAGGAATTCTTTCCAGCATACACAGGTGCAAAAATCCCTGGAGCAAACATACCAATCCAGTTAGGTATGTGTAACTTCAATGCCACTTGTACTTAAAAGCACACATCTGGACCACGGTGGGATGACTCAAACTGCTCAGAAGAGTTGTGAAGTGCAGGAACTCTGCAAGGAAGGAAAACAGTATCCAAACAATGGGATCCTGCAGGCTAAAAGTCTCCCAGAACCTCTGAGTTCGTGCTTTCTAATAACTTTATTATTATATAATAAATGTATTATATTATACAATATATTATATAATATAATACCTATATTATTTATTATACCTCACATTTTCCTTCCCATCCAATTGCTCCTGGCAGATGGAAATTAACAATTTGGAGAAGTCACCTTGGAAGAGTTCCATCAGGCACCTAATGAGCAGGACAAGGGGTCACTCTGGAAGGTGCCAAACGAGGGGCTGCTTCATTAACACCAGGAAGCTCCCACTGCCTCCAAACCCTTCTCCTGTGGCCAGCACAGACACTGCTTCAGCCACCCCCAGTCTGCCACATTCCAGGCTCTGCCAGCTGAAATCCAGACATGGAGAGGAGGGGAAGAGGCAGCAGAAGTCCTCTGTGTCATGGAAGTTGGCAAAAATCTTTGGAGGCTGCAAATTTCACGTGACATCAGCTCTCTAACAGAAGAATTCTGTATCAGATCTGTCATGAGAAGGCTGCAGTTAAGTTACTCTGTCTTCAAATTCCATCATTAAAACCCTGTACATTTGTGAGGGCATGAGGTAAATTTCTGTCCATGCAACACCAAGTATTCTTAGAGACAACCAGTTCAAAATTTTCAGATCACAATAAACTGACAGTTTAAAATTTCACCTCATTTTTGCATGTAAGTACTTTCCTCCTAGGGATTTAAAGCCTTCAGAGAGCAGTGTTTGAGGACAGTGCTGCATCATCAGTGCTGGCCTCCTAATCCAAGTGTTCAGTTTTTATGTAATTACAGAGAATCGTGGGAACCCAAGGGAAAAACTCCTCCTCCACCCAACATCTCCGATTCAGAAGATAAGAATGCAGTGTGTGCAGAGCTGCTCCAAAATGGAACTCCCAAAGAAAAAAAATCAGATGAAAAGCAACTGATTTTGTCTTCCAGCATGCCAGCACATTTAAATTTCCCCTCTTTTCTAAGGAGATTCTCTAATGTGTGTAGTATTTATCAACAAATTCAGTATTAATTCTGCTCTGAGCTGCTCATGAGGAGGGGATCCCAACACTGCTCTGCTTTTCACATCCCAATCATTTCCTTGGGAAAACAAGGAATTGTAAAAGCACACAGACATGAAAGTCCTGGAGGTTTAGACCTGCCTTAGACCTGACTTCATCTCACCCTTATGAGCCTGACCCGAGGCAAGACTCTCCCTGATGACAAGACCATTGATGTCACAGCCTCTGGTGCAGATCCCCTGGCAGCAGAGGGATGCAGAGGCAGTTTCCTTAGTGCTGGGATGCACAACAAACCCATCTGGATTCAATCTGCAGGGCCCTGGCTGTGCAAGCCCCAGGAACTCCCATGCCCAGGAGAAAGCCAGCACAAAGGGCTGCAGCAGTAATGAGGAACAGGGAGCTGATGGCAATAAAGTCACTTCAAAGCTTTCCAGGGGCTTCTAGTTCAGGCAGAGCAGGTTTGCATCTGAACACAGACACGGGGCTCATAAAGAGCTCACAGCTGCCAAACCCCTTGGTGAGCTCCAACCCTGTCCAGCCTGGCCTTGGACACCTCCAGGGGTTGGGCATTCCCAGTTTCTCTGGGCACCCTGTGCCAGGGCAGGCTGTGCTGAAAGCAACCCCTTGTGACACCTCTTACATCTGTTCTTCACTTGGTGGAATCAGGGCTGTTCCATGCACAAAGTACAGCAAAGTTGGTCAAACCCATGCATGCAGCAGTTGCTACAAACCCTGCCAGAAGTACAAAGTGTTTTGTGAGTTGGCCTGGACTCCAGTGAGAGGCTCTTGGGGGTCTGTCAGGGAAGGAGAACTCAGATGACACCACAGCAGACCCCAGAAACAGTTACAGCCCAAGGGCAGCACTAACAGAGGTTTCCATTCTTTCTTGTCAGGACAAATGGACTAAGGCAGTGTCAGTGGCTCTTCAAGCACACAATCCAAAATAAACCAGGAAAAAGAGTAAAAACAGCTAAAGAAAGTTAAACTATCCAGCAGTAAATGGGACATCTTGGTACAGATGATGCCACAGGTCAGTGAAAATGAGACATCCCTGAAGCCCAGCAAAGCCAGGCTGTTCCACAAGATCAAACAGAGTAATAAAAATAAAAAATACAGTCAGCCCTGAGCACTCTAAAAATGAAAGGGCAAACTCATCTGTCACTGGGACTTCACTGTGGTACCTGCCCAAAGCTGGCAAAAGGCTCCTCAGTGCTCACATTCCTGAGGCACATGGCCCAGGGAATTCCTCCTCCAGAGCAGAGAAAGGCAGTGGCTGCTCAGCTGGCTGCAAAGGACACCTGTGCTCCATCCACAGGACAGGAACAGCCACACTGCAAAGAGCAGAGGCCTGGGGTGCCACCCTCAGCACTGCTAACACGATCCAAAACTGCAATAACTACCCAGATTCCAATCAAAATTCAATAATACAAGGATTACACACAACCAAGATGTTTCAGAGGTCAATCCTCTCCCAGACCTCCTTCCACTCCTACCAAATTCCTGGTCCAGAGCTCTAATATGAGAAGCTGAAAATGGATCAACATCAAAACACAGACAGAAGCAGAAGTTGAAAAGGTTTCACTGCTCACTCTGTTGTGGGAACTCAAAATCTTAATCAATACAAACATTTTCAGGAACAGAATGATTAAGATGATGTTTTATCTTTTTTTAAAGCTGTTCAAAATGAAAAGCACCAATAAATCCAATTTAAGCCAGGGGAAAAAAGGAGGAATAGCTTTCTAAATGTCTGTCAGTCACTAAACCAGTCCTAAGTTGCCAAAACTCATCCTGTTTGCAGACAGATCAGCAGCATCCTTCCCAGGGGAGGTCTATTTAATCACTTCAGAAATTATTTCTTCCAGACAACAAAGAGCCATTAGATTACTTAATTAAAGCCCTGATTATCTCCAACCCAAAACAAGGGAAGGCAGAATCTAAAATAGGGAGATTGAACCAGCTGCCCTGGTCCTCATTACGCTTTGATTTCAATCAAGCACACACACGTCAAGCAAAGGGCAATAAATTACAACCACGTGTTGGAAGAAATTATCTTCACCATATTGGAAGTGGGAAGCCAAGGCTCTAACTGAGTGGTGTAAGATATTAGACTTCCATCTGGGAATAATAACCTACTGAACACAAACATAGCAGGGCATTAGCTCCAGGCACTGCTGGAGTCAAACCTGGCAGCAGGAGATGGAAATGGAACAGTTGTTTTTTGGGAAAGTGACATGGATTTTGGTAAAACAGATAACCAAGAAATATGCTCCTTGTTTAACACAGAGAGGGAACTAAAACCTGGTGTGATTGATTCCTCTTGAACCCAAATGCCTCCAGAAAGAAAAGCTGGGAAACCAGAGATACTAAAGTCATTTGCACTAAAGCAGACACTCAAGGCCAGTTCAGCACTGGCTCACAGGCACTGAAGGTTCAGCAGAACTGTTCTTCTCCAGCTGCCATGATTTTATTACAATAAAATTGCAATATTACAAGACTTCCCCAAACTTGTTTTCACATTACCAGTCACTCAATGGCCACTAAGCTTTTGGGGACAAAACTGAATTTTAAGGTCCCTAGCAAGCAGATCTGAGTGGATTACTCCACACAAACTGTTAACAAATCAGAACAGGCTGTTTCCCTCCAAACACCCACAGCAGCAGGTGCCAACCCCTTGGGAAATGGCAAATACAATGCAGTGACTCACTGAACGTAGGTGGAGACTTACCACACCTGATGAAAAGAGAAATCTAAAAAGGAAAGGTGTGTGGGCCAAATGGGACTGACAGAAGGAAAAACTGAAGCAATCCGAAGTGTTGGGAGAGGCCTGAGATGAATTCTGTGAGATATCAGCACTTTCTGTGTTAAAGGTAAAATGGGAGCTGATCCAGGGGAGGTTTGGACCACATGTGGAGAGCAGAGGGATGGAGATGTTCTCAGAAGTCCCCATTTATCTCCAGATGCTGGAATGAGCAGCATCAGGTGTGTCTGGAAGCTCAGGAGTGAAGTGAGCCCCGTGCACAGCAACTTCTGAGAGACCTGGGATTGTTCAGCCTGGAGAAGAGGAGGCTCCAGGGGGACCTGACTGGGGCCTTCCAGTGCCTGAAGGAGACAACAGGAAAAGATGGAAAGAGACTTTGGACAAGGACTTGGAGTGCCAGGACAAGAGGGAATGGCTTCCCACTGCCAGAGGGCAGGCTCAGGTGGGACATTGGGATGGAATTGCTCCCTGGGAGGGTGGGCAGGCCCTGGCACAGGGTGCCCAGAGCAGCTGTGGCTGCCCCTGGATCCCTGCAAGTGTCCAAGGCCAGGCTGGATGGGGCTTGGAGCAGCCTGGGACAGCAGAAGCTGTCCAGCAAGGCTGCACACAAAGCCACTACTTGCTCTGAAAAACCCAGCAGAAACTTTCATTACAGGAAAAAAAAAAAATGTCTGAACAGCCCAGGAAATTCAGGCACGCTGGGATCTGGTGTTCCCTGTGAGTGCTGTGATTACTTTTGTATTCACTGTTACCTCTCTTCCATAAAACAGCAGCTGTGGTTACAGAGGCAGCTCAGAAACATTCTCTGCCCCACAGAGGGACAGAACAGCCTCTTAAGGGACTGCTGGTGAGGAGCTGATGTGTCAGATTTGAGGCTTCTCCCTCAGCACCATTTTCATCCTCTTTATCTGCAGCCACTCCACTTAAACTGGTCTTTTTTAAGAGGGAATTTGTAATGTGATGTATCAATTAGCCTGGTGTCCCCTGTGAAGGATCTAAGTGGGCAGGAAATCCCACCAGAGTGAACAGAAATGATGAAAGCCTCTGCAGGTCAACTCAAAATGTAGATTTTCTGCACACTACCTACAGACTGACCCCTGTTCCTGAAGGGTGAGCCTGGAATAGATCTCCCCATCTAACAGTAACCAGCATTTCCACAGAAGAGACAGTCCTGAGGGCTCCCAGCACGCTCAGCTCTTTGATTAACACATCAGTGAGCCTGAAGTATCTCCCAATGCTGGAAAAGCTCTGCTGTCCCTGGCTCTGCAATTACAGAACTCAGAAGGACACTGGTGCCTGGCCCAGGATGCCTCCTGCCCTCCCTCCCCAGCTCCAGGAGCTGCCAGAGCAGCAGGGCAGTGACACCTCCATCACCTCTGCTTGGCCCAGCCCCATTCTGGCTTTCCAGCACATTCCCAGGGTCAGCTCCCAGCTGCAGCAGGCATGGAAGTGACATCCCTGCCACTGCCACCCCCTTCCCAGCACAGCCCTCCCCAGGCAGCTCCAGCAGCTGCTCCCTGAGGAATTGCTGCAGTCATTCCCAATCTGATGTGCTGGCAAGGGCAGCACTGAGAGGAGCTGGCACTCGTTACCACCTCTGAACTTCCATCCTCTGATCTCCAAATAAAAAATAAGCTTCTGCTGTCAAAACACAAAAATCCAGTTGTCTTATTCAGGAAACTGCAGAGGCCAACTGCAGGAACAAAAGCCTGTTCCTCTCCACATCTCTGCTGGAGGTAAAGCACAAATCCTGATTTTAAGCATGACAAACCCTTCAGACACTGAGGTTAAGTTTCCTTAACTTTGCAAATTCTTTCCACAGATGCCACATTTTTTTTTTAAGCTGCTCAGCCAAACATTAAAAAGCCACCCTCGTCCTCTTTTCCTCCTCCACTTTTGGGATCACCACAGGCCCTAAAGTGCTGCACCTGTGCTCACAGTCTGACCTGTCCTCCTGGATCCCCTGTGACCATTACTGCCTGTAAAACCTGCACCGACAAACAGGAAGATGGAATTTGGAACAACTTCACCTTTTCCTACCACACAATAAATGAAGATTGTTATATAAAGGTATTGCTGTACCCCACGCTGAGCAGGGCTCAGCAGAGTCACCTCAGTCAGAGAAACCTGCCCTGTGCTTTCCTTCCAGCAAATTCAAGCTGTTTAAAGAAGTTATTGTATCCAGCCATGACTTCATGGTCATCTGAGCAGAGAGGGATTTAAAAGGACAACCCTGGTTCCATAAACCTCCTCATTTTCATCTCAGGGTATTAAAAATCTTATTGGTCCTGCTCTGTTCTGCATCTGGGGAGTAACTGCAAACTTAGCTTTGCTGAATATGCAAAATTCCTTTCTTCCAGTCAGTTCAGATACCAATAACAACAGTTACTTACAAGAGAAGTTGGAGAGCTATGAAAATAATGCATGCAAAGAAGTAAAAATTTGATACCTGTAACAGAAGTGTGACGCTTAACACATTTGGACAGGCTACAGTTACATTGAGGCACAGAATTCAGCAAGAAAAGTTCCTTTTAAAGTGCTTCTGTCAGCACTGTAACATGATGAACTACATCTAAGGGTGTGTTTTATCTCTCTTTTCAGGCAACATGAAGCAGCAATGGAAGTTTGTTCACTTTTTTCATGTTTTTTAGGCACCTCCCTAAGAAAGTGTCCCAGTAAAGGACACACTGGTTCATTCTGCTTTGCAACACTCACTTGCTGTGTAGTTTTAGCATCACTTTCCACCCCAGCACTGCCTAGGAGACCACAGAGTACAGTGCCCACAGCAGAACCTGATCTCATCCCAAGGATTCTGAGGTAAGTGCAGTGCAGGACCAGTACAGTCCCAATTTACAGAAAAATTGTTCAACTGCTAACTCACCCAGACAGCTTCCTACTGCTGCTTTAACACAGCCACTGCCTAATCTACATTTATCTCACCCGTGTTCTATTAATTCCTTTGTTTTACACCTCTTTAATAAGACAGGGCCTGAAACAAGCACCCTGCAGCAGAAGTACATGAATCCCTGTCCAACTGCTGCATTTCAGTGCTCAGTGCCTGTTGTTTTACTGGAAGATGTGAGAGTTGCTGCTGCACATAAAGATTTTTTAAGAGTACAGCCTTGAGGGAATGGAAAATGCAGATGGTTTAAGACTGAACATGGAGATCAAAGAGAAGCCAGGTCATGCCAGGACAGAGACAGCATCAATCCGTTCAAGGGGGAGGGAGGTGGGAAAGCACCTCAGCATCTGCCTTTGGCACCAGCTGACAGATCTGATCACAAACCCCAGCACCGCCTCCCCCCCATCAGACCCCCAGGGGACACAGACAGACAGACAGCCAGCCAGCCAGGGCTCTGAGGGTAGGACTGACATACAAGTCTCTGTACTGGTCAAAGGCATTGTTGGCTTCCACCTCCAGCTTGCGCAGGCGAGCCGAGGGCATGGCACCGTCCTCCAGGGGAGGGTCGTACTTGTTGCTCCACGGTGACCTGCCAGGGAGACAAGGAGAGGGACAGTCAGAGGAGGGGAAAGACAAACAGACAATGAGACAGAGCCTGGACACGGCCCCGAGGCTGCCACAGCTCCCAGGGGCGTTTGGGCAACGCTCCCAGGGATGTGGGATGGTTGGGGTGTCTGTGCAGGGCCTGGAGGGTTCTTGGGGGTCCCTTCCAGCTCAGAATATTCCATGGCTCTGAAAAATTTAATATTGGGGGTCCCTTCCAGCCCAGGATATTCCACGGTTCTGAAAAGTTTAATATTGCTGGGTCTGACCTCATCCACAGATGCTGAACTTCTAAAAAAACCAAAAGGTGCCCAGAGCAAACTACCTGGAAGAACTGCACCCTCCACAGCCATTTCAAACACTGGCAAAAGGGGGAGACTGAGCCCTCAAAACTCAGGGAATTCCCTGGCTTCAGGTTCTTCTATACAAAAAAATATATCTCAGGTTTCAATTTGCTCCCTCTTATCTATTCAACAACAAGGCTTCAGCTGTTGAATATTCAATATTTAAAATTGTTTTCAGGCAAATACAATCGATTGTGTAGTTTATTTGGGATCTGACAGTATTTGAGCCAAACACTGCTGGCTATGATTAAAGTCTACATTTTCCTCCCTTATTCTGCTTTGAAATAAACTCCACCTTTAGCATAACATTAGGAAACCCTTTGAACAGTTTGAACGATTTAACAGGGTTTGTAAAGCTGCAGGTTTTACTACAATTTCTGCAGGTGTGGAAGAGATTTTTGTACTCTTAATGAAAGATGTGGTATTAAAAGATTAATGGAACCCTTTGCCCATCTGCTTGAGGCTTTTATAACTGCCATTCTGGAAACCTGCATTTTGCTTTTCATTTCCCCTTGGAGTAACCAACTTACACATATCACTGCTGGATTAAAGAAAAGCACCTCTACCCTTTCTCTCCCCTTTCCCCACTGACTTTTCCCAGCCCCTGGCTGCAGCACCAGGTCTCAGTGCTGGCCACAGGGAAAAGCTTTTTCTCAGCAGCCCTTTGTCACCCATTTCTCAGACAGGCAGGGGTGTCTGACACCTGTTTGGTGCAAAGCACAAAGCCCAGGCTCTGCTTTGCTCCCTCCACTCCTCCCAACCACACCTGACAGGAAAGGTGAGACCAGGAAAAGTGGAGTTGTTGTGTCACATCCACCTCAGTGATGTTTTCAGGTCGTGGTTCTCATCTCAGGGCTGTGTCCAGTTCTGGGACCCTCACCACAAGGACACTGAGGGGCTGGAGCGTGTCCAGGGAAGGGAATAGAGCTGGGGAAGGGGCTGGAGCACCAGGAGGGGCTGAGGGAGCTGGGAAAGGGGCTCAGCCTGGAGAAAAGGAGGCTCAGGGGGACCCCTGTGGCTCTGCACAGCTCCCTGACAGGAGGGGACAGCCAGGGGGGTCAGGCTCTGCTCCCAGGGCACAGGGACAGGAGGGGAGGGAATGGCCTCAGGCTGGGCCAGGGCAGGCTCAGGGTGGACATCAGCAGGAATTTCCCCATGGAAAGGGTGCTCAGGCCTTGGCAGGGGCTGCCCAGGGAGGTCTGGAGTGCCCATCCCTGGAAGGCATCCAGGGAAGGCCTGGACATGGCACTCAGTATTCTGGGTTGGGGACAAGATGGTGACTGGTCAAGGTTGGACTCATGTCTTGGAAGGTTTTTCCAACCTCAGTGATTCTGGGATTTTGTGTTTTTAAACAGCTGCTTAAAATGTGGCTGCTTTGGAAAGGAGTCAACAGACACAGGATCCCAGCTGGAAGGGCCCACAGGGCCTCATCTGGTGCCACCTCCCTGCTCCAGCAGGGCCAGCCCAGAGCACAGGGCACAGGATTGTGTGTGGACGGGTCTGGATATCTCCAGTGAGGGACACTCCACACCCTCTCTGGGCAATGCATCCCAGAGTGTGTGAAGAAGTCCTTCTTCATCTTCAGGTGGAACTCCCTGGGACCAGTCCCTGCCCGTTCCTCTGGTGCCACTGCTGGGCCCCAGGGAGCAGAGCCTGGGCCCTGCTCAGAGCCCTCCCTGCACACAGGGACAGACAGGGATGAGGTTCCTTCTCAGCTCTTTCTTCATTCCTTTACCTAAAATCTCTGCAATCTGGAAGAGATTCACATAAAATCCCCCTGGTGCTACCCCGGTGCTCCCAAATGGCTCAGCTACTGCAGAGGGTGAGCAGAGAGCTCCTGCAGAACCACTCTGAGATGCTCTAAGTGCAAACACCAAACCTCTTCCCCTGGTGCAGGAATGGGAAATTGAGGGGCAGCCCAGAACAGACCCATCCAGCCAGCAGCTTCTGGCATTTTCATCCCATTCCAGTTGGAGCCAGCAGTGGCTTTACCAACAAAAAAACCTCCTAACACAGCCCTGTATTTTTTTATTTTTGTGGAAGTGCACTCACAACACATTTAAACACTTAACTGGAGGCTATTTGAAGAAAGACAGATGGACAAGCACTTAAATTTCAAAAGTCAGACCTCTAATTTCCCCAAAAGAGAATGGTTTGTGTTTCAGCTAACAGGTTTCAGTGTTGTTGGCCCCAAATTCCCCATAAGGATTCCATTTAACAGAGTGATCAAACACACTTCGAGTGGAAATGTATGGACAAAGTCAGGGACCTTGAAGTCTAATATTAAAAAAAAAAAAAAAAATTAATAAAAGCTCTGCCTTCACAATGTGGATTCCATGACTGTTTGATATCCTTCACAACCCTTTGTTATTCCAGGAGCACTCACAGAAGTACCTGTGAGACTCCCACAAGCAGGATTTGATAATATGAAGAAAATAAAAGTTATCTATTTATGAAGATCCAAGGAGACTCAAAAAATCCACCTTCTAGTCTGATCTAGTCTGATGTTTGAATTGAACAAACCACGTCTGTTTAAACATAAGTCTAAGCTGTGATGGGCTAAGCATTAGGATATTCACTTCCCACAGCAGCCTTTTTTCCAGGCAAATTCCCAGTTAGATTGTAAAGCCACTCAAAAAACCCAACCCTGTAAAAGTGGATGCCCAGTGAGAAAGTCTGACTACCCAGCCCCACCTCTCCTGCTGAAGGAGAATGAGGCTCAGTTGCCCATGGAATGCTTTGAAACCCCTGGATTAGTGCTAAAAGAAATGCAATTAACAACCTGTCCAATATGAAGAAAAGGTGTTCAGCTTGCAGTGTGCAGGAATTGGGGATGCAGCACATTGCAGGCAGGGAATACCATTCCCTGGGACTCCTAATTGAGTGTGTGGCTCTGAAAAATGGCTGTGGAAATATCAAAAGCTTTTAAAAGCCCAGTGAACTCCTCCTAGATCTTGGCCTAATTGATTAAATTAGTGTAAGAGCCACTTCCCAGTAACAACTGCAGATTTTATGAGGTACGAAGCAGTGTCTGGACACAGGCACAGAATGGGATTAACATGCACAGGGCAGTGCTGCTGGGCTTTCAAAGGCTTCTGCTGTGTGCTGAAGGAAAGAATTTACTTCATGAATCAGAGCTGGGACCAATCAATTCCAGAAGGAAGAATCACTTCAATCCAGAACGCCTGAATCAAAAGCCTTAGGAACAGGATTCTTTCATGCCAGCAATTAACACATGGTGCCTGCTCTAGAGGAACAAATGAAAGAGCTTTTCTGAAACCTCATTACTTAATAAGTCCTGAAAATTTCAAAGTCATTTTAAAAATCAAATTCCTCCTGCTTCCTTGTAACTATTTAATACCTTCTCAGAAAGAGATGGAGCAAATTTCAGAGGCACGAGTGACACTGACCTTAGAGGAAGGACTGTCACGTGCCCTAATTAAACACAGGGGGTTATTAGTGATTTCACAATGTCCCATTACTGTCTAACCAGCCCCTTTTCCAGTTCCCTGTGTCCCTGGGGATTGATGTCCATGTCAACAGCCTGAGCAGGATGCAAAGGGGCTGCAAGGAACATCACAACTTCAGGGAGAAAACATCTCTTGAAAGATGCACAAGAAATTCAGGATTTAATCCCTCCTCCTGCATCTGCCAGAGGGGCTGTAGCTGTGTGGGTACATCTCATGGGGGGCAGAAGCTCTAAACTCCTATTTGATCTACTAATTCAGGAATTATTAAATGCAAGTAGCTGCTAATGTGGATCTGAACAGCTGGGGCACACAAAATTAATGCAAAATGCTTTTAGAAGGCACCAGGCTCTTCTGTAGAAGGTTGGAATGGTTTCTAACGATGAGATTAGTACCCTCAAGAACGTAAGTGACACTCACCTTTGGGTCCTGCCCATTTGTTGGCCTCCTGCAATAGGTTATATTTCAAACAATGCATTAGGATTTACACTCAGCCACAATCCAGAGGCACTGTCAAACTCTGCATCCACTCTCATTCTCCATCTCCTGTTTCTAGGACAAAATGAATCCCAGCATGTTCTCTGTGTAAATCATCCACACACAGATGTGCCTCACATTGGAGAGGGACCTTTCCTGCAACTCAAAGCAACTGAACCAATTCATCTCGAAGCCTTTACAAGCTCACCTGCTTCTGCAGTGATGCCTGAGCCAAAGAAAAAAGATTTGTTAAAAATATTTTCTGAAATTTTGCCTTGAAACACAATTCCTGAAACATTCTGGCCAGATGAATGTAAAACACTACATCAAACCTACACAGAGCAAAGTGAGATTCTTCCTGGAGATAATTCCAAGCACTAAAATGTAAATTATGACACTGAAGCTACAAGGAGAGACAAGGAAGGCTCAGAACCATCCCCAGAAGCAGCAGGATGGCTGAGCTCCTAATTCAGGGCAGGAGATGAATGGCAGTGTTACCTCACAGCCCAGCACCCTTCGTTAAGGGAAGGAATAAAAGTGCTGCAGGAGTCCCAGAGGTTTCTGGACTGTAAACTCATGATTCTTAAATTAAATATCTGGAACTATGCCACTGTCACTGTAGCCATTAAGGGAAGTCAGGTCAGGCAATGTGAGAAAGGGAAGGGATGATTTAAACATAAATTAAAAACATCATCCTAATGGCAAGGTAGAGGAAAACAGATTAAAAGAGAGACTCTGCTCAATGTGGCAGCCAAAACACTGAAACCTGATTGTACCATTCCAGTATTACAGCCCCTCCAACTTCAAAATTAATTATATTGTAATTAGACACAGCTTATAGGGTTCAAATATTTTCATAGTTTTTGTCTACAGTCATCAGAATAAATCACCTATTCTGGTAGACGGGGATTCCTTTTATATGATAAAAACCTGGGCCAAGATTCTCAAATAGAACTAATGACACTGAGTCCAAAGTCAGTTAATTCCTTGCAAAATATGAGTGAAAGAGCCTTTCCCAGCTGGCAAATCCACCCTGTTTTGTACAAGCTGAAGATGATTTTGTTTAAACCCACGGCTTGCATCATCTCTTTTCTGTCATTATGCATTCCAGAGATTTTATAACCTTGCAGTGGTCTGAGTTCCTATCAAGGCAATTTCTGCTAGAGAACTGACTGGTTTTAATCCAGAGTACAGAAAACAAAGAGAAATACATCAGTCACCCCCTCATTAGCAAGATAGCAACAGCACATTTTGGGCTCTAAATCTTTAAATGACTGATTTTTTTTTGCTGAAGAGGGAGAAGGGCCTGCAAGACGTGCACATGGATGTCATTTAGAGAGCAGCAGCCAGCCCCAGCTCTGGCTGGGAACTCACCTGTACGAGTCCCCATCTCTGTTGTAGTCACACAATAGATAATCTTTCCCTACCACCTTGTCTCGTGCAATCTTCAAGGGCTGATCCACAGAGGAGAGGAGATCTTCACACAGGCTCGGGACCTGTGGGGTGCGAGGGAACAACAGGGAGGGGAGAGAGGGCAACACGTTAAGGCTGAAAGGCACTGGCACCCCCAAGAACAGATATTGTTATTAACAGCCCACATCTGTCTCAAAGCCAAAACTCTTCAAGCAATCACTTCACTTACCACACACCCCTGATGCTCCCAGCTTGACTAATTTCAGATTTAATTACCAAACCACTGGTGTGGTCCTGCACACTTCAACACACACACGCCCCACGTTCGCTCTGTGCCAAGGCTGGCCAGGCAAGCGACTGTCCAGGGCTGCTGGATAAAGGTAAATATTTACAGAGCAGTGGGAATGAGGGAGCTGCTGAAGGGATCCATACATTGCAGTGAGCTTTCCCAAGCTCCCACTCTGGGTCAAGTTCAGAGCAGTTTCCAGGCAGGTGGCCAAGCATGACCACGCTGGCTAATGAGAATAAACGTGTCTGTGCACATGTCAAATCCAACACACCTCCAGCATCCTCCACAACTTCCCATGGATCCAGGACCTCAACTGCCTCCCTGCTCTGCACAAGGACAAAGACAAGCTCTGCTTCCAACGTGGCAGAGGGGCTGTGAGATGCTGCAGGGACATGAGACTCCATCTCCCTGCACGTGCTCCAGGTGAGGTGCAGCCCTGTGCCCCAGGCCACCCCAACCCTTCCTGCAGTTGTTGTCATCAAACCATCAGAGCATCATGTGCTTCCTGCTGGAACCACAGTCCAGATTTCACTGCAAGAGAAATGGACTAAAGCAAAATGCCCTTTCCCTACAACACAACAGGATCACAGGACAACTGGGAAGCTCTTGAATGGATTGGTAACAATGTGCTAATAAAACAAGAAAGAAATAAGCAGAGTGGAATCTCTTCTACATTCCACTCTGCATCATAGAGATGAAAACCTGACTGAGAATATGAGGACAAAAGGCAATCAAGGGCAAAATTAATCATGAAGTGATGAATTCACAACTCAGAAATGAAAAGGGGAGGGAGGAATAAAGAAAACATGGAAATGTGCTTTCTTTTCTTCAAGCCAGTGATTCAGTGAATGGATTAGTAGCGTTCACTGGTGCTTATCAGTTCTTTCCTTTCAAAGGAAAGAAGCATAGAGGAGAAAAAACAAATTTGGGGTGCAACAGCCCCAAAACTATTTTAATGCACTAGATGGGACAGAAGATATCAAACTGCCTGGAACAAAAACATTCCTAATTCCAAGTACAAGGCAGTAACACACAGAGGATGACAGTCAGAGTGAGCAGGGACACACATAAACCAATGTGATTACAAAAGATGAAAAAAAAAATCCTAAATAGAAATGAAAAACCAAACTCTGGCTGCCTCATCTCTGAGAAATGTCAGGCTGGACTGGGCCTGGAGCAGCCTGGGATAGTGGAAGGTGTCCCTGCCATGGCAGGGGGAGCACTGGATGGACTTTAAGGTCCCTCCAACCCAAACCATTCCATGGCTCTAAGATGTGACCAGCAGGACAAACACCCGACCCACACAATCAATCCTTAAGCATTCAAAAAATCAAAGGCAAACCAAGAGATGGTAAAGTGCTGAAAAAGCTGAAATATTTATTTCGAGTGTTTTTATTTTGGTACTCCACAGACTGTAACACGGCCATGAGTGAGACCTGCAGAGCCCAGACCCAGAGCAGGGCAGTTCAGGATTTAACCCAGCTCAGGGCTCTCATGGGAGTTCATCCTTTGCTACCTGCAGGCCTGCCTGAAGAGGTCTCAAAACCACAACACATCCCTGAGTAAACAAAAGTGGACAAGCAGCAGCAGCTTTTAGGGAAACTCTTCCTTTTCCTGAGGCCAGAAAACCCAAATACTTCCCAGAGCTGATCCAAACCAGCAGTGTCGTGGCACAAGTAGGTGAAATGATGTATCTGTGTCTGTGAGCACATCTGGTTCCCCTCTGTCCTTTCCTTCTCTTCCCCATTAACCATTAATTTTGGGCTGACTCTTCAGGCTGACAGCAACTCAACCTGCCTGCTTCACCTCCAGACACAGCCCAGCCAGCCCAGCACTGGGAGCTCATTCCAGAGGTGATAGTGGGACACATCCCTTGGCCAGGAGCCCATCAGCACAGGGAAATGTCCAGGAGCAGCCTCCTGGCTCTGACCTGCCTTTGGGATGAGCGAAAGTGATGAAAACAGAATTGGGGCTAAGTGGCTTTTTCCAAGCCTCTGTTTGCACTCTGTTTCTTTGGGAGCATGAGAGGCCCCGCTGTGCAATCCCCCAAATATCCACACAAAGCGTTCTCACAAGAAACCCCAAACCCGAGGCCGAGCTGAAAAGCTGAATTTACAACCTTTATAAAAAACCCCACACAAGTAACTTTTAGATGTAACTTGCTTTTAAGAACAGCACATGCCTGGTGTGGGGTTTCTGCAGGGCTCAGAGCACAACCCCATATTGACTAGAAGGAACTTGTAACCCAGTGTTTTTTTAAGATGCAATCTATTGAGCTGAACTTATCTGTGGATGATTTGGTAACAAATATTCATGGCCAGGGTCTCCCAATTTCTGAGGGCTGTGGTTATTCCTACAGCCATAACAGTGACTGCATTATATCACACACTAGAACATAACACTGCACTCTATTATAACCCTCCATTGTAAAACAAGCTGTATATCCCCTGTCTCCTTGGTACAGACACTCCACAGGACTTCAGGCAATCTATTCTTTTCCCCTTCTCGTCTTTCAGAATAAAACAGAAGAAAACCCACTCATCTAGCTTGGAAATATTGAAAAATTTCTATGGTATTTATAAAAAGAACAGATATTCCAGCTGATGGAACCACTCGTGTAATTATAATTATTGGAAAAGCACCCAAGGGTGGCACAGTTACCCCAAGAATGTAATTTTTATACCATTTATTCCATCAACTGTACTTCCTAAGGATGAATTTACAATTTATGCACACTGCTTTTCCTCTTCTACTCTTGAAAATTGCTTACAAGGCAAAGGCAGTAATTTGAACAAGGTAATTTGCAGTTTTAAAGACTTCAGCTTTATGTTCATGGACTATGACTTCTTCTGAATTTAGGTCCTTTGGATTCTTTTCTATGTCAAGCACTGAATCTTTATTAAAACATTTAAATTGCTGTTGTGCACGTTCAGACTCTTGCAGGATTCAGTTTATCTTCTGATCCCAGCAAAGGCAACTCTGCTTGAAAGGCAACTGATGCTCTGAGTTTCCAACCTCAAACAGTGGATTTGTGTTGTTAATTTTTTCTTGTTGAGGTCGTTCTCTGTTAACTGAAGAGCCAAAACTCACTCAGGTGCCTGAGCACTTACCCACAGCAGTCACTACATGTGGAATTTTGATTTAAACTTAGAAACACAAGTATTAAGCTGCTCCTCAGGTCAAACAGAAACACCAAAGCAGTGATTTTGTTCCATTCATCACCCCACTTCAAATAAATGTCACTGTGATGCAAAAGCTGGAGGACGAGGTTCTTCCTAAGCAAAGACTGGAGTCCCACCTCTGTTCTGACACAACCTTTTCCCACTCTCAGCACTGGAGGGTCACAGGCAGAACACAATCTGCACCTTGTATCTCCAGCTAAAGGCCAGCATTAATGTCACCTGGCCCTGAAGCGCCCTTGTTCCCCCAGATCAGCTCTCAGTCATCGCTTCTGGGGGCTCTGGGTACTCAGGAAGTGAGACCACCCCCAGTGCAAATTGCAGAGAAAAAAAAGAAGGATATCTGGGGCTCGGCCTGGAAGAACAGCAGCATCATTCAGAAGGATCAGGGCACGGTGTTTGGGGGATATTTTTTTTCCAAGGAGATACACAAAGGATGTGTAGTGCAGAGGAAAGAAAACCTGAATGAGAAAGTGAGGGAAACGTGTCAAACAAGGATCCTGTTGTCCTGTGTAACCAAATTCTCCAGCAGAGCTGCCCAGGTATGTGGACAGTGTTTTAATTAAGGCAACTGCTCTGCTATCATGACAAATAATCACTTGTGCCAAAGTGGAAACCATACCCTTTTTGGAGCAGCTAAGCTCAATCACTCCTTCTGGACTCACTTCTTGGTTCAAGGAGTTTATTAGCAATTAAACAATTGCTTCTGGATGATTTTTTAAAAGTATTTTTAAACATGCATCTAAAAACAAATTCATAGAGAAAGAGAAGTAATACCTCAGCTCTCCATGTCTGACACACAGTCCCCATCCTCGCTCTGGCCACACTGAATTGCATCAAATTCTGCACTTCAGACAGCCAAAATTCTGGCTGTGTCCACTCCAGCTGAGTACACCCAGGTGTCTGTTTTCTTCTACAGCCTTGACTGAAATGTACCACATCTACCACTGAAACAGCAACATTCCTGGTGCACCAGCCCTAAGGAAGAGTCTTTTTCCATGTTTATTCAGAGGTCAGCGTTACTGACCTCCACAGGAATCTTACACACTGGAAAACTATGCTAAATGCAGCAAAATTAAAAATTAAATTATATGGGTTTTTTCATTAAAGAAGCAGAAGGAACAATGGGGAATGGCTTCAAACTGAAAGATATTAAGTTTACTTTGGAAATTAGAAAGAAATTCTTCTCTGTGAGGGTGGGCAGGCCCTGGCACAGGGTGGCCAGAGAAGCTGTGGCTGCTCCTGGATCCCTGGCAGTGTCCAAGGCCAGGCTGGATGGGGCTGGGAGCAGCCTGGGACAGTGGAAGGTGTCCCTGCTCATGCCAGGGGTGGCACTGGGTCATTTTTAAGGACCCTTCCAACCCAAACATTTCTACAATTCTGGGAAGATGAGGCAAACTTCAATCAGCCAAGGAGCCATTCAGATCCATCTGTGTTTTGAACCTGCATCTGCAGGTATCTGAACATGCACATGATGAGAGCAGTTTTTTATTAAAAGCCCCATCCCACCAGGAAGGTGAGTATTTTTATCACATGTGAACTTTCAATATTAAAGGAGGACAGAAGTGCTGCTCCCTTGGCTTGGGGAAACCACTCAAACACAGAAGAGCCCACGGAAGCTCCCTGACTCTCTCACAAAATAACCCTTCTGGCAGACCTCCAGCTCAGATCCTTCATCTAATAAAACATTATTCTGGTGCTTCAGAGTCCTTGCACAGCCTCAGAATTTCCTGTTCCTGCAGCAGGCAGGCACAGCCTAGCGGATGTTGTGGAAGCTCAAGAAGGAAGCCTGGCTCCACTCATCTTGGGCCTAAAACCACCAGCAAAGTCATTCCCACAAACCCACACAGGGCTAAACCTTCATTTGATCCATCACAGCTCCAAAGGTCACACAATCATCAAGCTTTGTTTATGAAATGACACTTAAATGGACTTTTGTGTTCAGACAAGATATAATTGATACTGCAAACAGCTCAGTGTTATTCATGTACTTGCACTGAATTCCAGCACTGCAAGAATTGGCAAAACCAAAGCTAAGCCAAATGAGCTTCTCTGGAAAAAGACAGATGTTAGCAAGGTTGTAGATCCAGGTTTGTCTAGCTAACTGTGTCATAGCAGACATGTCACAGTAATTAATTGCAGAATGTTTTAATTCAGCTCGAGGAACCACATTTAAAAAGGTGACAACCACTGATAAAACAGGATCCTTGGCTTTCTTCCTGTGCCTTGCTGGATAAAACAGGGCTTTTGCTGGGTTCCCCTTCTGAGGAACAAAAGGCAGCCATCTGGCAGGCACAGGCAGAGTGCCCTGGGCTGTGCCTGGTGACCTGCACGTGAAGGCTCCTGTATCCCATTACCAGCCCCAGGAGCCAGCACAGGGTATCAGTATCTTGGGAAGTCCTGACTGTTTGTGTCAGAGTCCAGCTGGGCTTGGAGATATCCAGCAACCATTTGCAGGACATAACCTCTCTGGTGGTATTTCTCTATCCCAGCTTTCCCCTCCCTCCATCCTTAAAGAGGTTAGGGAGGTTTCCAACTGGGATTCATCTTCACACACACTCCTTTCAAATGATATTGAAGCAGATATTTTAAGGGTCTCTAACACCAGCAGTGCAGCGGCAGGAGTCTGGAAGACAAAAAGGCTTAAAAATAGAAAGAATAAGTGATATAAGGCCAGAATTGAAATTCCCTTTTCCAATCTCATGCCAGGAAGTGGAGTTGCTAGCTCTAAGCCAAGCATCACATTAACAATTTACATATATTAATTGCTATCTCCAATTACCATCAAGATATCCAGAGGTAATCTTTGCTAGCTGGAAAAGCTCCTGCTTACAGCCACTCACAAAATGGAAAAACTGGCTCTAAACCACCATGAATTTATTCAGAGAGCCAGAGCTTCCTTTCATTAGCCAATAATCCTTGTGTTAGAAACCTGCCTGGCTGCTGGGAGCTCATCCCACAGGTCAGCAAGTCCAGGCAGAACAGCAGGTCAAAGACTCAGCTTTGAGCCCACAGGGCTGTCAATGCACTTCTGCTTCCACCACCTTCTTTTTCAGCTTTCACTGGATCTGATTTTTTGTTTAAAACATCTTCCACCCCAGCAGACGCCCAGCTGGCCATCTGCATCCAATTATTTTATCTCTCCCCACAACGCCGCACAGCGCTCAGGCTCTTGGACTCCAAACACAAAAAGCTCCAGTCACATTCTCATGTTCTTTATGGTCTGTGCAGCCCAAGCAGTGCAGTTTGCCTGGGGGTAAATTCTGTAGCTTCATATATCTTCAGTGACTGAAGGCATGCAAGCAGATTTGGGATTTGCCTGGAGCTCGCACGAAGCAACAGCCTGAGCTGTGTTCAAACTTTTCAAAATCATAAGTTTATACATTTTAAGATTCATCACTCCGGGATTTTCTGAAAAGTAACACATTCTACTAAAAATACTTCAGTATTCCCCTGTGATGAGAAAGGAGAGCTGATCACCTCCCAGATCTTTAATTGCAAACAGAGCCTTAAAAAATAACCAGCAGAGTTATGACTGCTGTGTCTATAAAGAACTCTCACTTTAATTCTTCCATGGCAGCATTATTTGGTTCTGTTCTTGAAGAAAGCTTTCACTTTTGGGAATGACTGCTGTTTCAACACCAGTCTTATTGGGAGAAGAGAGGGAAAAAGCTGTGGCTGTGAGCAACCCTCCCTCTCCCGGTGAGCCTGACCCTTCTGTGAGGACCATTTTCTGTCCCCACTTCATGCCAGGCATCTGATTTTCCTGAGTCAGCTAGATTTTTCATCTAATTTATAATATACACATCCAGGCAAACATCCAAATTAAACACTCAGCAGGAAATTTGTACTTGCTACAGGAACCTGCCTAACTTTCACCAAGACTGAGAGTGCATCACTTCCACACTCGAGTCAAAGCCCTCAAGGCAATCCTATCACAGATCTGTTACTTGCTTCACATGGCCCACGAGGACAATAAATCCAGTTTCTTTCCACCTTTGCCATCTCAGCCCTCAAAGACACATCACTGAAGCTGTCTGAAGAAAACACCCCAAAAGGACTCTGGAGGCTGTGACCTTGGGCACCACTCACCCACCTTGTCCTGTGCTGCCTAGAAAGGGATCCTTCCACGGCAGCACTGCCCAGGAGCTGATCCTTGTTTGGGATGTCTCTTGGAAAGAGCACAGCTGAAAGTACAGAGGGCTGACTTTCTGTAAACTGACCTTAAGAGAAAGGAAGCAGGAGGACAATTGCCAGGGATTGTTCTGACCTTGCAGGATGAGCTGCTCAGCCACTCAGTAGCGAGCTCTACCAGCTTCCCTCCTTCACTGCCACTCCGTGTGACTTCCATGAGCCAAACAAAACCTCACTCAACCCATTCCAGGCCACATTTCCAACCAGAGAACACCCTCACAGTCCCCTTCCAGCAGGTGAGGAGAACAGATGTGGCTCACAACAGGGTGCCATGGGAAGCACAGTGAATCAGCAGCTCCAGGAGGACAAAGTGAGGCAGTAAGGAGGTGACACAGCTTTTATGTGACACAGTCCACATCTGAACTAATGCTCCAAGGGCTGTCACTACACACCAAATAATTGAGGTTGGAAAAGACCTTCAAGTTCATTGAGTCCAACCTTTGTCTTGAGCATCTTCACAACAAATCCATTTAAGAGCAGTGCAATCACCTTTCTCTCTCCTCTTTTGGGAACTTCCTCTCAGCTTGGACCTGGCCCACAGGTAGATGCTCCAAGGCTCCCAGTTTCCAGCAGAGCTCCATGGAAAATTATTCCAATTTAAATTAGTTGTCCTTAAAAAGGTATGTGCCTACAGCAAACTCATTCTCCAGAGATTCAGAAGTCCTCTTGTACACTCTGACAGCCTCTGAGCAGTGTATTTACGAATAATGACTAATTGAACACCAAGCAGAGCATTCCATGCCAAGGCCCATTTCCAGCACCATGCACAGCTTCTTTCAGGCAGGACTTCTGGAGGGCTGTGATTGACAAGGTCTCTAATGAACTCTAATTGAAGCCTCAGCAGTCTGAAAAACCCAACAACAGATGTGGTGAAAGGGCAAACCACAAACTGTTTTGTTAATGCATGAAAAGTGTCTGGGCTGATGAGGGCCAGTGACCCAAAAATTCTCTTCTTCCACCCACCCTTTTACTTCATGTTCAAGTTTGGGCCATTTCCCTTGTCAGCACAACACTTGGGGGCAGTCATGGACAGTCCTGGATATACTCCATGTATTCAGTTGGGGACCAAAATGCTCTTTCATGAGCCATAGGCAGCAGAACATGGATAGAGTAAGAGGCACCTCAGGGAGGGAACTTAGTGTAGTTATCCTTCCCAGCAGGAATTCCAGCCTAGGAGTGGTTTTACACTGCCAGAGGGTAGGGTTAGATGGGATATTGGGAAGAAATTCCTTCCTCTGAGGGTGGGGAGGCCCTGCCACAGGTTGCCCAGAGAAGCTGTGGCTGCCCCTGGATCCCTGGAAGTGTCCAAGGCCAGGCTGGATGGGCCTGGGAACAAGGTGGCCTCATGGAAGGTGTCCCTGCCCACGGCACAGGGTGGCACTGGATGAGCTCTAAGGCCCTCCCAACCCAAACCATCCTGGGATTCTGGAAAGGAGATGCCAGATTCTTACTGTGTTAGTTTTGGAAAACTCTTTACATACAATGACATTTCTAAGCCATCTTCTCTCCTTTCAACGGATCTTAAGCAAGCAGCCACCATCAGTCTGGAGATGAAATCCTATAAAAAGACCATGGCAAACTGAGCTGCAAACAGATTTCAAGTAATACCCTGAACTTCACACCAAATATTGACATGAGCTTCTGCTTCACACCTATTCCACTGTGGCAGTGGACTGAGCAAGGAAAGCCAGCACAAGGAAGCCAAGAAGCCAGGCTGCCATGTTTTACAGTTCTCCCCCAAGTTTCATCAACATGCTCATGCTCCTCATGCATTTGGAGTCTGTCCTTTTCCTCAAGGAGGTTATTGTCTGCTAATGTGACAAACAGCAGAATCAAAACGTCAGATGTAAAGGTCTGGATGAAATTTGCCCAAAAAAAGGTCAACAAACTATTTGCTGGAACTATGGCAGGTGGCAGAGCACACACTGCTCTTGTCTAACCAGAGACTTCAGGAGGTCAGGCTGAGAGTGCCTGCAGAACTGGTCTACAGGTGTCCCAACAATAAAGGAATGGTGCTGGATTTAACAAATTATTTCATCTCTGCCCCAGAGGAGGGGTTGCAATGCCTCGTGTGGGGGTCACAGAGCCTCCCCCTAACAGGCACCAAACTGCTCTGGTTCATGTTACACTGTGAAAGGAGCCCAGGGAGCGTGTTGCTGATGGAAAGCATGTAGAGCACTAATGAGCACCATCCAAAAGTAATTCCAGCCTTTAGAGGTACCCAGCAATTTTCTGAGTCATTAAAAAACCTCAGACCAATTACATAGCCAAGCTTGCCATGGCTCCCCAAACAACTCCTTGTTTTGAGTGATCCTGGGAGCTGCTCAAACCCCAATCCCCACTCAGTCCTCCCAATTCCATCACAAAACCAACCATGTCACACCAGATCAGATCAGTGATTCAGTTACTTGTGTCCTACCTCCAGCAACAGCCACAAAAACGATGCTTTGGGTTGCCAAGAGGTTTGGGGGCACAGATGCAGCCAATTACTAAATGATTTCAAGAGAGAGAAATAATCCCTTCCTGCAGGGAATAATTTCTTTCCTGACCCCCAGAGCTCTCTTACCTATACCTTGGCTTACAGAAGTAAAAGAAATGTTTAGAGTTTGATGAATTTAAGTCAGCCACAACTTTTTGACCATAGTTTACCAACACCAGCTTTAGAAGCACTTCCCAACCAAACCTCTACCTGGTGAGCAGCTGCTCTCCTGCACAAATTTAGAAGCTCAGGTCAAAAATAAGCCATGTATTTAGACTGGACAATAGAATCCAGTCTTCCCACTAGCAGACTCTGTATAGATTGAATCCATATTTCAGTAAAACCTTCAATTACTCCAGAGGCAACTGTGCCACGTGCTGTTTTAAGGGACAGTTGGCACCAACCAGGTTATCACAGCCCAAACATGCCTCACAGGATGTGCAACTTGTAATGAGCCTAGAAATCCTTCTTAAGTCAGTTTTCCTCCCGAGCAGTGTGTAAAGGACAGCACAAGTTCCAGGGACAAGCAGAAAAAAAGATATCAGACACAAGATGGTCAGCCAGGTTTGGTTTTTGACACTAGACTGCAGAACATCTGATAGAGCACAAATTATAAATAGATTTGGGTGTTCTCCAGACATTCTCAGCAGTGTCTTTGCAGCATGTGGGGCAGCAGAGCCACTGCACCTCCCAGAGCTCCACACAGCAGGCTGTTTAGCAGGAGATAATACCCAGGTACAAGGGCCTGCACCCATCTGTAAACACTGTCCCAAATTCAAACAGCAGCTTCCAACCTGGCAGAGGAAGTGAGTTCATTAACAGCTGCTAATGACCCTTCATCCCCAAGTGTCCTGCACACACAGCCCAAAACAACCGTGGATTCCTGACATTGCTTGGCCAATGGTTGTTTGTTCAACCTTGCCAAAAGACAAGGGGCCAGAGAGATCACCACACCTTTGAGATGCCTCACAAGTTCTTACCTACCAGGCCTTTGTCACAGCATCCAGTACTCACCAAGTCAATGAGGTCACTGAGATTCTTCTCTATCTGCTGCGGAGGCAGACGCCTCATCAAATCCAAGGCACAATCCAGCTGCTGGTCACTCTGCAGGAACAAGAAGAGCCCTTGGTCACAAGGTGGACAGGTAACACACAGCTCCCAGCTCTCAGCAGCAGCATGCTTTGCATTAATACAAGTAAAATTCATTACATTTGATTGTGGATTATTGACTTGGCAACTTAACACCGTGCAGCTGATGGAAAGGAGTCCAGTCCTTACCTCACCAAAAGTGCTTCTAATGTTTGTGTAAGTGTTTAGTGGGTTGTTTTTCCACCCTATCTCCCTAATAAGCTGGGTTAGGGAACTGAAAGTTCCTTCTCCCAAAGCAGGTTTAACACTTCCTCATTTGCACTGATCAGCTTGAGATAACCAGCATCCAAGACAAACTCTGTTCCACTACAGAGCTCCCTCTCCCCTGCAGCTTTATCAGAAAACCAGAATGAAACATGCACACAAGGCATGAGCCACGATTTCCTTCTTCCTACAAAACACACACCAAGAGCTGCCTGTATCTAAGGAATCAGGGACATCAGTTCTTTAGAGCTAACACAGCAACTTTCTCTAAAGGGCTCACTGTAGCTGGTCTCACACCAATGCTGACACAAAGAAACACCCTTGAACTCCAGAGTCAGAAAAGGTGCCCCAGACACCTGAGGAGTTGAGCCAGGGTCCTGACATAACTTTTACTTGTCCTTTTCACCAACAGACACAAACAGACACCTTCCTGCCAACCTGACAGCACCCAAAATCTGCACAAGTCCCTTTGATCCCAGGTCAGGTGAAGCACAACCAGTTTGTTTTCACTGCTCCTCCCCTCCTTTTTCTCTTTGCCTTTTCCAGCCACCCAAATCCCACAAGCTGAGGTTTCATTTCACCCTCCCTTGTTCTGTCAAGCTCCAAAAGCCTTATTTTAAAACAGTTTCAATACTAACACAGCTCCATTATCACATTATTCAAGCAGCAGCCCCCAGGACAGGGAGAAACAGGAAGACAAGTTTCCTGCAATTAAGCTAAACCTGTGGAATGAAGGAAGGAGGGAGTGCTCAGTGGACATCCATTAGGAAGCTGTTCCTTAGATGGCCAGGAGAAAGGAACTCCTCACTTTTTAGCTACTGAACTCCGAGATCCCAAGGACAGAGACTCTTTAGTGGCCTGTGCCTGCCCAGCTCCTGCAGCCAAGCCCAGGCAGGGGATCTCTCTTCCCAAGTATTGTCTGTACCTCCTGCTATCTCTTGCATCCAGGAAGGAAACCTGGCACGTTGTCACTGGGCTGTGCTCCTCACTTGTGTCACTGGGTTGTGCTCCTCACTCGTGGATCACGGGAACACTTAGGAAAGTGCTCTGTCCTTCTCTACCAGCTGGAATTGTTTAAAAGACAAAAAAAGCCTAGGGAAGGATGTTAAAAACCACCACTAAAGCTGCAACCCCCGAGCAAGAATTTTACAGGGAGGCAAACTGAAAATAAAATACACTGAATGGAGGATAACCCATACTTGCAGTGTTTATGGATTAATCAAGAGAACCTGCAGTGACCATTTTTTACCCAATATATTCAACAACAGCTGTAAAAGACACGAACAGGATTGTTTAAGGCAGAGATTCTCCAAGGGGTTCAGACACAGCTGACATACATGGCTGTGTGCAATGGAAAAACAAAAATATGCAGGCACATACAGTGCCTGGTACACTGTATTTCCCTGGAACCCAGGAGGTCAAAGCAAGGCTGAGCAGCAAGACTCCTCAGCTCATGTAGAACATCTAGGTAATTTAACAGCTTGCCAGCAGACCTCTTAAGGCACCAAAATAAAGGCAGGTTCTGCTGTAGTTGTGTCCCTTTAATTCGGCATAAATCCGGCTGGAATGGTCAAAAAGGCAACACAAGCTGAGATTACAGAGCAAAGGGGTACCTTGGGGCATTGCAGACATCTGGTACGACCTAGTTCAGAACTGAACAGGGAAGTGAACCAGGATCTTTTGCTCCTGGGTCGTTCTCTGCAGGTGAAGATGTAAAAGCCAGGTGTGTGGTCAAACACAGCCTTTGGTTCAAAGCCAGCCTCTGGCTCCAGCCTCTGCCCAGCTGCAGGCACTGACACAGAGGGACAGGAACCACATCCCAGGTGCCAGCACCAGCAGCACACTGATTTTACAGAAGCTGAACACGCCAGGGATGTGGTGCCACTGCAGTTTTGAGAGTGGCACTGGATCCGTGGTGCTGAAACCCCCAAAGCCCCCACAGAGAGGAAGGTGCTCTGGGGGAACTCAGGACATGTGCCACGTACCTGTCCAAACCCCACCTGCTCCTCTCAACTTCACCTGCCCTGGATTTCCACTTGCTTAATTCTTTTGTTAAATCAGATACTGAAAACCAGGTTTTTTAACAGACATCCAGACAAAACATTTCCATGGAATTTTTGCTTTTATCCACGCAGAGGCTCCTGAAGCCCTGCTCTCTGACCAGGTGATCAGACAGGCTGGCTCCCAGGCTGGGCTGCTCCCAAAGCCGAGCTCTTTGAGCTTGCAGGACTTAATGAGCTTAGTGTTTACTTGATAGGAGGTCGTTTTCCACCATTCCTGTTTCATCCAGCCCAGAACCTCCTGTGGAGGAGCAGGGAGTTCAGACAGAAATTCTAAATGAAGTTTTATTACAGCTGAAGTCACTGAAGGATTTAGAGATCATAGGAATCTCAAAGACTGAAAATATTAGCTTAGATGAAAGCTCTTTAATAAGTTTCCTTTAAAGATGTTTGCCTATCTAGAATCTCCACTTAAGCACCTGTTATAGCATTCCCATGGCACTACCCCAGGGAAAAAGGTTATAAGGATGTCTGTAGTATTTAGTTTACAGCTTCCTTTGTCAGCACCTCCTCCTCTTTTTAGTCTCTTAGCTGTATTGCTGTATTTTTTTTTTGCTTATTTCCAAAACAGAAACCCTCTCACAACAGCCACAGGTCTTTGGTCATCTGGGCACTCTGTGTTAAAGCTCAAATCAGAAAAAACAGTGCTGAAAATTAAAAAAAACCCCATACAAATATGTAGTTTTAAAGGGGCACAGCTGTGCACCTTAATTTTAAAGGCTGAGTATGGGCAGATTACAGGCAGATGTCATTCAAGGCAGGAAACACAAAAAACCCCAGGTAGTTTGGGGAAATCACAAAAAATGAAACAAGCAATAAGCTGGACTTCCTTTTGACTCCCACTTGCCATGTCCAAAGCCCAGAGCTCCTTGGGGCACAGGGGTGCTGTGTGCTGGAATCACCAGCAAACAGGAGCTGACCCAACACAAGGCAAACCTGGGAGCCAAGAGCTGCTCCTGCACAGCCAAACCCCACCTGCAGCCCTGGCAGTAACCCACAGCAGCCTGCAGCACCCCAGCACAGCACTGGCACCTGAGCACTGAGCTCTTCTGCACCAGGAGACACATCCAGAGCCTTTCCAGCTCCAGCAGAACCAGGAACACTTCACTGAAGTGGCACCTGTGGCATCTCTTTTCAACAGACACCAGCACAAGGATGAGTTACCACCAGTATTCTGCATTTTTAAAATACCTTTACACATGCTTTTGACTACCTACACTTACAGAAATCCACAGGCTTTATTCCCAAATTTGGCAATGGACAGTCCTCCATTGCCAGTTACCTGAGACTTAACCCATATTCCATCTTCCAGGAGGGCTCACACAAAACTCCAGCTCTCCCTATCCCAAGGCCATTCCACCTGAAAGGAGGTAAAAGACCACACTTAAAGCTCCCAGCCTTTCAGTCAGCAGGAATTTGCTCCCATTTATCACAAAGCCCTGTGGACTGAATCTCCCTTCACACCTCTGTTGGGATGCTGCTGCTCATCTGACCCTGTTATTGCTGAGCATAAACAGAAACCCAGGCTGGTTTCACTTCTGTGCTCTATTTCTGTATGAACCCCACTTGCAAGCTCCTGAGCCAAGAGCTGAGACAGCTCAGTGCTACAGCAGTGGGGGGAGCTTCTCTCAGTTTAGCTTCTCTCATTTCCTGGCAAATAATTCAGTTGGGCCACCAACCCTTTTCCACCAGCAAACCCAGTCATATTATCTGAGAACAACTGGAGCACCTAGGAATTACTGCAGTCAAAAAAGCCACACACCTGATATGACAGATAAACATCTTGGAGACACTTCACACTCAAGTTCTACTCAAGACTGGTATCTGAAAGGTTAGCCAAATTCAAAGTACAAGCAGCATCTCAATGTTCAGACAGCAAAAATACAAGGTAAAAACCTCAAGACACAGTGCAACCAGAACATCTGCTCAATGCCATGCAATTCAAAGCAACCACACATCAGTTCACTCTGATCACTGGTCAGTTTGCAGGCAAAATATCTCTGTACATTAACACAGGGCCAGAAGTACAGAACCAGCAAATGACTCTTTTTCCTTCCTTTTGAGCTGCAGACATACCCAAGATTGTAAATCACATTATTTCCTGTCAGTTCTCCCAACAGGAATGTCTGACTAATGTTTCAGCTTTGTGGTACTACAACACTAAGTTTTTTTAATTGAAACAGATACCCAGCTTCCCCTCCTGCTTGTCATTTTAATCCCTGCCAACTTCCAGAGCTCCAAGGGCAGAAGACTCCCTTTTCCAATTACACAATAGGATAGTATTACTGCTAGAAGCTGCAGCAAGGGTTGAATTATTGTAACCCTTGGGTAATAAAAAGTACAGTAGTATGTTAAGTTGCAGGGTTCCCTTCTCAGCTGTCAGCATTCACTTTTTAGGATATTAGATGGGAAGGGGAATAACTGTCTGACCTGGGAAAGCCCAGAGAAGTTCCGCACTCATGACGTTTCCATCAGCTGCAATCTGGTTTTCCACATTACTTTTCCCTTGACTATTAACCCTCCTCTGGCAGATCCTATCTCTAACTATTTGCAATGGACTCATAAATCACAGCTCCGTGACAGCAAGGTGTGCTAGGGGAGAAACAGCAATAGCACAGCTAGGAAACAATAAAGGTAATAAAACCTGAATGTAGACTCTGCTGTGGACAGTCATAAAAGGTCAAAGATTATTAAAAAACACTGATGTAGACCTGGTTCTCCTTCTCTTCAGCTACTTTTACCTTTGTCTGGTTTTGGTTGGGACAGGTCCAGTGGCTTTTATTATCTCAGCCACTTCTGACCACGTCACACGCTCAGTAACGAGTTCAGCCCAATTTGCTGCGGTCACGACCAGACAGCCCAAGTGCTGACACCACTCGTTCCACGAATACCAAGTGAGAAGGATTAGAGACTAAAATAAAAGCAAGAAGTGATGGATCGGAAGGCTTTAGCAGAAGCTGCTGTACTGTCTCCCCCAGGTCCCCTGTAATCTGTATTTATTTACAGAGCAACTGTACAAGTCACGTCACAGCTTTTGAGTCAGCGAATCCTCCTTGGAGACATTCTCCTGCACATTATTTATTTTATTCTGCTGTGCTCTAACTTTTAAGTACAACTGAGCACACATAGCAGTTCTAGCCCCAATTAATGACTGAACACGCTCTCACAACTTGTTTTCTGAATTCAGGTCTTGGTGTTGTACACACTGCACATGCAGCCAAAAATCCCCCGAAACACCGAGCAGCTTTTGTCCTCTATTGCTCCAGGAATGGAACACACGTGAAATTCAGAGGGACAAGGAGGAACTCTTTAAAGAGATTCTCTAGGAACAAGTAACTTGTACATTTACCCTGAAGCCTCATGCAGAGGAGCAGGAGATAAAATAATCCATGGGCAGGAGAGAAGCAAGGCAGCTTCACTTTCTCTGGCACCTTGTGCCAGAGCGCTGCTGACATCGGATACTTCTCACCATTTTTGCCAACATAAGGCCTGCACAGATTAAAGGAGTAGCAATGGGCTTCTAGGGGCAGCTACCAGAGAGATCTTCTCCTCCTCCAGACAAGCTCAAGGATCAGTGTTTTGTCAGTGTTTTGCCAAATCCTTGTTTATCACTTTAGCCTCTGGCAGCTCTTCCAAGCATCCTTGCAATCAGCTGTACCTCATTTCCCTTCCTCATTCCCACTTCCAAACCAGGACAATTCTCTGTCCACAGGACAAGTCCCAACATGCCAGCCCAACTCTAAAACAATTACCAAGTGAGTTATAATATACTGAAGGCACTCCCATCTGTGAGCCTCTACATAATCCAGAGCTGCCTGCAGCCTAACCTCATGGCCCAACCAGTTGTCAAAACATTTTACATCCAGGGAGAAGAAACTACAACCCTTGACAGTCTGGAGCAGGGCACTTGTCTGTAATTCCCTAACTGTATACAAGTAAGGAGCACATTCTGCAGGTGGTTTCCATTCCTGTAGGTGTTTTCTGACCAGATGCAGTCCCTGTTAGCACGTCTACAGAGGTGTACAGCACACAGGGAAAAAGTAACATTTCCTTGGCACCTCCTTCCTAGCAAGGATGTATTTCCAGATGGCACATACTTGTGTCTACTCTCAAAACTAACTTCTCACTTTAGTTTATAAAGATCCAGTGCAAATCTCCATCATGTGCCCAAGGAAAAGAGCCATCACACACCAGCAGAAGAGCAGGATGGAGCAGCACCAAGGCTTTCTGGGAACAGCTATTCATCCCGACCTTTTGCCAGGATCACTAATGATTTCTGCACCAGCATTTGTCTTCTGGGTAACAGAAACAATGTTTTATTTATTAAACTTGTCATTGAACATGACAATGCAATTTACTGGCTTTCATCTGGTGCCAAGAATTCCTGTGAAGCATAAAGTTTGCAAAAAGTCACTTCCCCATAAATCGTGGCAGTGAGTGACTATGCAATCTGTTAGCCCCACATGAAAGAGGAAAGTGGGGGCTACAGATAAAAGTTGCACAGATTGCAAAAAAACAAGTCCAACTTTTAATAAATGGATTAAAGACATTGAAGTTGCCTGTAGAACTGAACAACTTTGCCAACAGGTTTTACGACTCATGTTACTGCACAGTGGGGGATTTTCCCCATTTTAAGTTCCGATTTCACACAAAATAACATTTTCTTTGTTAGCTCTACCTACAGAGAGGAAATCTTAGCTAAACAAAATGCAAATAACCCATTACAGCACAGCACTGAGAGACAAGAACTCGCCCTGATCTTGCAACCTCTTCATGAGGCAGCTGCAACCTGGTTTCAGTACCAGGAAAGATGAACACAAGCGTGTTTGTGCCCCAAAAGGTTTCGAAATCACCCAATGCAGCAGGTCTGAGTTGGTTCATAAGTCTGGTGACCTGTTTTTCACACTGCCTTCCTGCCTTCCACTCAAATCTTCTGAGGAAGAGCCCTAATCCACCCCTAGAGAAGGGCTGCCTGATTTTAGCAGGGGTCACTTCTTTTATTTTTTAAATTGAAACCATAATTACTACAAACACAGCAGCTCTTGAGATGCAACGCTGCCATTTGCCACCCTGCCCATCTACAAACATGTCATTTGTGATGCTTTCTTTTAATCCTGCTAATGCTCAATGACCTTTTCAAATGCTCTTCTCCTCTATGCACTGTTTGCTTCACGTTCCAATCAGCCTGCTCACAAAAGTTTTGGAACTGCTCAATTGAAATGGAGAAGTTTTTTTCTTGCAGAAAGAGCAAAGTTGGTCAAGTTGGTCTTGGCCTGACAGATCCAGGTTCTCCTTCAGTCAACTGCAACTTAAATTCTGTTTTGTGAGAAATCACATCAAAAATATTTGAGAAAATACACACTGTAGAGCAGTGGGGAGCATGCAGTGTGTCTGAAGGTGACAGCAAACATCCTGTGCTTACTTACAGCAGAACTAACAGTGTCAACATCCCAAATTCAGGATTTGCTCTGTCCCAGCTCTCTGTGGAGCTGACAGCTGCCCCGCTTCAGATGCAAACTCAGCACTTTCCAGCTCCTGGAGGCTGCAGCCAGGGTTGTAAATTCAGGAGATAACTCTGGCAAGTAACTGGATGCCTGGCAAAGAGGCAGGGAGCAGAGAGGATCTCTCATTAGCCCTCTTCCCTGAAAGTTCTCCCATTCCTCAAAGGTCAAAAAAGTAGGTTAATATGCCTTCTGCTTGGGTCTCACACCACATACCTCAGTGACTGCCCTGCAGAGCTCTCAACAGTCCAGTTCTGTCCCAGGAATTCAAGTTTTAAACCAGAAAGCTCCTGGTTTTACACACCTATAGGCCACAGGAATATCACACCTAACAACATATTCACGCCTCTCAGGATTCCTTCCTTTGCTGTAATTCCCACCTTCCTATCCTTGCAGTTTTTTCATGCCTTCCTTGCCACTTTGGAACCCACCTGACCTACCCTCCATCCCACCTGCAGGCAGGCACCCAGCCCCACACAGGCTCTGCACTCAATCCAAGCAGTGCTGACACTTTCTGTGGGAGCAGGGCTCACCTGGCACACACGTGCCAGCTTCAATCCCCTCACACTTTTCCCTCACTCTCACATGAAGTTTGTTAGCAGCTATTCCATCTGGCCAGTCTGCACCTTACCAAGCTCTGGATTAGCCCTGCCTGGGCTCAGGGCTATGTGAAGCTGCTTTTGAGCAGCCAGTGGAGCACCTGCAATGCTGAGCCAAGATTACACCCAAACCTCTCTCCATGACCCCCTGGATCTGCAGGGTGACAGCACCTGGTGGATAAATACAGCTGCAGACAGCACAATGCAGCTGACATTCTACCTCATTCCTCCATTTCATGGCTCTCTCCTCCCTTGAATTAACACACCAAAAGCCCCAGCTCTTGTTTCCTGAGCCTGTCTCAGGTTGCAAGCCCAGGCTGGCAGCCAGGCCCCCACTGCCCAGGCTGGCAGAAGCTTTTTAAATCCTGGTATTTACCAAGGCAAAAATGTCCAGGGAAGGCAGGTAATAGGACATCACTTTCAAACTCAGCAGTTTGTCTAATGGAAAAGAGAGAAAATATCACCTGAAGAAACGCAAACAAAATTCCCTGAGAGAATAAAGAGTATTTTATTTATGGTGGCTCCAGGCAACCACTAAGCTTCTGTCTTCAGTGCAGCCTCAAACATATTTCCTTCCACACAAAATCCTCTTACTTAAGTGCTGTTTTCAGTCTTGTTTCAGCTGATGCTGCTAAAATTGTGAGATCCTGAGTTCTGCTTTCACCCGGGCTCGTAACACTCCCACTTTGCAACAAGGACGTGATTGAAATTCCAAGTCAATGCACCGGGAAAGGACTCGGCTCCACTTTCTGTGGAGGACGTCCCCTTCAGACTCAGGGAAGGGCAAGCTCTGCAGCACGGCTGCAACACCTGGAGTCGAGTCCCAAGGGGCCTAAACCCAGAGCCAGGGCTCCTAAACTAACCCTGCACTGAAAAAAAAACGCAGCTGCACTGATGAAATATATAAACCAGTGAGGTTTAATCTGCATAGAGCAGGAATAAAGTAGGCAACTTATGAGCAGGGCAGCCAGATAAGTCAAGTGCCTGCAAATCCATTCCCTAATTCTTCAGCCCAGTTTGGAAGGTGTGGCACAAAGAGCAGGAGCTCAAATCAAGCTGCATATTTCCTTCTAAAGCCTACAAGACAGAGGGAGAGCAAAACAGCAGCACCAGATAATACAAGGAAATTACTGGTTGGTGCCAAGGCTCAGACCACTACTCCAGGAAACACAGCACCAGGTATTACCTAATGCAGCTAAAGTCATTCTAAATAGAAGATTATGTTGGGCACAAAACAACAGAATAGATCCTGCTTTCAACTCCTCGCTCAAAACTTCACAATATCAAAAATGCAGGAGAAGGACAAGGCTCCATTGCATCTGGCATTACAGAGGAGAATTACAGTAACTTAGCTGAGAAAGCAAAGCCCCTTCCTCAAATCCACCCTCCCACAATAAATCATCTCAGCCCAAGCAACAGAGAAATGCCTTTAAAACTTCCTCAATACCACGTCCTCCCTCGTTCCCCACCAAGGAAATTACAAAAGCAAGTATCTGGTCCACCACACCGGCAAGAGCTCCAGCTTCCCAGGACAACCTGTTTGGAAGCATCTGTTCCCATCCTGCTTTAGGACATAATAAGTGAATTTTGGCCACTGGATCAGTCCAGGAACCCTGAATTATTCAGCTCAAGTCACAGGAGTTTCACACTCTCCCAGTGTTTCAGTCACACCTTAACCAGGTTTCCACTACAGTACTTGGGTCACTTCACACAGGAACCCCTCAGTCACGGACTATTAAATATTTAAAAAGGTATCACACCAAAGATGAAGGAAAAGATCAGTTTATACTCCAGTTTGAAGTGGCCACACCCCCACTGCACTGGCCTGAGCTCTTGATCTTCAAGTTAGAGAAGCTTTTTAATTAGCACAACCTATCAGCAAACAAAATTTGGGCTAAAGCCCAACTAGAGAGAGCAGGAAGCCTGGGAAAAGCTTGTATTGGTCAGACATTAATTACTCCTTCAGGGATGAAGCCTCTGCAGTGTAAAGAAATTCAAATTTGAAATCCATGATTTTAAGTGAGGGGTTTTTTGTGCTTATTCCTGGAAATGGCAAAGGCTTAGGAAGAACTAAAGCATACACAAGCTTTAGAACTTTCTCCTTCCATTAAGGAGAGACACAAAGATTTATTTGGTTGAGGCTTTTTAAATTCCTCAGGACTCCCAGCATCAATCAGTGGGAAAGCAGGAATTTTTATAATGCACTTTAAGAATCAGTTTATGAATCACTTTATAAAGTGATTGACTGAAACATATTGACAAAACAGAAGATCAGCATCTCTTTTGAGTATCTTCTACTTCAGTAAACATCTCCTCCACCTGGAAAAAAACAGTTATTAAAGCACATAAAAGATTAAAGTAGGGTAAAACAACAGGGCTGAGCATGGACAGGGCTCTGAGCAACCTGCTCTAGTGAAGGTGGCCCTGCCCACGGAGGAGGCTGGACTAGGTGGCCTTTAAAGGTCCTTCCAACCCAAACTATCCTGGGATTCCACAGCCCTGAACTGTGTACAGCCACCTTTCAGAACCTCACATTTCTCCAGGAAAACTGCTCCCTTCAGCAGGCATTGAAAATAGTTTTATTTTACCTTGAGGTGCATCTATCACAGGGTGAACCAGCTCAAAGGGGACAAATCGCAGCCAAACACTTCTCTACAAGTTCACTTTGGATGTCAGGAGCTCCCTGGATTTGACCAAATATCCCCACAAAGGGCAGGCAGAAAGACAAACACGGGCACTGGCACTGCCCATCGAGTCTGCAGAAGTATCCTGAGTCTAAATTTGAATTTTAAGGCTTTGGGGTGACCTAAATGGGGCCTTCCAGTGCCTGAAGGGAGCTGACATGAAGGATGGCAGGACAGACTATGGACAAGGGATGGAGGGACAGGACACAGGGAATGGCTTCCCACTGCCAGAGGACAAGGAGAGGTGGGATATTGGGAAGGAATTGTTCCCTGTGAGGTGGGGAGGCCCTGGGACAGGGTGCCCAGAGAAGCTGTGGCTGCCCCTGGATCCCTGGAGGTTCAAGGCCAGGCTGGATGAGGCTTGGAGCACCCTGTGATAGTGGAAGGTGTCCCTGGCTGTGACAGGGATGGAATGAGATGGGCTTCAAGGACCCTTCCAGATCAATGATGCACCAACGGCAAACTGGACCAGTACAGAGCACTGGGAAGTGCTGGATGATGATGTGCAACCTATGTTCCCCAGCCATCCTTCATCCAGGGAAGTCAAGGGATGGATGGAAAGCAAAGCTGACAGCTGTGGAAGCAGAAATTGAGAAGGGCAGCATTGTCGTTTTCCCAAAGAAAGTAATTGCTCAACTCAACTCCAGTAATAAGGACTAAAAATAGTCACCCAAAAGAGCTGAGCTGCACTTTCATTCTGTTTCACTCCCAGATGTCAACTAGTCCCATATCAGCATATATATTTGCCATATGAGGAAATCCTGTTTGAACAACTTCAGCTTGTGAACGTTCTTCCCTCCCCACTAAACCACAAGATTAAGCATCACTGCAATGGCAGTATTCCCTATCCCAGTGATATCCTCTGACTTGATTATTTTGGGAATTTGCTGTTTAAGATAACGTTTCGCTAAGCTCACACACTTGGCTTGCCTAATACAACACAGACTCCACAAAACAGCTGAAGTTGGGTGTTTCTCAGAAGGCACGGGGTGCAAAGGACTGGCTGTGGATACTGAAAATGTCCCCACAACACATGGTGGAGGTCCAAAAGGGACATGACCAGGTTAGAGATGGGCTCTGGTTCCAGACAAACAACTCCCATCCTGAAAACCTCAGTGACCCTGAGCAGCACAAGAGGCTTGTGTTGGTGTCACTGTCACATCACACACCCTGGGCTGTGCTTCACTGCTCCTCATCTGCCTCACAAATCCTAGATGGATGATGGCACAGCCAGCACTACACTAGACAGTCTGACTTTATGGATGATTAAATCATAAATTTTGCTAAAATTGTCCTCCTTTTCCTCGAGAGTTGCATAGCAGAAGAAATCCTTGCTAACATGATCAGGCCAGTTTACATAACCTGGAAAGGAAGGGTTTTATTTTTACAAAGAGTAACTGGATTCTGTCCATCCATAACCCACAATTCCAGAAATCTCTGCAGATCCACTCTCCCAGGTCCTGCTTTGCCCTGAACAGTGCATTCCATTTCTTTTTGGCACACACCGTCCATCCAGGCAGTTTTCAAGTTTCATGTGTTGCCCTGCCCTGTTTCCCTGAGCACCTGAGTGAAACGTGGGCACAGCTCTGAGTTCTCCAAGGAGACAAAGGTTCCCATCTCTGCTCTACTGACATTGGTACCAGGAAGGTGTTTGACCCAATATCCTGCACCACACCAACTGTCCTCTTCAATGCAAGGGCCATTCCACCCTTTCAATGCTCCACTGCTGTATTCAGGTCTCAGAGCACTAAAAGTAAAGATCCTGGAAGAACCCCAAACACTGGGTTGGAACTGGAGGCTGCAGGTTCATCCCTGAAGTCCACTCAACACTGGAAACCACCACACGGTGTTGGAAGTTCTGATCAAATTTCTCCTGTGCCCAGTGGGTCTCCATGACTAAACATGAAACACCAGAAGGCAACAAACACCTCGTAACACTCAGGAAGTTTCCAAAGGATTTGTGCTGTACCTCCTCTAAACGACTGACAGCCACATTTAAACCCTGACTGGATTCTCCTAACAGCACATTTTTATATCCCCTTCAAAGAAGTTGGTACCACTGTTGTTATTTTACATGAAGCCTCCTTGTTTTCTTTGAACTCTTTCCCTGTGAGGATTCTTGCAGTGGCAGAAGTTAGGACAGTTTGTTGGAATCCCAATTTGAGACTCCCCAGTCAGGTCTCACACATAGAGGTGTCAGTGTGTCATAATAAGGTACACAGCTGGAATAGGATGCTCCATCCTCAGGCCTCAGGTACAGCACCTGCTCTTGTTTGAACCAACAAGGAACAGAACTTTGATCATAACTGTTCTTTACCTTTCACCTGACATCAAAGATCTTTATCCTGCATGATACAGGCGGCTCCAGCTCCAGAGAAAAAACATAAGGCATTGCCTCTGAAATTCCTATGGATGAAGGCAAGAAGTAAAGGATTACATCTGCATGGTTAAACAGCCTTAAATTGCTGTAGAGCCGGGTTCTGGGTTGTTCTTTTATGAACTAAACACATTTGAACATTGCTGAACTGTCACACTGGAAAACCTGAATCCCAGATCCCCAAGAGCGTGAAGTGATGTGATTCCCTGCAGGTGACTCCATCCACGAGGAGGCTCGGGAAGAGCCCCCGTCCCTGAGGGCAGGGAGCAGAGCAGGGCCTGGGCCGGCTCCCCTTCCCTCCCTGCCCTGGGCGGGAGCTGCTGGAGCCTGCTCCCTTTACACAGCACCGAAGTGAAATCGAAAGGGTTTTGTGCCCTGGGCTAATCCATCCGGGAAACACAGTGAGACGGAGATCATTCCACACGGCTGAGGAAACCGGAGGTTCCCCGTGGCAGAGAAAAGTTCTCGGCCCTGTGAAGGAGCAGCACCCACGGCTGTAGCACCCCCTGCTCGGGCGGCGCTCGATTTTCCTGTATGAAATCCCAGCACACTCAACACCGACCCCAGCTTCCAGACGGGGGGAGACAACTTGGATTTGTGCACAGGAGCCACAGCGGATGGGCCCAGCGCTCCCAGACGCCGCTGCAGCCCGGGCGGTACCGTTCTCCGCCAAAGCGGAACCGTACCCTGTGGAATTCTACAGCATTCCCTCTGGAAACACCGCCCGGTACCGGCACCAGAGACCTCGTAGGAACCGGGCAGCGGAGGCCCCGGAGAGCCCCCCGTCCCCGGGCACTGCGGAGCGCCGGGCTGAGCCTCCGCCAGCCTCTGCCCCCCTGCCGGCGCCCTTAGGCCGGGCCACCCCTCCCTGCATCCCGGCAGCACCGCCTGGGCTCCCCCTCCCTCCGTCCCCGCCGCCCGGGGGAGGCCGGGCGAGGCCCCCCGGTGCGAGGGGGCGGTGTCGGCGCGGGGGGTGGCGCGGGGGGGCTGTGCGGAAGGGCGGGGGCGGCGGCTGAGGGCGCGGGGCCGGCCCGCTCTCACCATGTCGGCTGGGCGGGTGCGCGGGGCGGTAGAACGGCGGCGCCTCCCGGTCCGTCCCTGTCGCTTCGACGCCGCGGCCCGTCCGCTTCCGCCGCCGCCCGGCAGTGAACATCCGGGTCAGCGCCGCCGGCCCCGCCCCCCGCGCCGCTCCCCGCCAATCAGCGCGCGGCCTGCCGGCCATAGCCAAGTATGGATGCGCGGCGGCGGGGCGGGAGGGCGGGGCGGAGCGAACCACGCCACCGGCGCGGGGGGGACGGAGCGGACGGCGGCACCAACTGCAGCGCGGGGGTGAGCTCAGCGACCAATCAGGGCCCGGGGGCGGGGCCAGGGGCGGGGCCTGCGGGGGCCGCGCCAGCTGCTCGGGTCCGGCCCTCAGTCGGTCCCGGAGCCTCTGCGTGGCAACATCGGCCTTTTAAACACCTTTAAACACACTTGTTTAAGCGTCAACGAAAGGCAGCACGAGGCAGGCGGGTAGCACGGCAAACGCCACCCAGAAGAAGTAAAGAGTAGCAAACTCGCCACCCTAAAGCTGCGTTTTACATAGGTAAACTGCACTTTACACATGCCTGTAATGCATCTGCCAGGTCTAAAGTGATGTGGAAAAATAAGCAGCCTCCAGCTGCTTAAGGCCAGGGATAATTATTAATTATTTTTAAAAGGAAGTGTTCGGTATTGTCCGGGAGGTACCTGCTGGAGGCCGGGCAGCTGCTGACACAGTTGGATGCCTTCAGGGCTCAGGCAGTTGTGGCAGGGATAACAGGATGGGTAACAGATTTGTTAGGGTTGGAAGGGACCTCAGGAGACATCTAATCCAACCCCCCACCAAGGCAGAATCCCCTGGAGGTGACCTGAAGCAGGATCTCTAAAATCAGGGTATATGTACTAATAAATCATTTCTATTTTGCTCAGGCTGTCCCAAAATAAAGCATTTTTTCCTTCTGTTGGAGTAACTCCCATTGCAGTGATTTCAGGTTAGACATCCCAATTCCAGACTCCTGACTTGTTCTCAATATAGGAATCTCAGAGCTACAAAAGACAATTATCTTAGGAAAACGTAAGGATTCATTAAGCAGCGACACCTTCCTCTGCAGCTTTTTGTGGAACAGGTCAGGCCTTGTTTCACCTCAGTTTTGTTCCCAGGACCCCAGAAAACCTCCCCTGGGATTCTCTGTGCTGGAAACTTCACCCTGGGGAGCCAAAAGCCCTTCCCTCAGTTTGCTGTAGGAGCTGGAAATGCCAACACGGGGTCAAACAGGGCTTTTCCCTCAGGTGTCACAGACAGGACAGTCACACAGGGCTTTTCCCTCAGGTGTCACAGACACAGGAGTCACACAGGGCTTTTCCCTTGAGTGTCACAGACAGGACAGTCACACAGGGCTTTTCCCTCAGATGTCACAGACACAGGAGTCACACAGGGATTTTCCCTCAGATGTCACAGACACAGGAGTCACACAGGGATTTTCCCTCAGATGTCACAGACAGGACAGTCACACAGGGCTTTTCCCTCAGATGTCACAGACAGGACAGTCACACAGGGCTTTTCCCTCAGGTGTCACAGACAGGGCAGTCACACAGGGCTTTTCCCTTGGGTGTCACAGACACAGGAGTCACACAGGGCTTTTCCCTCAGGTGTCACAGACAGGACAGTCACACACAGCTTTTCCCTTGGGTGTCACAGACAGGACAGTCACACAGGGCTTTTTCCTTGGGTGTCACAGACACAGGAGTCACACACAGCTTTTCCCTTGGGTGTCACAGAGAGGGCAGTCACACAGGGCTTTTCCCTTGAGTGTCACAGACACAGGAGTCAGGGATTTTCCCTCGGATATCACAGACAGGGCAGTCACACAGGGCTTTTCCCTTGGGTGTCACAGACACAGGAGTCACACACAGGGTTTTTCCCTCAGATGTCACAGACAGGGCAGTCACACAGGGCTTTTCCCTTGGGTGTCACAGACACAGGAGTCAGACAGGGATTTTCCCTCAGGTGTCACAGACAGGGCAGTCACACAGCTTTTCCCTCAGATGTCACAGACACAGGAGTCAGGGATTTTCCCTCAGATGTCACAGACAGGACAGTCACACAGGGCTTTTCCCTTGAGTGTCACAGACACAGGAGTCAGGGATTTTCCCTCAGATGTCACACACAGGGCAGTCACACAGGGTTTTTCCCTCAGATGTCACAGACAGGACAGTCACACAGGGTTTTTCCCTCAGATGTCACAGACACAGGAACTCACAGAAGATCTTTCCCCTGGATGTCACACTGGCACATCCTCCCCGGGGGAAGATGCCCAGGCCAAGCTCTGAAGTTGCACTCACACACCATGGCAGGTGTTTGTGGCTGGACACTGAACGTTCCCGCTGTCAGATACCAGCAGCACCTGGCAGGAGGTCACAGCTCTGGCTGCTCCTTCATTTAACGAGGCAAACCGGCCAAGTTTTCAGCCTGCAAAGACAACCCCGATTTCCAGGGAAGTGAACAGCTTGGACATGGATCGGGTTACAATAGCCAGAGACAGGACTGCACCACATGAATTTGCACCACAATGGAGCCCATGCAGATGGAATAGCTCAGTGGTGTTCTCAGCGCAGGAACAAAATGAACCCAGGAAGGGAGGAGAGAAAACAGTAGAACGATCTCAGGAAAAACAGGAGCTGTATTACTTGACAGAAACACAAAACCACATAAAACTCCATCAATAGCCAGTACCAAACAAACCCAAAGGTGGGAAATTGTCCTTCCACATCTAGGAGAGCAGCCACATGACCTCAGAAGGCTCAAGAGACTCCAAATTCAGTTCTTTGCCACTACTCCTCAGTCTAACCTCCTTCAATCCTCTTTGTAAGATGCAGAAATCCCAAATGGCTCCTATTTTGCAGTCCCCAGATCCTCCTCCAGTCCTTGCATTCCCTCAGAGCTGTCTCCCAGCAGTAATTAAGAAAACCAAACCTGTTGATTACACAGGCCAAATAATTCATTCATTTTTCCAGGGACCCACACATCTAATGCAAGTGTACTCCTCAGGGCTGGGAGGTCAGAACTGATAAAGCTGAAAATACCTGTTCTAAAATTCCCTCTTTCTGTCACAAAATTCATGCAAAGTATTCAGTGACAACTCTACTTGTGGCTTTTAGTTTTGAACAGAAACAGCTCCTAGCTGCTTGCTGGAGCAGCACAGCAATAGCAGAATTAGGCAGCCCAGTATATTTCAAACAATTTGATCTCCAAATGAATGTCGAGGCCAAGAGGATGTTTTTCTTAGCGGAAGAAATACAAGCATCCTGGATTTTGTTTTCCTGCTAATAGGTATAAAGAAGAATAAACAGCTGCTTTTTGTTTTCCCAAAAAATATTTGCATTAAGGAGATCTGCAGATTCGTTTTGAAATTGATGTCACATCTTTTTTCAAATGAGGACCAGCTGTTTGCTTTGCTTGTTTATAGCAGGCCATGTTGCAGGGATTTTTTTTTTGTTTGTTTATTAAGATGTAGGAGCAGCCTCTCGCAGGCAGGCTGCAGTTTGGGGTGGGGAGTGGATCCCAGAAGTGACATTCATGGCAATGTCCAGCATCCTGCCTCCTGCTGGGATTTGTGGAGGGGTTGACACCAAATGCAGCAAATTCAGGGATATTCCATGAATCCAAGTGCTGTGAGGGAGCGTTACCTGCGCCTCAGGCACTTCCCAAAGCTGCTGGCGTGGATCACCCACCTACAGGAAAGAGCACTCAAAAGGGTTCCTTGCAGGCATTAGCCCTCCCTAAAACGAGGGTCTATAAACAAAGGAAGCAAACAATGATGTCAGTTGACATCTTAACGGCCCAACAACATCAGATTCATGTGCAATTAATAACAAGGCTTTTGATCCTGCAATCAGCAGCTCTAAAATCCATGTGCTTTCCCTGTACATATGATTACATCCGAGGAAGCAAAAGGATAAACACTTATTAGCATTACAAAGTATTTTTCACGTTCAGGCAGAACTTCCTGAAGCATTTGTGGTCCAGCATGATGTGGTTTTTATTTTATTCTCCTGCATGCGTGGTGAAATGCTATTTATTTTGTTTATTCCAGCATTTATCCAGGACCAAGGGTGACTGTGAGAACATGCTGAGAAACAGAGTCTGAGAGAAAAACTTCATGTTTCACTGAATAGTCATTTTTTTAATAAAGAAAGAAACATCTTGAGCTTTTTTTTTTTTCTTTTTTTTTCCTTTTTTTTTTTTTTTTTTTTCCTTTTTTTTTTTTCTTTTTTTTTTTTTTTTTTGGTCAGATTGCCCATTTTCATTCATGGCACTTGAAAGATATGTAAACTTTTATTAGGAGTTCTCATAAATTGAATTTATTGCTGCAAGAGTCTTCCAGCAATGGTAAAGTTTAGCTTGTTGGGTTTTATTAGTCAGAGTCAGTAAAACAGCAGCATCACTTGGTTTGAGGCTGAAAACCAAGTGTTTCTTGGAAACCAATATAGGAAAAAGGTACCTACAACACTACCCAATGTCTTGAAATTCTATGTTCAAGCCACAGATAGTTCTCACTATGGAGATCTTTGTACACAGTGTCAAAATAGCACACAAACAATAAAAAACTCCCCCATCCTGAATCCAAAGCAGCCTTGCTGAGTGTACCCTTGGAATTTAAAAGTTTTTAGAGTTTCCCCATTTCCTGCAGGAACTGATGAGTAACTCCAAATACCACGTTTAATGAAAAACAACGTATCGCCCATTTAAGTGTGAGGTTTGAGGCATTCCCCTCCCTGCACTAAGAATGTTGAACCAGACTTTTTTTCCACTCCATCAGCACCCAAGCAGATCTGCTCCTTTGGTTAATGGAAAGGATAAAGGCAGCAGCAGCCCAAGATGTTCATACACTGCAGGACTGCCAGGATCCCTCATGTTCCAGCACATCCCACTTAGCTGCATACCCTAGGACACTGTTTATTCTTCTTCTTGCAGCTGCTCCTTTAACTTTGTATTTTCAGCTCAGAAAACTTGAGAGACAGGAGCTGTCTTTAGCCTGAGCTAAGAGAGCATTGAGGACATTCTTGTCAAACTTGGTCATTAACTAGCAATAATGTCTGTGACTTGTCATTAAAATAATAATAATAAAAAAAAAAAAGGCAAGGAGAAGCTGATTAAATTCAGCAGAAAGAAACAAAACTTTCCATTCCCTTACTTTTTCCTTGACACGTTGCACTTCATTTGAAGCCTGCTAATATACCAGCCAAAAGAATTGTAAGGGCCTGCCTGGATTCTTTCTTAATACAATGGTCACGGTTCAGTAGTTAGAATCTGTATAGAATTAGCCAGAGACATGGACGAATGGAAAAACACACTAAAAGGCTGAAAAATAGCACTTTTTCATGGGCTTATTCATTAGAAAACCTCATCAATACAGCACAAGGAGTTTTTCTCTTTCTACTGTTCTAAAAAATGATCACAAAACAGTACACAGAAAATAAAGACATGAAATGTCAGAGCATTGCTTTTGCCTGGAACGTCAGAGTTGGCAAAGACGCAGGTCAGTGTTTCCATGCAAGCGCTTTCCTGCTGAGATTTTTGGGGCAAACCTCATGTTCATGGCAAAAGCAGCTGGGAGCAGAATTAGCACAGCAAGCTGTGACACATCTTGTCCCATTTTCCCAAGTTCTGCTTCAACCAGCCATACCTGACAGCTGGAACCAGCAGCACCACAGACTGAACCCCACCAAAGTGGCGTGGAAATCCACCACCACAGGCACAGAAGGTGCTAATTAACGTGGATGTGATCCCCATGGAAAGGCTGCAGGATGTTTCACTGCAGCACAAGCTGCCCCTCCTAATGCAAGTCAGCTCAGCCTCAGAGGATTGTTCACCCCACAGCATCCGTCCACATAAAATCAATAAGGACAGCACAGGAGACTTAATGGAGTCGCTGGCACCTTTCCCATTTCAGGGCAAAGTCCTGCTGAGGAGGGGTTTCTTTCTGCTCAGACTTTGTTGTTGTTGTTGCTTGGACAGCTAAAAGGTTTTTAAAGAGAGAAAGAAGCATCAGTGTCTGGTGAATGTGGCTTATGTTCAGAGGAAAAAGCCAACAGACTGGAGTGGAGATTGAGAGTTGGAGGTCCCACCCAGGTCTGAGCTCTCTGTAACATGAAAGAATTGTTCTGGCAATCCAGGAAACAGGGAGTGGGGGCCCACACCGAGGCTATGTCAACCATTACAAGCAGATAACTCCTACACTGCTGCCTTCCTGTGCAGATCTTGGCAGAAAAATAAATAAAAAATATATGTGTGGGAGGTGATTCGTGTTATTTAAATCTATGGGAGAAGCTGCATGTGTATTCTTTGGAAAAGAGGAGAGCAAGAGTGTATTAGTACCCAGTGGGGAAATGACACAAGGGATGCTTCAGGATTCTTTGAAAAAATAGGATAAGAGGTGATATTCTTGTGCTGGGGAAGGTTCAAAATTTAAAATAAACATGCTGGGGACTTTTAAAAAATAAAACTCATACTGCTCTATGGACAAGCCAGAGGTAGCAGTTGAATGGAAGTCTGTTCTGTTGAAAAGGGTTTGAATTCTGGCTGGTTCCAAAGGAGCTCCTCACCTCCAAGTGCAGCTATAGAACCACAGAATCCTTCTGGTTGGAAAAGCCCTCCCAGACCATCAAGCCCAATCTCTGACAAATCCCCACCTTGTCCCCAGCCCAGAGCACTGAGTGCCACATCCAGGCCTTCCCTGGACACCTTCAGGGATGGGCACTGCAAACCTCCCTGGGCAGCCCCTGCCAAGGACTGAGCACCCTTTCCATGGGGAAATTCCTGCTGCTGCCCACCCTGAGCCTGCCCTGGCCCAGCCTGGGGCCATTCCCTCTCCTCCTGTCCCTGTGCCCTGGGAGCAGAGCCCTGACCCCCCCTGGCTGTCCCCTCCTGTCAGGAGCTGTGCAGAGCCACAGGGGCCCCCCTGAGCCTCCTTTTCTCCAGGCTCAGCCCCTTCCCCAGCTCCCTCAGCCCCTCCTGGTGCTCCAGCCCCTTCCCCAGCTCCATTCCCTTCCCTGGACACACTCCAGCCCCTCAGTGTCCTTCTTGTGGTGAGGGTCCCAGAACTGGACACAGCCCTGGACGTGCCCTCTGCATGGATCTTCCACTGGACCCCAGGGAAGCAGCAATTTTGCAGATCAATAATGGTACTTGAGATCTGAGATCTCTAGTCCTGCCTCTGCCTTATCTGATGGCCTTCTGCTGAAAACCTAACCAGTGTCTAACCCCTGGTGAGCAGTACTTAATCCCACAGACAGCTCAGTCAGGTATATTGTTAACAAATCTGGGGATACAAGCTCTGAACCTACTTCAACTAGAAGCTGACTTCCACCAGAGAAATACAGGGCTCATTTTGAAGCTTTCTGGCTTCATTTCCTCCATTTAATCATACACTTGTTTACTGGGAGGAGAGGAGAGGAGAGGAGAGGACGAGGGGAGAAGAGAGGGAAGGAATCCTGGGACAGCACACGCTGGGCTGTAAAATGCAAAAAAAAAAAACAAAAGGTTTTTCAAAACTGCATGTTCTAAACATCACCTTGGAGTCCCAGAATAATAAATAGTTGATATTACACTGTGAGGGTCTAACTGCCAAGTAACTATAGCAATGGAGAGAAAAGCCTGTCTTTGGACACATTCCCTCCTGCCTTCATTTTTCCCTTGGGTGGGGAAGGGGTACAGAGAATGTGCTCTAGATCCTTAATGGATAACGTTTTCCAGAGCCCCCTCTGATCACTCAGTGACTCTGGGATTTAAAAGCAGCAGAGTGATTTCTCCAAAGGAAGCTGAGCATTCAAAACAATTACCCTGAACTATTCCATCCCCTTGGAAAGGGTTGAATGCAGCAGGTCCTGAGGTGAGGCTGTCAGGATACATTGGGAGGCAGCAACACAACCCTTTATGAAGTGCCTCACAATCCAGCTGCTCACCACTGCTTCCTTCAGCCCGAAAAAACAGCCTTTTGCCAGGGAGCCCAGCAGCCTGGAAATGAGTAAGTGTCAAGTGAGACTACACTGGCCTGCAATAAGCATTTGTTTTTGCCAACAGAAGACCACATCTCTGGGTTGGTTTTAAACACTGCCTTCTGGAATTTAATTTTCGGGATGAAAATTAAAGAATTATGATGGAGGCTTCAAGTTATCTTTTCCCCTCTTGATATTTTCCAGAGCTGTTTGGAAATGGGAGGGTGGAGCTGGCACTGCTGGGGCAGTGGTTTCAGAAAGCACTTCTGTAGCTATTCAGGGGAAGAAACTGCTGGATCATGTTGGTATTTTTATAAGGAACTCAATGTGTGGTTCTGTTTTGGATACCAACTATGCAGCAATGCAGACTGATTTGAGCAATTGCAGGGGGAAGAAGATCCCCTTTCAGAACGAGGGCTTCCTTCTCCAGGGAAACCTCTTGGACCTCCAGGAGCTCAGTTTAACCATGAGCCTTCTAATATAAGTTTTTAAAAGCCATTTGGGTTTTACAAGGAAGAGAAAATAATGGTTAATTGTGATTGTTTTGTGACATGTGAAGGAGTTGAACCAAACCAATGGAAAGTAAAAACCTTCATGACTCTAGATCAAAACCAGTTCCACTCTTAAGATAAATTAAAGCCCTAAATCAACAATAGCTTAATGAAATTTTTGTCAGCTTCAAGAATTTTTCACTTCTATTTGTGGCTTTAATCTGCAATTGACTTGCAGAAGAACTTCTAATTTTATGAAGCAGCAGAGCCTCCTCCACCTTCATAAAGAAAACTGCCAGAACTTGAAGAAATCAAAACAAGTCATCACAGCTAAAAATCGCCTCACAGTGTGAATGGGGACATTAGTACTTGACAAACACCCTGGGTTGTTTTTTTTTTTCACAAGGCTTCTAGAGAATGCCTTCCAGGCAGCCTACACACCATTTGCAACACAAAATTCATTGTAGTAGGTTTGAAGACATTCACAGTTATTTCGGTGGCTCCACAAAGCCCTGGCACGCTGCAGGATGGGCTTTAAGCCCCAGGAGTCAGTGGGAACCCTTCCCACAGCCTCTTCCTCTAAAAATTAGGGAATATAATTATGTATGTTTACAAGGGTGAAATTCTTCCCTGTGAGGGTGGGGAGGCCCTGGCACAGGGTGCCCAGAGAAGCTGTGGCTGCCCCTGGATCCCTGGCAGTGCCCAAGGCCAGGTTGGACAGAGCTTGGAACCACCTGGGATAGTGGAAGCTGTCCCTGCCCACGGCAGGGGGTGGAACTGAATGAACTTTAATATTCCTCCCAACCCAAACCATTCTGCAATTCTGTGGTTCTCATTATCAACCTGTTGCGTGGAATAACTTCCTGAATGTGACAGAATGATCGTGCTGACATTATCCGGCTCCTTTTCTCAAATAAACAAGAACGTGGGGGGCCCAGGTTCCTCTTAATGAGGTGATTCCTGGGATATTGATAGGGATTGACAACAGCTGTCACACACCTGTATCTCATTTCAGGCTCTGAAGAGCAGCTGAGGGCAGACAGCAGACATGACAGAATTATTAGGGTTGGAAGGGATTTCTGGAGATCATTTGTTTCAAGCTCCCTGCCAAGGCAGGGACACCTGGAGCAGGTGACACAGGAATGCGTGCAGGTGGGTTTGGAATGTCTCCAGCGAGGGAGACTCCCCGCCCTTCCTGGGCACCCATTCCAGTGCTCTGCCACCCTCACGGAGTGTTCTTGCTCCTGCTGAGGTGATGCAGGAGCTGGGTAGGATATAGAACCATTGCCAGGGAAAACCTACACGGGAGTGTGTGTCCAGTGATGTGCCCAACGCTGCAGTGAGAGACGTCGGCCCTGCAGCACAGCTCGGCTCTTACCATGGATGAGGCGAGAGCCCTGCGGGCAGGGGGGCGGCGAGCGCGGGCCCAAGCCAGGCGCCTGCGAGGAGGTAGGGATGCTGCCATAGGCTGAGGGAGACGAGGGCTAACAAGGACACAGCCAGAGCTCTAGACGGAGAGGTGGAGCCCGGGACGGGCTGGGGACGTGGCGAGCCCGGTCTTACGGGGGGAAACGGCGTTTTGGGCCGGATCCTAGGGGAAAAAAGGGGATTTTGGGCCCGGCCCAAGGTCGGGTGCGGAGGCCATGACGCCCGCCCCTGGGTTACCATGGCAACGGCCACGAAATCTCGCAAGAGCCGCCTGCGCCGGCGATAGGTGGAGCACGAGGTCTCGCGAGAGTTGCGCGGGGGAGGAGGTGAGGGGACGGGCAACATGGCGTCGGAGGGCGACCTGGGTAGGAAGTGGGACCGGTGTGTGGCGGACTCCGCCGTCAAGCTGGGTAAGGGCGGCACGGGCGCGGCGGAGCGGGAGGGCCCGGGGAAGAGCGGTGGTGGTCCCCATGGCTCCCCGAACTTGGGGGAGCGGCCGCCGGCGTGTCCTCGCGGCGCGGGGCCCGGTGTCCCCCGCCGCCCCAGGTTCGCCTCAGAGCGGTTGTGAGCCCGGGAGGGGCTCAGGGTGTCCGGAGGATCCGCCCTCATCGCTGCCCCCGGCGTCGGGTAGAGCCGGCAGCCCCGGGCCTGGCAAGGTGACCTTGGCCGCGGGCTCGGACCCCCGGCGGGCCCGCTCCCAGCTCTGCGCCTCGGCCCGGCCCCGGCTTACCGCGGTCCGGGCGCGTTTGACCTCTGGTTACTCCCTGTGTTGAAGGTAAGAGCTTTCCGTGGGAAATCGGGATTCCGTAGGCGATCCGGCCGGAATGAATGAGCGGCGGGCAGGCACGAGCGGCTCCTGGCGTGCCGCGACCTCGCTCGCCTTCGGCTCTGCTGCGGCGGTGGGTCTGACACCGGTCCGAGCAGAGCTGCTCGCATCGCCCCGTGTGCCGGGGGGCTGCCTTTGTTAAAGGCGATAGGCAGCGTGACACGCTGAGGGCTCTGGCACGTGTCACTTGGTACGGCGTGTGGAGTGTGACATTGAGAAGCGCCGTCCGTGTCCCAGCCCTGTCGTTCTGCCTTTTCGTCAAGCAGGGGAACGGTTCTGTTGGCTTTTTTTTTTTTTTTTTTTTTCTCCTGTATTTGTTTGCCCTCAGAGTGAGAGTTAGGCACGTGCCTCAGTTTTCTGCAGCAAACCCGTTCACGAGGTTTCAGTGAGTGCTGTGAGTTTTAGGGGTGCTGCTGGTGGCTGTGGTGTGCTGGCCCTGTGACACCAGGCAGAGCTCGTGGCTTCACAAAATGTGTTTACAGCCCCAAATCTGCAAATGCAACAGGCACAGAAAGAAATGCAGCGTCTGGCAGAAAAGATACCCCTTCCATGTTGGTGCAGATGTCTCTTTTAGAACCATAAATAATATCTGGGAAATGTGAATGTTTATTTCTTGTTGCTGCAGTGGCCTTGTGCTTGAAAGCTGATGAGGAACTCGGGGGTTTTAGTTGCCTAATACTTTTCCATTAGAAAAGATGTTTAATAATTTTAAGTAAACTGAAACTTCCATTGTTTATAACAGGCCTTTGAAAAGTGTCAAGTGCTCCAGAGCAGTGTTTTTCCTGAAGAAATTCTATTCAGGTTTGTCTGACAAACATATCTGGGCATGTTTATGTTTCCATAGCATTGGTTGCTTTATCATAAAATATTAACTATGCCAAATTATAAACAAGAACTCGTTCCACACTGCAGCTGTCGGAATCCTGTACATCCTCTGCCCTGGAGGCTGCAAGAAATGGACGCAGGGCTGGTTTCACAGAATCTCAGGCTTTGTGGTTTCACAGAATCTCAATTCTTTGTGCTGAGGGGACCTTAAAAGTCATCTTGTCCCACCCCCTGCCATGGGCAGGGACACCTGCCACTATCCCAGGGTGCTCCAAACCCTGTCCAGCCTGGCCTTGGGCACTGCCAGGGATGGGGCAGCTGAAGGGCTGCTCTGGGAAATCTGTGGCAGGGCCTCACCACCCTCACAGGGAAGGACTTTTTCCCATTATCCAACCATATCCTGCCTGTGTCACTGGGGAGCCATTCCCCCTTGTCCTGTCTCTCCAGGCCCTTTCAAACAGTGTCTTTCCCTCTTTCCTGGCAGCTCCCTTCAGGTGCTGGAAGGCTGCAATGAGGTCACCCCAAAACCTTCTTTTTTTCCAGGCTGAACAATCCCAATTCTCTCAGCCTTTCCTCCCAGCAGAGCTGCTCCATCCCTCTGATCATGCTGGTGCCTCCTCTGGGCTCTCTCCAGCAGCTCCAGACCCTTTCTGTGCTGGGCTCCAGGGCTGGAGGCAGCTCTGCAGGTGGGGTCTCACCTGAGTGAGGCAGAGGGGCAGAATGCCCCCTCCCCTGCTGCCCAGGCTGGGGATCAGCCCAGAGGGGCACGGGGAGGTTCTGGGCTGGGTCATGCCCAGCTCTCACCCACCAGCACCTTCTCCCTAGGGTGCTCCTGATCTCCTCATCCCTCTGGCTGGGTTGGTCCTGGGGGTTGTCCTGAGCCACGGGCAGCACCAGCTCTTGTTAAACCCCCTGGCTTTCCCGTGGCCACTCCTTGAGCTTGCCCAGGCCCCTGTGGACAGCCCTGTCCCTCAGGTGTGTCTGCACCACAGAGCTTGGTGGCTGTCACCTGCACTCCTGACTCTGCAGTGGGCCCTTCATGTCAATTCGGTGTTTTCTTCCATCCTAAAGTGGCAACAGAAGAAGGAGAACCCAATTTGCCTTGTGCACTGGTGCTCCAGGCCAAGGAATTCCAGTGTTGGCTTCACCAGGATGCTGAGTAGAGATCTCATGTTTTCATTAAATGCCCAGAAAGGTGCCATGTGCTGCATCTCTTTATCTTCACACCAAACCCATGGGATGGGCTCAGACACACGTTTCTCTTCATGTGTGAGGACACTCTTCTGGTTTGTGTGTTTTTACAATTGATCAGCAACTGAAGCATTTGTACTGGCAACCTCTTGCATGAACTGTGTGCTGACAACACAAATTTTTCTGTGGTATCCCAGTGGGAATGATTGTTTTCTCTGCAGGGACATTAAAACCATGAGTGGTTGTGTTGATTGCTTTTGTATTATTACTGCAAAGTTTGCTGGAGTTTCCAATAAATTATCAAGGGTGGTTGTTGTACTGGAAAGACAGAAGGAAAGAAAATAAACTTTTTAAGCTGAGGATTTAGTTGTTACATGGGATACAGGATTTGGTAAATGTATTTTTTTGCCAGACTTTTCCCTTTGGTGGCCACAATTCCCTTCCCAAACGCTCCTTTACATCCTTCCTGAGTGCTACAGCCAGGGAGATCTTCCCAGCCAATGGCTGGGGAAAAGCAAACAGTGTGATTAGCCCAGTGTTTTCCCATTCCAGACTCTCTAAATAAAGGAAAGCACTGAATTTCTGGAGCCTTGCATGCACAACATTTCCCAGTGTCTGTGAGAAATGTGCAGAGAGAACTCCTGTGGATTAGTTTGAGGGCTGGTGGGATATGGGAAACAGAAAAGGGGGAGAAAGGGGAGGTGGAGCTCTCAGGCTGGCTTTATTAGCAAAAACTGTGGTTTAAATTCCAGCTGGGGCTGTGCAGCTCATCCTTAGCCCATCAGGATCCCCACTATGCTGTGTAACTCGGAGTTTGTCCTTAGCTCTCTGTTTGTAGTTGTGCAATACTGTTTTAGTTGGAGACCAGGCTCCTGAAAAAAAACTTGATCTTCTGCCACTAAAACTTCCAAAATAAATATTTATCTTGTGTTGCATCTTTTGAAATGCTGTATTATGTTTTCGAGCTCTTTTGGTCACTACCTGTGTGGATCTTGTAATTTAGTATTAACTTCTTCCTGTTAGTTCCACACAGAGGATGTTGTCAGGCGTTGTCAGGACAGTATTTCATTTCAAAGAGTAAGTAAATCTTTTCATGCCTGCAGAGAACATTGAGCCATTGTTAAGTGGAGCTTGTGGTCACCTCGTTTTTATTAGGATGGTATTTATTTGTTTTGTTAATGATGAGGCTGTATCCAGGTGGTTTTTGTTCCTCTTCCATTGCAGAGGTAGTTGTGAGCACAGTGTTTGTGTGCAGGGGACTGACTGGGTTGTGCTTTCTTAGCTGACTGGGGGGTCCTGCTGGCTCTGGCTGTGCACCATCCTCAGGGCTTCTCACCCAGGCACTCATTTATAGCTTCCTGTTCCTTTTTTCGTTTGGATACTGATTTTCATGCAGAAAAGCTGCTTGTTACTTTCTTACAGAGAACTTGTTTGTTTGGAGTGTGGGAACAGAGACTTGAACTAGCGTGGCTTTCTTTTCCTTCCCAGCCTGCAAACCTTCCTCAGCTCCTGTGTCCTCCCCAGCCTTCACAGCCATTTCTTCCTTTTCCCCAGCAGAGCTCTGCAGAGGAGGGGTGCTGAAGTAAACACTGTTGTGGTCTCCCTCCCTCCTGCAGGCTCCAAACCCAGTTCAAAGGGTTGATTTGTTTGTTTAACTGATGGATAGCTCACGGCTGTTTATTTGGAAAGACACTTACTCACAGGAGATTGACAGAGGTGTTCTTTTTTGCTGAAAGGCTGTAATTTTGGACAAATTATTATGATGTGCTGTTTGCAGGGGACAGGAAGGCAATAAAGGGTACGTGTGGAAGAGAGGGAGGTTTGTGCCCACATGTCTTGGTTTGTTTTGAAGCTGTTGTTGTTTTAAATGAGTTGAACTCTGTAATTGCCCTGATATTGGAAGGCAATCTGAGGAAGCTGTTTGCTTCCTGATTTGTGTGTGTGAAGTTGATGTGTTGAAGTTCATTTTTTTTTTTTTTAGGAGAGAAATGTTTTGATGTATGTCTGTGATTGACCAAAATTCAGCCTGGAAGCTTGAGAATAACCCAATGTAGTGATTTCATTTTCCTCTAATCCTCTGTTTTGACATCTGAAAATAAAATGCTTCTAATTTCCATTTAATAGGAAATTTTTTTAAGAGAAAAGGGCACTTTGAGTTCTCCTGCAACTGTTAACATGATTTCTTCTGCCTTTCATCATCTGGCCTGCTTCAATAGCTGTTCTGTTAATGGCAAGGTTGAAATTGTATTGTTTGTGTCATTCCGCAGATTGGATATTTCAGAAAGAATCATTGTATGGATTACAATGTCAGTATTTTAAAATAATCCTTCACATGGTTATGAATAGGATAAAGTCAGTCTATATAATGATAAAACTTGATTACACTTTCTGAAAACTGGCTTAAACTTTGTCTAAATATACAAAAATCCTGAAATTCCTGTTTCGAAGTGTTTTTTTGCTTAGCAGTTGTATTGTGGCCGTCCAGTCTTAGCTACCAGGCCAGAAGGCTCATTCCAAACTCCTTTGGGGTTTTGTTTTTAGTGTTGGAGAACATGGATATTATGTGAGCATACAGCTACAGTGTTGTGTGAGCTTTGCTGGATCCCCAACAAGTTCTTTTTCCTGGTTGTACAGAAGATCCAGCTCTACTAGTTGTGTCTTGCAGCAGATCAAGCAGTGTAAATATGAACTGCTTATGGCTCAGGCTGTGCAGGGAGGCAGCACAGACAACAAAAAATGTTTTCCTTGGAAGAGGTGGGCAAATGCTGTTCTGAGAATGGGCTTTTAGTCCAAAATCTAACAGCAATATTTAGTTTTGATGTTAGCAGAGCTCTGAATACAATCTCCATTTACAAATTAAGGGGGTATTATCTTCTGGTGGAAGAAAAAGACAGGAAACTCTTTAGGAATCCAGGGCTCTGCTAACTGCACTGTGCCCTGCTGTTCCCTTGGTTGGCACTCTGGATGAGTCAGGGAGCTGTGCCATTCTGGGGTGTGCCCCACCAGCTGTGCCAGCCTGCTCCTGGTGGCCCTTGGAGCAAGAGAACCTGAGAGAAGAGCTGTGACAACCCATCTGCAGCCTTTGCAAACCCCAGACCTCCTAAGCTCTGCCCCACAGGAAATGAGCCCAAAATGCCCTGACTTCCTGGACCTCTGCATTAGGGCATTGATAAGATGCCAGCTCTGCCTTTTTTGGAGGTGGCATGCAGTGGCAGTGCCCAGGGGAGAGGGACTGTATCCAAGTGACATCCTGAAGTTTGCTCCTTGAGAAGTTACAGGAGTAGGGTGGGAACAAGACTTTCTTGTTTTTTTATATCAGAAACATTTTTCTGCGAATATCCTTTCAGGGCTGCTGGCACATCCTTGGTGATAATAAATGAATAGTGAGAGGTTTGAGAAGGATCAAGCTGCTTTTCTCTTCATTCCTGCCAGTGGGATGCCCCTGAAACTCTTCTTGCTCTCAGTTGCCTCTGTTTCTGAGCTGGGCCAGCAGACGTCAGTACTGGCCAGCCTGTGCTGGGTGGGTGTGAAGCAGCAGCATTGCCAGCCCTCATAGCTGGGCTGCAAAAGCCCTGAGAGTGTGGTATATTTACTCCTGCTAAATCCTTCTTTTCAGCAGTGTTACTGTTTTTATTAGCAGAGTGTGTAATTGTTTCCTGTCAGAGGGGTGTTAGGAGAACATTGCTGATTTCTTGTACAGGAGCTTCTAAAGCAGGCACAGCTCTGATTTGTCTAAAAGCTTGGTGCAACATTGATCATAGAATCCCAGAATGGTTTAGGGTGGGAGGCACCTCAAAGCTCATCCAGTCCCACCCCTGCCACGGACAGGGACACCTTTCAACACCCAGCCCTGTCTAACCTGGCCTTGGACACTTCCAGGGATGGGGCAGCCACAGCTTCTCTGGGAAGTCTCTGTTGGGGCCTCCCCACCTTCACAGGGAAGTTGCACTGTCTCATCATAGAGCAGCTTCCACTCCTCTCCCCTTCCCCTTTTACAGGAGGGAGAAAACGTTTGTGCCCTCAGGTCTCACAGCTCATTACAGAGTGAGGTTGAAGTTTCTGGTCCAGTGTCACCGTGGTTGCTTGGAACATCCCAGACCCTTTGTGCTGCTGCCTGTGCCTCTGCAGCAGTGCTGGTGTTTACCCAGGGTTTGCCTTTCAGCAGCACTTGACCTGACCCTGAGTGCTTAAGGGTGAAAGCAGCCCCTGAAAGCATGTAGGATTTTGGATTATAATGATATTTGGATATTAATATTTTGTTTTTCCAATTTTTCTCTGTTACTACAGTCAGATGCTAGTATAAAACAAAAACCTCTTTTTTCTGCTTCTTTCTTGAGTACTTGGTATATAATTTCACTGTGTTTTCTTCTGGTGTCTGTGCTCATTTTTCTGTCTGCTCTGCAAACAATCCACACCACAGGGGAGATGAGAATGAAAGCTTCAAAGTTGGTGTTTGAAGAAAGTCTGATTCCTGCCACTAAGACCTTGCAAAGAGTCTGCTTAAAATGAATTCTCTCCGTAAATAAGTGATTTCATGGTCTCGGATTTCTAACTGGTGCTAAGTGCTGCCCTGTGAAGGCCCTGGTGTATGAAGGCAACTTCCCTCCTCATTTTTGCAAAGCAATTCTTTATGTATCTTGTCAGAGTGGGATTGGAGGCTGAAGCTCTCAGTTTTGTATTAGTGTGTGTGGAATGGCAAAGGAAAATAATAGTTTTCGTTTGGGGATTAAGTAATTGAAAACCTTCCAGCTGCTATAGTAACAGCAACACATCTGCCAGATGTCAGTGAGCATATTTTAATCCTTCTATTTTAAGTTCCAGGCTATTGAAGCAAAGCACATCTAGGTGTGGCTGTGTTAGTAGCTGCCTCAGCCTGTAGCTACTTGGGTAGCCTAGGAGAGAACCGTGCAGTATCACTGTTGGAGCAACTGTTGATTAAATTTATAGAAAAAGCTTTTCCCAGATGTTCTTACGGGGCAGGAGCCCATCCTGAAGATTTGTGTCTCTCTCCAAGACACTTTTATGATGTCCTGTTGAGTATACAGCGCGTGTTCTGCTGCGTGTTAGATTGATTGGAGGTGCCGGGACGTTTTTCTTGGAAGGTGTAAGAGCCAAAAACGTAGAAAGAAAGAAGTTTTGGCGCCTGGGCTTGCTGCTTCATGCCAATTCCGTGTGGCTGTGCCGCTCTGTGTGGCTGGGATGTGGAGTGGGGATCAGGGCTGAGGTGTCCACACAAGTGGCCTGTCCCCTGTTGACACTGTAAATGAGTTTAGGCTGAAGTGATGGATGTGGGGTGGAAGAGGCTGTTTTTCTAGTTAAACATTTTAAACTGTCAGAGAAGGTGAAAAATGGGTTGTACTCTTTCCTGTGGCCTTTCCTCCAAAGAGTCAGTCATGCAAGAAAGGGAGGGAGAATGTGCCTGGCGTGGATCAAGCCCTTTGCTTTTCCATGTCGTTTGTTTTTCTTGTAAGATAAACCTTTCATGTTTTATTGTTATGAAGTTAAAGCCTGGCCTAGAGGTGCTGATCTTTAGGAGGAACAGCTGGAGTGTCCCCTGGTCAGGTGGGCGGCTCTTTGAAGCGACATGTTGCCTCTTTAAGAGGAAATGGAGCATGTGAGAACTTAAACCTGTAAAACTCATCACCAGCTCTGCCATTGTTTATCTCTGGTGTAACTTTATATAGAATTAAAGTGAAATGCATTACTTTGCTCCCGAGGCAAGATGGTTTTGCTCCCCCTTGGTCTTGGAGACACAGGAAATGACCACATAACCACAAATACTTTCTAGTGGAATGAAAATGAGTGACAAACTTCCCGCAGAAGGAGGGTCTTAACCAGACAGGCTAAGGAATTAAATATAGCTGAAGGTTCTGGCTTTAAGTTAAAGTCAACTTCTAACTGTTCAAACCAAGTAGAAAAGAGCAAATGCTGTACATGCAGTGGGTGATGTGAGGGGCAGAGCTGGTGTTTCTAGTGGACAGGGCCTTGTGGTCACAGTGGTTTTGGGCACAGGCTGTAGCTGTGCCTCAGTCAGGAGAGGAGTGACCCAAGCTGCCTGTGAGATGAGGAAAGCTAAGGTACTTTTTGGCTTTGTTTCTCAAGTTGCCTTCTTGCACAGAAGGCCAGAACCCATTAGCTGTCAGATCTCCTCCTTTAATTCTCTGTAGCATTTTCATTACTTAAAGCAGGGTCTTAGCTGTCTTCCCATAATTTTTTTTGTACTCATTGTCACTGTAGACTCCTTACAGCTGGAATAAAGTGCAACGATAGCCTTTAAAATTGCACAAAAAATGCATTTGCATGAAGAAGAACAATCCCTTCAAATGAGCTGCTTCAGAAAAACTACAGAGTAGTTTTTCCTAAGTCAGTCATGCTGGAGCACATCTGTTTAACAGCGGTGTTGGTGTGGGGGAAGGCCTAGTTTGTGTTTTAGGCTTAGGCTGAATTGCAGTTGACATAAATAATAAATTTTTCACCTTTTAAGTGCAGCCCTTACAGAGGGGCTGTAATGTGAGAGAACATCTGAAGGAGGTGAAGAGAGTACAAGATAATGATAATTTCTGGAAGTAAATGGAAAGAAACTCTATTAATTATAGCTGCTTCCTTAGAGCAGGGTTGTGTTAAGACAAGACAGGAAGCAGTTCACCACCAGGCTGGTGAGAAGAATGTGGATTTGACTGGTAACACGGAAAGTGTGGTGGCATTAGGAACTGCCCAGGCTATGCATGGAGATGATGCAGAATTTGTCATCCTGTAAATCATTTCTCATTGATTAGCTAAGCTGTTTGGATTGGCAGAGGGGATCTTCCCAGGGACAGGAAGTGTAGGGCTGGGATCGCTCGCTCATGGCAGGGCTGCTGAGCTGAGCACTTCAAACAGCCCTGGTGCTGTCTGAGCAGAAGGAATCCCCCCACCAAGTCCTGGTCAGCCCTGAAGTGCAGCAGCCCAAACCAAACCCGCTCAACCACGGGTTGTAGGAATGGGCTGGCAGAGGAGCCAGGCCAGGGTGCCAAATGGGATGGATTCTGGAAGGCAGTAATTATCTTTAATGGCATAAACACTGTGGGAGAGCCAGCAGCAGCTGGACTGCAGCAAAGGTGCAGCAGGGGGGCTCTGGAGGGGGCTGGGGGGATTAGAGGGCTGAGCTGTGCCCTGACGAAGCCCTGATGTCTCTTCCAGGCTGCTGGTGAGCACTGCTCAGTGCCACAGCTCTGAAGGAGCTGCTGCAAGGAGTGTCTCTCACTGTCTGAAAGGCACAAACCCCCTGACGCTCCGAGCAGACAGCTGAGGACCCGAGACTTTCCCTTGGCTGTGCAAATGATTAGAGTGCAAAGCTGAGCTTGCACACAGCGCTGGGGCTCTGCAGTGTCCGGGGGAGTTATGTCAGGGTGGCTTGGGGCTCTTCCTGCATGTTTTGTAAGCCAATCCAAAGTTGTAATGACCTGGTAAAGTAGTTACCTCTGGCACAACTGAAAATCTGTAGTAAAGTGAAAAGGGTTTTCAAAGCAACTCCCACTCCCAGCTCTCAGTAAATACAGAGAGTGAGTGTGAGGGGCGTTGCTCAGATCGTGTTTGCTCGCCTCTGCCCTAATAGTCACGGGTTTGTAATGAACAAAAAATGTGGGATGCTTAGTTAAGGTACGAGGTGGTGCATCCTAATGTACTGAGGATGCCAAGTGTTTTTTGAGTAATCTGTTCTTCAATAGAAACCATCAATGTACTTTTTACAAGGAGAAAATTTTGAAGAGCACAAGGAAACATAAAAAAAAAAATCATCCTATATGCCACGAGGCTACAAGATTCCTTGGCATTGTTCTGAACTCAACCCACTTACTAATGCATTCAACAGGATCATGTGCTTTTAGGAATACATATAAAAAAGATATATTTTAATTAACAAACTCAAAATATTTAATTTCTTGTGTTGAAAGGAGAGAGTTGAAACCCGTAACAGGATGTGTTTGCTGCAAAATAAACCTGAAGCTGTTGGTTTGGCTTTTTTTAATGAGCATAAGCATGACTGATTTTTTTTTTTTTTTCTTTTTTCAAACTTTTGTACTTCCGTGCCTTATCTAAAATTCTTCTCTTCAGTGGACATAATTCTAAAGGTAGAATTTGCCCACTCAGCTGCAAGTTTTCACTGTGGTATTTTTTGTGTCCTGAGAGGAGTTTTGCAGGCTTGCCTGACATCTTGCACAAAATCATAAGCTCACCTTCCAAGGAAAGCAAAAAATTATTTTAAAATATGCCAAGTTTTTTAGCGGCTGAATAACTTTGTTTCAACTGCTGCATTTATTTCTTTGTATAGTGTAAGGATGTGAAAAATCATTCACTCCTAATGTGTTTAAATATGCTCCATAATGAATGTTGTGGATGTGAAAGATAAGCAGCCTGGAGCTTTCTTTGTAAGGTATAGGGTAACACAAAGCTTCAAAGTTCTGCTGCCCTCGGGACACACATTGAAGCAGTTAAAGTAGTGAGATAAACGAAATACAATGAGATATTCATCTGCAGAATCTGAAGCTCAAGGACACAATAAGTTTTCATTTAAGTGTTTCTCATTTGCTGACAACGAGCCAAATAAATTTTAATTCCACATTGTAGATGGTGACAGAAATTCAGGAACTTACCCTGGGATGAGAGTCTGGTTTGTTTCCCAGATATTTCTGATAATGTACTTATTACATATGTTGGGATTCTAATCTGAATTAGCTGCTTACAGTTACTTAGGAAAACAAGAATTATTTTTCTCAGATTTGTTATGTAAGAACTCTCAGGTTTGGTGTGCTGGAATAACATGTAGTTGGATAGTCATAGTCTGATATTCCTGAGTTGGAATAAAGAATTACTGTAAAGAACTGAATAATTTTCCATTACTTTACTTTATCTTTGTCCTCACCTGCTGCATTTCTTCTTACAGGTGCTGGATTTGGATTAGGAATTGTTTTCTCAGTCATCTTCTTCAAAAGTAAGTACACTGCATTAATCTTGACTGCCTGGCTTCCACTTTCCATCTGCTGTAGGTACAGTTAGAAGTCTTCGAGGCACATAAAAGTTAATCAGCTTGTTAGACCAATTTTTCCATTGTTTGTCCTGTCTTTTCCATTGAAATGGAGTTCCCCAAACTTTTAGCTGTTGTGTAACAAGGTTGTTATCCATGGCACCTCACTGAGCTCCTCCTGTGCTCAGCTCAAATCCTGGAATGGCAGGAGACCCTGAGCCAAATCACTGGAGCCATGTGTCTAGACATCAGTTTATGCCAGCCTTGCCAGGGCTTTAAAACTGATCTTAGTTCTTCAGCTGTGCTTTAAACCAGAATAATTTTCAGTAATCCCTTGAATTCGGAGATTGCTCTCTGTTAAATTCTAAACACATCTTACTGTTAGTCTTCTTCTGTAGTGGTCTGGTTTGGAGGATTTTAGAACTTGAAAATGCCTAGAGTGCATCTCCTAGTAATTTGTTCTTTCTTGGTGCTTTTAGAACAATATGTAACCAACAGCTTTCCTTGACTTCACTCTTTGCTCTCTGCTTGCCTCTTCCACAGGAAAGACATGGCCTATTGCCTTTGGGTCGGGGATGGGGTTAGGAATGGCTTATTCCAATTGTCAGCACGACTTCCAGTCTCCATATCTTCTCCATGGTAAATTTGTAAAAGTAAGTATCAGCAAGTCTCTGGTTTGACACTGGCCAAGCCTGGCTTACCCTCCTCTGCCACAGCTGGGCAGAGGAGAGAGGAAAAAATTAATGAAGGGTTCATGAGTTGAGATAAGGACTGGGAGAAAACACTTCAAGGGCAAAAGAAGTTCAACTTGAAGTTGCAAAGTGAATTTATTACTAACAAAATCAGAGGAGGATAATGAGAAGTAAAATAAGCCCTTGAAACACCTTTTTCCTCCCACCTAACTTGGGGTGATGAGCTGAGCAAGATCTCCACCATCCTGTCCCCCTGTGCTCCCTCCTTCCCACCGACAGCGTGGGGGGACAGGATGCTGGGGGTCTGGGTCAGTTCATCACCCCAGGTTTGCTTCCCCTGCTCTGGAAGAGGAGTCCTTCCCCTGTGAGTCCGTGGGGTCCCTCCCACAGGAGACAGCTCTCCACGAACTGCAGTGTGGGTCCAATCTCAGGAGCAGCAGTGCTCCCAAAACTGCTGCAGCATGGGTTGCTCTTCCACAGGGTGCAGCCCTGCAGGGACAGGCTGCTCCAGCCTGGAACAGGGCCCTCTCTCCTCTGGGTCACAGCCTGCTCCAGGCACCCATGGCTCCAGTGTGGCACCTCCCCCACAGGCTGTGGGTGATCTCTGCATCCCCTGTGGGTGTCCATGGGCTGTGGGTGATCTCTGTATCCTCCATGGATCCCCACGGGCTGTGGGTGATCTCTGCATCCCCTATGGATCCCCAGGGGCTGTGGGTGATCTCTGCATCCCCTGTGGATCCCCAGGGGCTGTGGGTGATCTCTGCATCCCCTGTGGATCCCCATGGGCTGTGGGTGATCTCTGCATCCCCTGTGGATCCCCAGGGGCTGTGGGTGGATCTCTGCATCCCCTGTGGATCCCCACGGGCTGTGGGTGGATCTCTGCATCCCCTGTGGATCCCCAGGGGCTGTGGGTGGATCTCTGCATCCCCTGTGGATCCCCAGGGGCTGTGGGTGGATCTCTGCATCCCCTGTGGATCCCCAGGGGCTGTGGGTGGATCTCTTCATCCCCTGTGGATCCCCACAGGCTGTGGGTGGATCTCTGCATCCCCTGTGGATCCCCAGGGGCTGTGGGTGGATCTCTGCATCCCCCGTGGATCCTCATGGGCTGTGGGTGGATCTCTGCATCCCCTGTGGATCCCCAGGGGCTGTGGGTGATCTCTGCATCCCCCGTGGATCCTCATGGGCTGTGGGTGGATCTCTCATCCCCTGTGGATCCCCACAGGCTGTGGGTGGATCTCTCATCCCCCATGGATCCCCAGGGGCTGTGGGTGGATCTCTGCATCCCCTGTGGATCCCCAGGGGCTGTGGGTGGATCTCTGCATCCCCCATGGATCCTCATGGGCTGTGGATGATCTCTGCATCCCCCATGGATCCCCATGGGCTGTGGGTGGATCTCTCGTCCTCCATGTATCCTCATGGGCTGTGGATGATCTCTGCATCCCCTGTGGATCCCCATGGGTGATCTCTGTATCCTCCATGGATCCCTGTGGGCTGTGAGTGGATCTCTCATCCCCCATGGATCCCCAGGGGCTGCAGGGGCACAGCTGCCTCACCATGGTCTCACCACAGGCTGCAGAGGAATCTCAGCTCTGGTGCCTGGAGCACCTCCTTCCCCTCCACTGACCTTGGTGTCTCCCTCCCATGTGCTCACCTCCTCTTCTCTGGCCAGAAGAAAAGCTGTGCACCTTTGTTTTGATTTTCTTCTTAAACATGTAATCACAGAGGCATTCCCATCATCTCTCATTGGCCCAGCCTTGGCCAGCAGCATGTCCATCTTCAGAGCCATCAGGAATTGGCTCTGCTGGACGTGGTGGAAGCTTCCAGCAGCTTCCCACAGCAGCCACCTCTGTGGCCCCCTGCTACCAAAAACCAGTCTGTGCAAAACCAGCACACAATGCTACCCACCAGTGGCTGGGAACTGTTTATAAGTCAGATTATCCATTTACATGGATATTCCTCTGCCTTTCCCAAAGGAGTGCTGGTAGGAAGAAACTTGTGTTGCCAAAGCTGGAATATTCCCCTGCTCTTTAATATCTGGTGTGTTTAACAGTAACTTTACTAGACTGAATGTATGGAATTAGTTTAACAGATCCTGCAGGTAGCTTTTCCCACAGCCTGAAAACAGAATGAAAATACATGTCAGAAAAGCAGAAAAACTAAACCACTATTCAGGTTCTTCAGACTTTAAAAGAGATGAGCTGGGAGGAAACTGAAAGTCATGTCAGGCACGTCAGGTAGATCTGCCTGTGGAAGTGGATCTTTGATCTTCTATTGGGTTTGTTTCTGGTTTTTTTTTTCTTTTCAATATGAAAACACTGATCACTTGTAAGTTTTGTGGCTTGTTTGTCTGCATAGTAATTTAGTTAGTCTGGAAAAAAAAAATGTACCCTGTAAGCACTTTTGAAGAGGATAAGTTCAATGAGTTCAGTATTAACGCTGAAGTAAAACATTTAAAAATATTTTACCACGCTGAAGTAAAAATTTTAAGAATAGATTAATTAGCAGGAACCATTTGTGCAGCCACAAACTGGCTGCAGTGTACCAGTCCATAAACTGACTCCATTAGTATTTTCTTAATTTCTCCATGTGTCAGAGTTGGGGCTGTTCTCATGGTAATTTATCACTGTGGCCTCTGGAAACAAAAGGAATGTGCATGTGTGTTTTGGATCCACAGACAGAGCCATGGCCTGTTTAAATAATTTCAGTGACACTGGTGGAGAGGCATCCACTAGGACATATTCACAGTTACTTTAGCACTTCAGAAAGTAAAATCTTCTGCCAGGAGCTTCTCCTGCAGGACACAGAGTGCAGAAATCCCTCCTGTATCACTCTTCTCTGCCTGGTGCAGGAGGCCTGCAGGGGTTTCCAGCTTTTCCTGGTGCTTGTGGAGCTGCAAGCTGAGCCCAGTCCTCCTCAGATTTACTGGCAGATGAGCTCTTGCCAGCCCTACCAGACAAATATTCTCTCCAGCTGCCCATTAAAGGGAAATAATAACAAGATCCTCCAACAAATAAAATCTTTGGAGAGCAATATAGAGAAACTGAATTGGAGGCAGCTGATCAGCATTGCCAGCTACTGCCCAGAATCAACATTAAAATTTTGTGTGGCTCTTCTGGCTGGATTTATTAACATTAAAATACGTTACTACTTCACACCATCTTGAGGTTGTTCCTGCAGTTTATGTCTCCAAGAAAAAAGCTGGAATGACATGTCTGTGGCTTCATGTGAGTGATAAATGCAGTGCTCACATGTTCTGAGAGAGCATTATTCATTCAAGGATGCTTGTTCCTCAGGATGTTGGGCAGCAGAAAACAGTGTCTGGTCACCCTAGGAAGGGATTTCATTTGGATTAAGGACTAATCTGGAGCAGGGTGGTCCTTGGAAGCATGAGGTAACTGGAAGGACACTTCAGATGCCTGCATGGCACAAGACAAATAGTTTCCAGTGCACTGTCTCCATGGCTTTCTCTGGCACAAAGAGGCTGAGAGAGGGAAAATGAGGGTGAAGCCATCTAATGGTTAATGTCATTAATTCCCTCCAAAATGTCATGTCATGGATAATGGCTCCAGGGTTATGACAACAAAATTATTTCATTTCTCTTGGTTAGGAACATGGAAAATATTGCTGCACTATCACTCATCTGGATTTTTCCTAGAAAAATTTGTTGTAACTGAACTTTGTAGGATTTCCTTTATAAAACTGAGTTCTGTTCAAATGCTAACTTGTCAAAATGTTAGAACCTTCAAGAAAATCAGCTTTATTGGAGGGAAATACAACAGGGATTAACTTAGCCTGAAATTATTTCTAGTTTTCTGAGCCTGTCAAGTTCACAGGATCACAGGAGAACTCGAGTTGGAAAGGACTTCAAGGAGGTCATGGGGGGTCAGCTGTGAGGTCAGACCAGGTTACTCAGGCCTTTACCCAGTTGGGATTGTTGATTCTTCAGGAGCAAGTTCTTAATTCTGAGTCCTGAGTCAGAATGAGGGAGGACAGAGGACCTTCAAGATACTCAATAATCAGGATGTCAGAGTGCCTTTGCAGCTGTTGTGGCTGTAACTTGGGTCATCACAACTGCCCATCCTTTGGGTTAGAAATTCCATCATGAAACCCCAACACCAGTGAAGGAGCCATTCATCTAGACTGAAAGAATACTTAAAGGGCAGAAGAGTTCTAATTTGTGGTCAAAGTATTCTGAGGGCTTTTAAAGTAATTTGATCAAGTGGTTTTCACTGTGACTTCAGCAGAATTTAAAATCAACATGTCACAATTATCTCAAGGCTTCAAATGCTATAGCTGTGAATTACACAGCCTGGATTTCCTTGCAAAATGGCAAATATCCTATTTTTCAGGTTATTTACCCTGTATTATCACCCAAACCTCACAATCCTGTACTTTGATTGGAACATGGATTTATACTGATGTGCAAGAACACAAGAAGGCAACTGCAGCCTTTCCTCTTGTTCCTTGTGGCTTTGATTTCAGTCTGATTTCTCTTCGGCCCACGAATAGTTAACTTGACCAATAATGTGAGGTTTTTTAAAGTACCCAATTTGTCAGAATGGAGGGTTATGCATGCAAACATGGCATGCTTCTGGCATGAGAATAGCTGCTTAATTCCTCCATATACAACCTCTTGCTTTAGCAAAGGATGAAAACGTTCCCGTCCCCTCTGGAAATGTCACAGAGCTCCGTGACTTGCTTTACATCCTGCAGCACCTTCCATGTAAGGAACCCAAATGGCTTTTTAATAATATAAGCCTTCTTGCTTTACAGGAACAGTGACTAATGGCTAAGACTATCCCAGTGGGAAGGAAGGAGAAATCAATGATTATTCCTCAGGAATACTGAAGTGCCCCTGGAATAAGCCAACATTCTTCAGTAACGATCACCAGTAACTCTTTATACTCCAACAAACTGTTTCTGTCTATGAAACAAAGTTCTGTTGCTTGTTTTGTATCGTGTCTGAAAAGTGCAAGGAAGAGCTCTTCTGGGAAATAAATAAAAGAAAAATGTCTTTCTCTGGTGTGTTGACTTTGTATGTGAGTGAGAGAGGGAGAATGGAAGGAGAGGACTTCATTTGGAGCAGCCAGCAGCTGGGACCACCTGGGCCACTGGGAGAGCTCCTCAGCAAAGCCAGCCATGGTCTGTTCCTCCCCACTCCTGAGAGCAACCCCCATCCACCAGCCAGTTCAAAGAAGCATTCCCACCTCATAAATCACCCACTAGACCCCTGCTGCTTGTGCTGGTGTTTGGAGAGGAATATAAATACTCCTATGTCCTGTTTGTACAGTTGCCCTTTAAAATGGGAATTTTGTCCTCTCACAAGAGGCAGAAGCCAAAGGGGTAAATCCAAACTGTGTGACGGATGCAGCAAGGCCCTGCTGCCTCTTGTAGCTTTGGGTCACGGAGTGACCCCCGTTTGAAGCTTCCCAGGATAGTGGGTGAGTTAAACACATCCTCGTGCCATCTGGCTCTCAGCTCACCCTTCAGGCTGATTGTTTTTGCACCCCTCTTCTGTGGGAGAACAGAGAGGTTTCCCTGTCAGGGAATGGGTCACAACTACTTTAAGCTCCTCATTGCCTTGGCAAGACACTGCTCTAAATGCTCCCTTCTTTACATCCACCCCAGTCCTTGTGCTGCCTTGTTGGCACATTGTCTGCTCCTCTTCCCCTGGCTCAGGAGCTTGTCTTCACTGCTTCTTTGCTCAGCACAGTTTTCTAGCTATGGAGATGACTCTCGAGGATCTCTTTTCCTTGTCCCACACTTGTGTGTTGTCCACGTAGCACAAGGAGTGAGTGCATGTCTCAAGAGGGAAAGGGAATGGCGTAGGTTGATGCAGAATTTCCCTTTGCTGAAAGCCTGTCGTGCTGCATGGTGAGTGCTGATAGATGGAAAAGTGACAGAACCAACTCCTCCTATTTTGTACAGCACACAGGAGAAAGGAGAACGAGTTGTGTGATAGTTGTTCTTTAAACCAAGTCAGGAAAGGAAGGGGATGGACTGAGGGGTAGCCTGGAGTTCAGAGGGCTTGAAACTCCTGTATCTTCCAGGCCTGAGGTGTGGGTGCTGCTGCAGTCCTGCATCCCCACCTCTCCTGGGCACTGCTCTGTGGATCCTGCACTCTGGAGGAACATGTTGAGCTGTGCCCAGAGTCAACAGACGCTGAGGAGCTCGCCCGGAGCAAAGGACTTGTGAAATAAAATAGCTCCAGTGCCAGAGCAGCTTGAAGACTGTCAGAGCATGATACCATCCAGGACCATTGCTCCAGCATGTCCTTGTTTTTCCACCTCCTCCCTTGCCGGACTGCATTCATCAGTCAGGTCAAAACAGCTTATTGAAAACAGGATATCTTTCTTCCCAATTTTGAATCATTTTATCTGGGCCCAATTTTTAATTTGAACTATGTACTTTGGAGCCATAGCTCCTCTGTGGTTTGGAAAGGGGTTTTATTGAGTTCTCTGTGTGTGTGCTGCAGTCTGGGAAGCCAGTGGGATCTGCTGGAGAAAGGAGCACCAGCCTGGGCAAGACCCAGAGAACCAAAAGTGGTGGCAACACCGCACATAGTGACTGTCAGCATGCAGAGGAAGCTGCAGCTCCTGCTCTGTCATTTGGGCTGATGATGAGTTCAATTTTTATTTAGTGTCCCTGGTAACGAGTCATCCTGCCCTTTCATGCTCTGCTTTGGCTCAAATATGACTTCCTAGAGTTAATTCTTACCTTGGGCTGCTGTGGCCTATGATCAAGTGGTTCTTTTGGCCCTGGAACTCAATTATGGTAGATATCAATTCCCAGTGTGTCCTTCACTGCTAGAGTGAGAATAATCAGAACAAAGGTGTTCAAGTCAACATGGGTGAGTGTGGAAAAAATGCACAATTCTAAAAGTGGAATTTAAATTTGTCATTGCTCTTTAAATGCTTAAACTTTTTAGTTTTCTTCACAGCTGCCTTGCTTCTTGTTGTCTGTGTTGATGTGTATATATATTATATATATGTGTATGCATATATAACTACCACGTGAAGGTTCTGTATTTGTTTTGCTTTATTTAATTAAAGATGTATTATCCCAAACCTATTTTTGGACCTGTCCATGTAAGCTGTGCAAAATAGCTTCTTGTGAGGACAGGTCTCCTTTTTCCCTCTGTGGGAAGGAGCCTGTACCCTTCCCAACCGAGGCTGCCATAGGAATGGTTTCCTGCCACTTGATTTCTAATTGCATAAATGGAAGGGGGAAAAGTGGAAATTCTAAGTACCAAAAGGCATGTTAAATTTAGTATAATACACTCATCTGGAAACTATCACATTTTTCCTTCTTTCTTAAGCCTGCTGAAATCATTGCTGTGTCTGTGGCGTGATTTGGATCGGGACCAAAAAGTGCAAACAAGATAGGGCTGAAAAAGGCAGGTGTCCCTACCCAAACTTAATGAGACCTTTTTAGGAGAGAACTTGTATCCCAAGTGTAATAGGAGTATACAGTGAGTAAGGAAACCATATCACTACTCAGGAGAAGGGGGGGGGAAGAAGCTGTTTGCTGACTAGAACTGGTTTTGAACGTTTAACAACTCCCCAAGTGCTCGACTGACCACAAATCTGCCTCTTTAACAGCTTGATTAGATGTCTGCTGAGGCTTTGAGATGAATAAACAAGTCACGGAAAAGCAGAGACAGTGGGGAAAAAAATATCAAGCTGCTTTTCTATTGTTTATCCGAGCTGCTCGTGTTTGATCAAGATACCGTCATTGCTTTGTGTTCCAATCCTGCCTGGAGCCGTGGCCAAGAGCAGGACCTGGCTGTATGTGGTGCTGTACACACAAATAAAAACCAGCCTCTGCCCTGGAGAATTTACAAACTAAACAGATGGGCTGCAGGGAGGCAGGAGGGTTTGTAATTCCCGTTGTAAAGACGGGAGAAGCTGTAGGTAAGGTCAGGGCTGAGTCGTGCAGGGAATGTGGTGTGCAGCCAGGACTCTGCTTGGAGTCCATCCTTCCCAACTGGCTTTTCACATGGTGGTGGAGTCTCAGGGGAAGGCTCCCCTTAACAGACTGGGAGACTCCAAAAGTGTTTGTGCCACCCTTTGCTATTTTCAAATTGCACCAAATTCTTACTGGCAAATCCCTGAGAAGTCAGGAATGATGTTTTACTGTCCAGAGGCTGGTAGCTTATGGAATCACTAATAGGTGCAAACCACTGTGATCCTCAATATTGACTTTGGTGATGATCTGAATCTGATAAGGAGAGAAAATATTGAAATGTATTCCCAGTTCTTTGTGCCTCATGGACAAGGACACTGCTGTGTTAGGCAGAACATAAACATAATACCAGGAGAAAGTCAATGCCTTAGTAAATCTGTCTTAAATATTAATTTAGGTAACAGATCAAGAAATAGGGAGGATCAAGGAGACAGCAGCATTCCAGTACCATGGAATCATGGAATGGTTTGGGCTGAGAGATACCTTAAAGCTCATCCAGTGCCAGCCTCTGCCATGGGCAGGGACACTTTCCACTGTCCCAGGTTGCTCCAAGCTCTGTCCAGCCTGGCCTTGGGCACTGCCAGGAATCCAGGGGCAGCCACAGCTGCTCTGGGCACCCTGTGCCAGGGCCCCACCACCCTCACAGGGAAGAATTTCTTCCCAGTATCCAATTTAAACCTACTCTCTTCCAGTTTGAAGCCATTCACTTCTCCTGTCACTCCAGGCCCGTGTCCAAAGTCCCTCTCCAGCAGTGGAAACACAGCAGTGATGGTGTAACTCAACTCTTCCAGAGAGTTCACATGGATGATTCTCCAAAGGAGGAGGAATTGGTTTCCCAGCTGTTTTTCTTGGGTTCCCTCTGAGTTTGGGAGCAGTGCAAAAGAAATCACAAAGGTGCTGGTTTGCAAATGCAAGCAGTGGGTGCACAAGCACCCACAAGACTAAAGGTGCCAGGGTATTGTGGTAGTGATGCCATGAGGTACAAGTGATGCTGCAGCTCGAAGGGAGAGGCTTGGGGAGCTGGAGAACCCCTGATCTGTGAGTGACCTGCTGGGAAAACCCCATTTTTCAGCAGGTTCTGAACCAATGAGGCACTGCTGACCCTTCTTTTGCTCCAAGCTGGCAGGGTTTGGTACTTGCCCCCCACACCACACACACCTCAGAGTAAGAAATAAACTTTCTCCTCATCTCCTACCCCACTCCTGCCCTTGCAAGTAGGACTGGTGCAAATTTTGGCATGCCAGCTCTGTAGGCAGCTGGATGCAATGTGCACTGTGTCTGTACTGCTCTGAGAGTCCAGCCTATAGCCCACCCACAGTGAAATGCTTAACTGAGATTGAAACTAAATGGGAACATAGTTTATGGAAATTCAGCTGTGGATGGCCGTTCTCTCGTGCCTTCTGGCTGTCAGCACTTTGCTGTGCAGCATCACAGGCTGCTGGAGCTGGATTTTCCTCATGGTGCTGGATACCCACCTCCTGGAGCTTATAAAGATGCTTAGAAAGTTGCTGGTGACTAATAAATCACTCTTCATCTCCAGTCTTTATTGGTGGTGCTTGTAAAGCCTCCAGCTCTGCGTTAGGAGTGGATGCCCCTTCCTGGAAAAGGTCATGCCCTGATCAGTTCAAATTCAGTTCATAAATCATGCAAAGGAGTGTGTTTCTTTTTAGAGGTTTTAGAGGATATTCTTCCTCCCCCTCGGTGCTGCACTTGAAGTTGTTAGCAGTGATAAACAGCTAAACCCAAACCCCTGAGCTCCCCTGAGCCATAGGAATGGTTTCCTGCCACTTGATTTCTAATTGCATAAATGGAAGGGGGGAAAAGTGGAAATTCTAATTACCAAAAGGCATGTTAAATTTAGTATAATACACTCATCTGTGGATTTGCACTGAAGGACATGGAGAGAGCCCAGAGGAGGCACCAAGGTGATCAGAGGGAGGGAGCAGCTTTGCTGGGAGGAAAGGCTGGGAGAATTGGGATTGTTCAGCCTGGAGAGGAAAAGGCTCCAGGGTGATCCAACTGTGGCTTTCCAATGCCTGAAGGAGCCAACAGGAGAGATGGAGAGAGACTGTGGACAAGGGCCTGGAGTGCCAGGACAAGAGGGCAGGGTTAGATGGGATATTGGAAAGGAATTCTATCCTGTGGGGGTGGTGAGGCCGTGGCACAGGTTGTATTTGTAATTTTCATTAATTATCTGGAAGTAAATATAAAAGGGTGGCAGACAAATAACTGCTATTCAGTGGGATGTAAGTGAAAAAGAAAGTGGAGCAATGTAGATTTTGGCCCAGTCAAATGCAAAGTTCAGCATCCAGGTGCAACAAACACTGATAATACCTGGAGATCCACAGCCTCAGGGATTATGGAACCCAGGAACTGAAGGGATTGCTGCTCACAGAGAGAGGCACAGTGAGAACAAGGGCTGGAGGCTGAGGTTTGACCCATGCAGATTCAGTGAGGCACTGAATTACAGACTGGGATGAGCTGGGAGAGCCATGGGAGGATTTTCCAGCTCCTGACGTCTTAAATGGAAGTTACTGAGCTCCACCTGGGAGTGACTGGGTGAAATCAAATGACCTGTAACACACATGGATTCAGATCAGATGATCCAACTGTGCTTGTTGGCCGTAAATTCTCTGGAACTTGTAAGTTCCACAAAGGTTGCCTGCAGAATTCCTGGTCTCTGTCCTGTGGCCTAATCCAGTCTGAACTAAAGGCAGAGTGTTTTTAGCTCCAGGACCCTGCTCGTCAGACACTCCCTGAAGATGTCCCTGGTGTCGACCTCAGAGGGAAGACAACCTATTTCTGTGCTGTTCCTTGCTGCTTTGTTTCTCAGCTCCTCCCTTTTGGACTGTTTTCCTTGGGTTTGTTTGAGGGAATGGCTGATGGTGTGCGCTTCCCCCGCTCCTTTTTCCAGGCACGGCGCCCAATTTTTGTTTAATTCTCTCTGAAGATGACATGGTTGCACAGATAATCTGTGCAGAGACGGGGTATTTCATATGTCAATAAATACATCTTTGGATGATGGATGGAAGCCTGGGGCTGGAGCTGCAGGAGGGTTAGAGGGAGAGGAGTGGAGGTGCACTGCAGGGAAAGCCCACACGGTCCTGCTGCTTGCACCACAGGCAGGACAGGGAAAGTGACTGCACTGGGTTCTTTTAAGGCCCGAGAAATAATTCCTTTAAATCCTTGGGAGCATCCTAGCAGGCGACATGCTTGTGGGAGGCTCTAGTTTACTATCTGCAAAGTCATGGATTTCATATCCATATTAGGTATAAATAGAGGTAGGCTGGCAGATAGAGGCAAGGTCACTGTGACTCCTCCAAGCACCGGATGAGCCTACGGTTATTTCACAGATTTAACTCTTGTCGTGCACGGCAGCAGCCACTGCTGCCAAAATTAAAACCTGAATGATGCAAAGTTGGCCTAGCACAGATGTCTCAGCCTGCTCAGGAAAGCTGGGATAAGCTGAGAACTCATGGCCATTTTAATTTTGTTCCTCATCAGCTGCAGTAAGTCTCAAAAATCCCAATCTTGCTCCAGGGCAGGAGGCAATAAGCAGATTTCTCAGAGTCCCACATTTCTGATGTTATGAACCAGACCCTTTAAACTTTGAAAATAATGTTACCACTTTAAGAATAGTATTTGCATTTGTATTTTGGAAGGTGGGAGGACTGTGAGCTGAGGGCTTTAATCTACTAACAAACACATATATATTCCTTTTTCTTTTTTCTCAGTCATCCTAGTTCTAAACAACGCTGACCCTTGCTGTAGCAGGACTTTGAAAAACTGGCACTTTAAGGCATCTGATTTTGGGTGCTTTTCTTCAGGGCCCAGAGAGTTTGTGCATGAGGCTCTTCCCGTGCAAGAGCAGTGCAATATTGCTCTGTGAGTCACCCCATTTCAGGCGGGTGCTGGTTTCCTTTCAGTAATGTGCAAAATGTTCCCTGCACACATGTGGATGTTCTAAGTTTGTCCTGCTGGTTGACAGTTTGGAGGAGCTTCGGTGCCAGAACTGGCTCTGAACACACACAAGCACCTATTGTGACAAGGCCTGAGCTTGGCTGGGGCCTTCAGGCAGTGCTGCAAGAAAAAATAATTAATATAATAAGCGGTTCTGAGTGATTGCAGCAGGGGGAAGTTGTGCAGCAGAGAATAAGATTGTTATCAGAGGGGATTTAACTGGTTGCAATGGAGTTGGAGGAAACTGGTTATTTTTGAAGTAGAAAAAAAAAAAAAAAAAAAAAAAGCTGTTTGAACTCGTAGGGACGAGGGCACCTGCAAATGAAGCCCGACAGCTTATTCCAGCCCTCCCTGCTCAGAACTGCCCCTGCAGACATGAACTGAATGGGAGAAGGATTTTGCATGACCTGAGTTGCTGGGGAAGCGAGGGAGGGAGGGACGGAGGGGCCTGGAGTGCCTGGGAGCGGGGAGCGATTGGGCAAGGTGGAAAATGGAGTGATTAAACACACTTGGACTTGCTCAGGGGTGGGAGGGGATCGCTTTTACTGCTGCCCCAGGGCCCCAAAATGCATTGGCACGGCACTACAGAGAAACCACTAATCCCAGTGACCAAGGGAAAGGAACGGGACTTTCTCCTGCAGCCCCCCGAGGAAGGCGAGGCTGATGGGATTAGAGGAAACAGCTGGCTGGAGTCGTACCCTGCAGGAGCTCGCATTCCCGGGGCCGGGGAGGAGAGGAGCACCCCGCTGCCGAGCCGCATTCCAGGTCATTTGCTGAGCCCAGATGTTTTCTAATGGGCTCTATGATAAATCCTTTCCCTTCGCCCCTGAGCAGCCCCTGCCAGGCAGGTCCGTCCCCAGATCTCGCCTTTGCAGTCCAAGCCAGCCAGCCACATTCCCAGCAGGGCTCAGCCTTTCCTCTTTGCCTGCCCGGAGGGGTTCAGCACAGAGCTCAAATCTGGCATCCTGAACCTGCGGCCTGATGGAGGCTGTTGCTCCAAATTCCTCCGGTGGCTGAATCTTCCCTGCAGCTCTCCCTGCCCGTTGTGAAGCTCAGTGAGTGCTGATTGAGCCGGTGGTCCGAAGGAGCAGTAAGGGGCTGTTGTACCCACGTGCTTTGGGGGAAGTTTAGGGAGCAAGAACGGTGCTTGTGAGGTGGGATTCACCCTTGGCTGAGGTGCTGGAGCTGCACAGATGTGAGAGTTTGTGCCAGCAGCAGTGAGAGGAGGTGGTCCTCACACCCCTCCTGCCACCACTGTTCCCTCCCTCCACCTACCTGAGGTGGATATGGGAAATCATCTCTCAGCTTTTCTAGTTGTTAAATCTTTGTCTCTCTCTCCTGGCACAAGTGCTGTTCCATTCACCCAGGGTGTGTATGCCCTTACACACAGCAGTTTGGGGTTGTGGTGTCTTGGAGATGTTTTCAGGCTTATTGAGGAACCAAATAATTGGAGTTTGATTGGTGAGAGAATCATAGAATGGAATCACAGAATGGTTTGGGTTGGCACAGACCTTAGAGATCATCTTTTTCCAGCCCCTGCCAAGGACAGGGATGCCACTCACACTAAATCAGCTTGCTCCAAGCCCCATTCAACCTGGCCTTGATCAGCTTTGATCCAACCTCCCCCAGAAGGGAGCTGATAAAGAGCTGTCTTTGTTTCAGGCACCAGCAGTGCGATTCTGCACCCATTTGCAGATCAGATGCAGAGGTGAAGGGAGCTGGTCTGACATGGGCAGGGTGGCCCATGGCAGACCCAGACATCAGGCCACCAAGTCCCTCATGGGTCATGCAAGGGGCTTTATCCCCCAAGAGCTCTTCTCTGGACCCTGTGTGGTTTATCTCAGGGGCAGTGAACAGAGCACCAGTGGGGGAAGAGGTGGAATTCAGGCCCAGCTGTGGGATATGTGCAGGGCCCTTCTCCTACACTGCTCCCTGGAGCCCTTCATGGACACACACCCCCCCTCCCCACTCATTTCCCACCCACCTTTCCCCCCCCGTATTTTCTGGCATCCCACTGTGGGCAGGCAGGGAGCCTTGGACTCTGCACTGACACAAATAAAAGAAACAGTTTTATTTTTAACTTACAGATACAGCCTTTTCATTCTCACACCCACCGTGCCAGGTCCTGTCCTGACAAGCAGGGGAGCCCCTGGCACTGTGGGCGTTTGTCAGCAGCCCAGAACAGCAACAGGAGGCCAGGGAGGGACGTCCTGGGTTTCTGCTGTGTCCCAGTGCACAAAGCCTTGGTGATCCAGCACCAGGGAAAGGGCTGAGGGGGAAGGCATGGGGAGGTGTGGATGTTTTGGGCAAGGCTCTGTGTACCTGATGGAAAAGCTGGGATGGAGTGGGCTGTTGCTGAGAGTGAGGAATTGTGTCGCACTCCACCTCACACCCCGCCGTGGGAGAACATCACAGTGCTTTGGGCACGGCTGTTTAGGGGCAGGCAGCGACCTCCCCCGAGCCTGTGGGGAGTGGGAGCTGGTAAACAACGGGGAGATGCGTGGAGCAAGAGCCTAAAGCCCCGAGGGAAGGGGGGCTGGCCGGTGAGCTCGGCTCCTTTCCTGCTGCCTCCCTGCTCTCCCTTCCCCGCGGAGCGGCTGCCTCTGCTCCGTGCCTGAGTCTGTCCAAATGACATCTGCAGGCACCAGGTCAGCACTCCTTCTCCTGGCTGTGATATCACATTGCCAAGGAGAAGGGGAAAAGTCTTGGCCCGGGTCTTTGACAGCCTTTCAGCAGCTTCTTTCATCCCCCAGCCAAGCCGCTCTGTCCTACAGCACCTCTGCCTGTTCCTCCTGACACCAGAAAACCTGAGCCCTGCTCCTCCTGCCTCCCCACCCCCAGATCCACAGATTGCTCTTTCCCTTTCATGCTGTTTACAGAACTGGAACAGGGATGAATAGTAGGAAGCAGTGAATGAACTGCATGCTGGCTCACAGCTCCTTGCAGAGCAATCACACCCCAGTGCTGAGGGTCTCACAAATCCCACCCAAACACTGAACCATGGACCTCAAACACCCGGCTGAATTTCACTGTAATGCCCGTGGTGGGATGCTCGGTAGCTGGTTGCATCTACATCATATTTTTCCTTGTGAGAAGTTGCTTCAAAGTCTCAGATGTCTCATATTTCACTCATATTATTAAGAATATAGTAGTCTCCTGGGCTGGGGTTTACTGCTGGTCACACTGGCCAGGTAGAGCACTGGCCAAAGGCCTGGGTTCAGCAATGGGTGAAAATGCTGGGATTTTGGGCTCCTGTTGGGGTGTGTGCTCATGGCTGTTCCTCTTGTTGGCCCTTTTGGAGCTGAGCAGTGCAGTACAGCTCAGGGCTGGGTAGGTTGCATTCAGCAGGATAAGAAAGCGATGCTGGAAGCAGCTTTTTGCCACTCTGTTTACAAATCCTGTTATCCTGGAGCTGGAAGGAACGGGGCAGCAGGAAACCATTCCTTCACTGGCAGCCTGCAGCCTCCTCCAGCAAACACCCAGCCCCAAAGCCTCTCCCCACAGCTGCAGCCAGGGCACTACCAGCACTTCTCCCAGCACAGCCGCTGCTTCTTGCCATCTCCCCTTCCTGCTTCTCTGATCTCTATGCAAATCCTCACACCAACAGCAGCCAGCAAAACCCAGCCAAGCCTGGCAGGTATCTTTTGATTTGGGTAGTGTTTAATGTGGGGGCCTCTTTAGATTAATTGTGCCTTACCAGAAACAGAGCCCTTCGGTCTCCAGCAATTATCCCATCTGAAAGATAGCCTGGATGGGGCTTCACTGGGGTGGGATTTGGCTGATAGTTTTTTAATGGGAAAGGGAAAGAGGGAAAGAAAAAACAAAGGTAAAAAGAGGAGAAAGAGGAAGTGAAAAGAAAGGAAAAGCAAAAGAGAAAAATCGTCGTCTCTAGTGCTGGAGAACTTTCCCAAAGTCTTTTCTGCAGCCAGGACTCTGCCCCACGGACTCTCTATCACGAATTATGTTTAAATAAGCGCTGTTGGCGTTCAGTGAGCCCAATCCGGAGTGTTTGTGCCACTGCAGCAGCAAGTGCTGGGACATTCCCTTGGGCTCTCCTGGCCGGAGCCCCCTCGTTTTGTGCCCGGGCGTTTCCAGCGGGCTCTCCCCGTTAGCTCCAACACTTGCCGGGGGGTTCCACGGCCCGGGTCGGTGGGTGCGCACCGCGCCCGGGGTTGTTGGGGCTCCGGCTCTCCTCTCCTCTCCTCTCCCAGCCGGGCGGCCGCGGGGGCTGCGCGGGGCTCCCGGTGCGCCCGGAGCCCGGCGGGGCGGGCGCTGCCTCCGCCGCCGCCGCCGCTCCCTCCTCCCCGCCGGCCGTCCCTCCCTCCTTTCCCCTCCTCTCCCTTCCCAGCCCGATTGTGCAATCGCGAGCGGCGGGGCCGGCGGCACCGCCCGGAGCCGGCACCGGGGGGAGGGAGGCGGCAGCTCCCGCCCGCCCCGCGCCTCCCTCCGTGGCCGCCCCGCCGCGCCGGGGATGCGGCAGCCGCCGGGCACCGCTGGGCCCCGGACCCCATGGGATGCGCCCGCCGTCGCCTGGCTGGTGAGTAGCCCTGGCTTTGTGTGCCCCCCCCACCCCCGCCCCGAACCTGCTGCTTTTTTCCCCCCCGCACCAGATTTTCCGTCTCTTTTCCTCTCGCTTCTCTTCTCCCCCCCGCGCCGCCGGTGATGGACGGCCGGGAGGATGAGGATGTTGCCACGGGCAGAAATGGGTTGCAGATGAGGCAGACTTGGTGGGGGGGGGGATCTGCTCTGCGATCGTTAAACTATTTCCACCGCCGCTTTAGCTCAAATGGAATAAAAGCCTGGGAGCCGAGGAGCCGCGCCGTGTCGGTCGCACATCTGTGGTACAGAGTCCTTCCCTCCTTCCCTCCTTCCCATCCCTGTCGGGGTTTGAAACAAAAGTGCCGAGGGAAGAACGGGAACGCTCAGTATCGATTAACCACACCACCGGCGGACGCGGGGTAGTTCAACGATCGTAAAAGAAAGTTTTCCCGATGGCAAGGCAGTAAACTTTTGTTCCTTGAAAAGTTCATCCCGGGGATTAATTTACATCCTTGTTTCATGGAAATACTTTAGGCACTTACTGTAAAGCTTATATCCAATATATCCCTACCTATTTTTTGAACCCCAACATAGAATTTCAGTTTGTCTCAGTATTTGCAGCATTTTTTATTTGTTCTATACAACAGTCTCTGCATTTTCAGACCAGTGGGGATCTCTCTTTTTCTCTGGTAGGTGTTTTGGGAACAGAATATGCTTTAGCTCGCTTTCAGGCTGCATTAAAGTTGGTCTGGACAATCCCTTATTGCCTACTAACGTTTCTCTTACGAAGGCACCAGCTAGTTTTGCTCCACTCCACAATCTAACTTTTACATATAGGATTAACCCCATCAAATTAAAAATTCAGCCAGTGTGAAGTGTTCATGGATTTAGGACACTGTCACTTTTCCATGCTTCTTTTTTTTTTTTTTTTTTTTTTTTTTTGGGAAAAATCTGCACCCTGCTGAAACAAGTGGGACAGATCCTGGCAATATGAAGAGACACAGATTTTTCCCTTGTATTTTTAGCCGAAGAACTCGGTGCCCTCTTTGCAATGTCCAACCAGCCAAAAATCAGCTCCGTACATCGGGCACTTCTGCCTTTTGAAGGCAGTCTCCCATCTCGTAAAAGGCTGCTCGCCTCAAATTTGCAAACCGCAGGATGGGAAATGGAATTTGCCTTCAGTGTAAAAATCCCAAGTGTTTGCAAACAGCCCTGGGAAGAATCCGGGCTCTTGGCGTGACCTCTCGGCGCTGAATTCCAGCTCGGGGAGTTTGCGGTCTCACAAAAAGGGCAAACGAGCAAAGTCTTCCCCAGTGCCCGGCCTTCTTTCCGAAAACAGTTGAGCTGGAGGGAATTTTGGGTCTGGAGGGAATTTTGGGTGCTCTGGAGGTGCAGGATCGGGCCCTGAGCCAAAGTGCTTTTCGAGGAGCCTTGAAGAGCTGCCCGTGCTGGAGTAACTTTGCTCGCGGCGTGCGTTGGCTTTGCCGAGGGCGGATTGAGCTGGTGCAGCCATGGGAAACCTGCCCGAGGAGCAGAGGAAAAACTCCTGGGCAGTTATTCCTGCCCAAACTCCGTGCTGTTCCCATTAAAGCTTCAGCAGTCCCTCTGCCAGATCCCATATCCGACCACGGGGCAGGGAGAGCCAGGTTCTTGCTCTGTCCTTGGGCATTGCTCCTGCTCTTTTTGTTTTGGGAAAAACACCCTCCTCTGTGGTTGCCTGGGCTTGGAGATCCCCTGTGACAAAGCAAGGAGCAGAGCAACAGGGCTCCAGCACGCCTGAGGGCAAAGAAACTTCACACCCGCTCAAATCGGACTCTTAAAAACCTGAAGAGCTGATAAAACTGTCCTTCTGGGGGAGTTCTGGAGTGGGAGTGAGTCTGTCCTGTTAGCCCTGGCAGGGCTGTGCCTGCTGTTCCCCAGACCTTTGTTTCTTGTGCAGTGCTGTTTGGGGAGGGGGGGGGCCGTGGGGGCCAGGGCTTTCCTGGACATAAATTAGCACCGAGGGTGGGAAGGGAACAGCCCAGCACCCATCCCAGCAGTTGTGGAGCTGGGCTGGGCTGCTGCCCCCCCATTCCAGCCAGGATGGCAGCCCTGTGGAGCTGGGCTTTGGGAATGGCATCAGGATGGAGCCCTTGCTCGGGTCACTCTCAGATGTGGTTTAAGCCGTCTTCTTCTCTGACACAGAGCTCAGGTGACCTGTCCAGAAGGGGAAGAGAGGGCTGTTCAGTCACAGTGTGATTTCCTTGTGGGCCCAATCCTGCAGTTTTAGGAGAAACTGTCTAAATGTCAAGTGTGAGGTCAGCCCTGGTAGTGACTGAAAATCCCAGCTGGGCCGTGAGCTGTTACATTACCTCCAAACCCCTCTGGCCTTGCACTTCCATGTGTTTTTCTGCTTTTGGTCAGTCCATGGGTAAGTAACACAGACATTGGGTTTATGCTGTCAGAGCTGAGGAGGCTGGTGTGGTGTAAAGCAGAGACTAAAAGAGGGCAAAACCACATCAGGTCACTGAATTTCTGCTGCTGTGACCAAGATGTGGCCTGAACGGGTAAAAAGGGAGAGGGAGATGGCAGGGAGGACCCTGAAAGATCCACAGCTCCATCCACAAGCTCTTTTCTCCTTTCCTCTTTCCCCTTCTTGCTCCAGCAGCTGGGAACCTGATCCTGCAGGCGCAACCCCGCTGCGTTGGGTTTTTATGCAAGTTTGGTAATGAATGACCGAGCCAGGCGCAAGCCAGCGAGGTTGGCATCCGAGACAGCTCCCCTCGCTGCCTGCAGGAATTAAAAAAATCATCATCCTGGTGGCCACTCTGCGCTGGAACTGGTTTTATCTGGTTCCAGTTAGGCTTGTTTTGAGTAAGACACGCGGTGCCAGATTCTGATCTCATTTGCACCACTGGAGTCATTTGGAGGAGCCGGTCCCAGTTTACCTCACTCCGAGTGAGAGCAGAACGGGGCCTGCTGGGAGCAGCTCTGCCCGGGGCAGTGCCCGGGGCCTGCCTGCAGATCTGACCCGGGGAAAAGCTCCCGGGAGCCCTCCGGGGGTTTTACTGCCCGCTCCGGAGGGCTCTGCTCCAACAAGGAGGGGAGAGCTTGTGGCTTTGGCCGCGCAGGGGGCCGGAGTGATCCCCAGGTGCTCTGGGGAGGTGCTGTGGGTGGCGGGGATGGTCAGGCTCCCCACAGTGCTGCCGTGCTGGAGGAGGAGAGATTCCCTTTCCACGCTGCAAACTGCTGCTCACAGGGCTCAGGGACAGCGTTGGAGGGAGCAGCAAAGCCCCTGTTACCCGTGGGATTTCCAAAGGAGCTGTGGGACACCTCCCACCCTCCTGCAGGTCCAGATGCCCTCAGCCCCAGGCCGGCTCTCCCGGCTCTGCGGCTGTGTGGGAAACACCAGCAGGCAGCCGGGCCCCGCTCAGGCCCGGGCATGTGAGCGGGGCCTGGGGCTGAAACGCTGCTCCCAGCTGTGCTGGGAAGCGCCTGGTGCTCAGATCAGCTGCACCGGCTCCGACCCAGCGCTGGGAATGCTCCAGCCACAGCTTCAGCCCGGTCCTGGACCCCCTCCCTCTGCCCAGGGAGCTGAGGCTCCCCAGTCCGCTGCTCCCCAGGACCGCTGCTGCTCGAGCCTGCTCCCAGTTTGTTTTTCATGTCCCCACAAAGCTGATCTGGGCCCAGGCTCATTTTCCAGTTCCCCACAAAGTTGATCTGGTCCCAGGTTTGTTTTCCAGCTCCCCACACAGCTGATCTGGTCCCAGGCTCGTTTTCCAGCTCCCCACACAGCTGATCTGGTCCCAGGCTCATTTTCCAGTTCCCCACACAGCTGATCTGGTCCCAGGCTCATTTTCCAGTTCCCCACACAGCTGATCTGGCCCCAGGCTCATTTTCCAGCTCCCCACAAAGTGATCTGGTCCCAGGTTTGTTTTCCAGCTCCCCACAAAGCTGATCTGGTCCCAGGCTCATTTTCCAGCTCCCCACACAGCTGATCTGGCCCCAGGCTCATTTTCCAGTTCCCCACACAGCTGATCTGGCCCCAGGCTCATTTTCCAGTTCCCCACAAAGTTGATCTGGTCCCAGGTTTGTTTTCCAGCTCCCCACAAAGTGATCTGGTCCCAGGTTTGTTTTCCAGCTCCCCACACAGCTGATCTGGTCCCAGGTTTGTTTTCCAGCTCCCCACAAAGTGATCTGGTCCCAGGCTCATTTTCCAGCTCCCCACAAAGCTGATCTGGTCCCAGGCTCATTTTCCAGCTCCCCACAAAGCTGATCTGGTCCCAGGCTCATTTTCCAGCTCCCCACAAAGCTGATCTGGTCCCAGGCTCATTTTCCAGCTCCCCACACAGCTGATCTGGTCCCAGGCTCATTTTCCAGCTCCCCACAAAGCTGATCCTTGCTCCCATCCCACTCGTCCTGCTGCTCTTGAGGGCTGCAGAGCCCCACGTGCTTCAAGAAGAGGGGGAGTGGAGGTGTGGGGCCAGGATATGTTCCTGAGCTTTAGGCTGAGGCATTTTCCTGGCTGTGATTGTTCTTAATGCTGAAGAAATTGAGCAATTGAAATAAATTACCAGAAACTGTTACATGACTCTTGCTTCTTCTAGAGGCCATTAGTGTGTCCCTTTTCCAGCAGAGCTCCTTCAGGACCCCGTCCTAAGCCTAAGCCCAGAGGTAGCTTTCCAATGACTTTTGTAGGTAAAGCAGTTTGGATTTTTTTTTTTTTTTTCCAGCTGCAAAAAATGAGTTTCCCAAGTGCTCAGTGCCTGGTCGAGAAGCCAGATTAAAACTCCCAATGTACCAACATCTTTTGACATTCTGGCCAACGTGGCAGAGGGCATTAAAAATGCTGCACTGCTTTTCTTTAATTCTGCTTTATTTGTGTGACTTGCCCAACCATGCTCGAGTGGAAATTAATGTGTTACAGAAAGGGAAGCTGTAACATCTGCTTCTGAAAGGAGTAGACACAGCCAGGTCCACAGTGAGAAAGGACACAGCTTTTGCTCCATTATCAAAAAGTTCTTAGGATGGATTCTTGTGGTTGTTAAATATCAAATGTCTTCCTGTGGTAGTTCCCTGTTTATTTTTTTGTAATTTCTCCCCAGATTTTGCAGCTCAGCAAAGCAAGGCTGGAGCTCTGAGCTAGGGAGAGAGTTCTGTGCTCAGTTAAGCACTCTTGTGTCCTGCTGTCCTGAAGAATTACCTCCAGGCATTCTCAGTGCAGAGTTCTCTTCCCTCTCCCCTGCCCATTCTTTTGGGCTGTTACAGTCACTACAGTAAGGGTCCCCAAAATTGTAAAGTTTTTTAGCTAAATGCAAATTTCAAAAAGGGGGAAGTATTTATGAAGAACAGGTATTAAATAACATCTGTTGTTTTGATGGATGTTTTTCAATACACAGTCACTTTTCAGTTCTCAGCAGTTGGGATTTAAGCTTTTCCTCTTAATAATGCTGGCTTATGAGTTGTTTTGTTCCATGTAAGCAAATATTATTTGAGCTGAGTTTCCTGAGAGCCAATCCCCAGTGGTGTTCAGGAGTCACAGACCTAACCCCGTGCCTGAGGAGAGCCTGGATCTTTCTGGGATGTTTCTTTCCAGTTGCCACCAAGCAGACACTTTCCTCTGGCTTTGCATGCTTTTAGGTGCCTAAAGGATAATTTTCCTTTCAGCCTTTCCTGCAGTGGGATCTCTCCTGGCCACCTGCACAGGCAGCAGTGATCCCACGCCAGTCCCTGCAGAGCTCCCTCCCCTCCCTGCAGCGCCGTGTCCTGGTGTGACTCCCCCACACGCTGTCCCCACCTGCCCTGTGCCTTCCCCCAGCACCTTCCACCCAGGAATGTGGGGCAAGGGCTGCTGGCAGCCAGCCCTCCCTCCTGCCCTGGCAGCTGCTTCTCTCCAAGGGAGTCTGGAGCTCCAAACACCTCCCTGAGCTTTCCACACTCTCTGCACCCCTCAGCTCGCTCGGTGCTCCCCTGTCCCTGCTCTTGCAACCAGGGAAACTGAGGCACAGAGCATCTTTGGGCCCTCCTCTGCTCCGTGTGGCAGCTCCTGTCAGCAAAACAGCACAAATGACACACGAAGTGCTGTGACTCCTCTCTGACACCAGCCCGGGGTCGCTCCTGGCATCTCAGCCCGGGGAAGGCAGAGCCTGGCTGGGTGGGGAGCTGGCTCCATCAGGAAGGACAGCCCTGTGTCCAGGGAGGCAGCACAGGGGAGGGGATCCCAGCTCTAACCCAGAGCAGGAGCTGAAACCTTCACTTGTCCATCTCTGCTGAGATCTCCTGCGTCTCAAAAGGGCCTGGAGCCCTGAGTCAGGCTCTGAGGTGCAGCGTGGGGTGGGCCCTGTTTCTGTGCTGTGTTCCCAGGCTGGGAGCCTTGGCCAAGTGATGTTTGTAAAGCTTTGGGGGTTCTTTTCTCTCAGAGCCTGCGGTGCCTCGTGTGTGGCCGTGAGCACAATCTACCTGTGTTTGTGGTTCTCTGTATTTGGCAGAATTGCAAGATCCTGGATAAGAAAAATATCTATAAACACATTGAACAACTCATGAAACATCCCCCACGTCCACCTGCAAGCTTGTCTTGTGTTATGGTGTAAACTTCCCACTGGAAAAAGAGGGTAAAACTGATTAGATCTGTTTCATTTTCCTCCAGAAGCGTTTGGTTTCCAAATGCCTGGGAACAGCTGTGGGCTGGGTGGTGGGAACGCGGCCTCCGAGGTAATTCCAGTGATTGTCCTCCGGCCCATGTAATGATGGAGATTTTCCCAGCTGCTCCCAGGTGTTGGTGTTACCCTGCTGGAGGGACTCCTGAGAGCACTGGGATTGCTGGGATGGGAGGAAGGAGCTCTTCTAGGCGACACAAAACATCTGAGGTGGTACCCGAAGATCCCCACACTGGGAAGCTGAGCTGTCCCGGTCTCCCAGGGGTGCTGGGGTGGTGCCCTGACACCCACCTGCCCCTCAGCTCCTCGGGCACGGGCTGGAGAAGGGCTCCGGAGCCGCTCAGTGCGAGGCTGCAGCTGTGCCTGCGCTGAGGAGTTGTTTGTGCCGGGAGCTGGGATGTGCCAGGTTCAGGGGCTGAGTCATTTCTTTCCCAAATGCTGCCGCAGGGATGGCGAGGAAGCTGCCATGCGGCTCCCTGCAGAGGGAGCGGGGGGAGACCCTCACGGGCCGGTGGCTCTGCCGGAACTGAGCTGAACTTTCTGCTTGAAGAGCTTTGACTAGAGGGGAAAAAAATGTGCCTCGGTGCGGGGAAGAGAAAGAAGCCCCTGTGTGCCGGGAAGTGGCTGCTCCCGCCGGGTCAGCCGGGGAACACACTTGTTCCTCTCGGGCTGCAACGTGTAATTTAGCTTGTCACGGAGGAATGTGCTCAATGCCTTTATTTAATCGGGACTTTGCAAACCTGCTCGGGTGCCTCGTCTTCCTTTTTCCCCTTCCCTTCCCAGCCGCGGGGGGAGAAGGAACACGGTGCTTTTGTCTCCGTCCCTGTGGCTGTTGTCAGATGAATGGTGTTGGTGGCAGCTCCGTTCGCATGACTGGTTTGAGCTGTGGCCACGCTGCTCCCAGCCCCGGCTCCCTCCCAAACTCAGCTGCATCTGATGTTTTCCTAGGCACTGGCATAAACCTTGTTACTTATTAGAAAAGTAGCCCTGCGGGTTCCAGGACATTCCTGGGAGAAGGAAAACACCATGTGCTGTGGATGTGGTGTGGGGGAGAAGCAGTGCCCCGAGGAATGGGGGACACCTGGAATTGCTCCAGCTCCCAAGATCTGCCTGGTTCCCCTGCTGGGGGTACCCAGTTCCCCACTCCTCCCCCACCACCCCTTGCCCCGTGGGGGCCCTGCTCACAAACACACCCCTGCTCAGGAAAGGAGAAGGCTTCAGCACATGCTTAAGTGCTTTCCTGAACCCAGGCCAGCTCCTGTGCTTTAGCAGAGCACATCCTCACTCATCTTCCTCACGAGAGCCCAGATGCTGGGAGAGGATCCCTCTGGCAATGGGTCTGCTCTGAGCAGCAGGAACACCTCCATGGAACACAGATCCCAGGAAACGGGACTTGTCAGCACAGACAGGAATGTTTGCCTCTTCGCAGCTGGGCAGAGATGCACAGAAACCTGGAAAAACCCCACCTTTCTTAGGAAAGAAGGAAATTGCTCTCTAATCGGGCATGTGGAAGTGAACTTGTGTGCTGACACCAGAGGAATTTGGGCTGTTCCCCGGGGGGTTGTGATTGCTCTTTGGGTCACATCCCAGCTCTGATCTCGGACTTGCCTTTGGGAGCAGGATTCCTCAGGACAGAGCTGCTGGCATTTGAGGAATGAGTGATGCTTGTTTTGGAAAGCAAACCAAGTGTGTGAGTCTGTGTGTAAAACTTAGCCACCGTTCTTCCTTCAGAAATTGCAGATTTCCCCCACTGAAATGGAGAAAAAAACCCCTCAGGCACAAGAGTCCTTTTCGGGACAGATGTGTTTAACCCCACAACTCTCATCAGTGGCAGTGCAAGCTCAGGAGCTAAAATCCTCTGCTTATCTCCAGCCAACACCTGCAAAGTCTCCTTTGTGCAGGTATTCCCACCAGGGACCCATGGGAGTCACATCCCACAAGTGCTGGGAGGATCACAAAGCCAGGCCTTTGCAGGTGTTGCTGCATTATCTCACTGTGGTTCTCGTATCACCAGAAAATGAGGAAATCCAGCAGACACCCCACAAGATTCCTGCAGAGACCCCGTGAGTGAGGATGCTCTTTTCTGTGTGCCATGGGGTGGAAGACAGGGATTAATCTTTCTCATCTCCCTCTTGATTCAGATCCAGGAGGTTGAGCTCAGTGGAGGGATAACAGGGCAAAATCCCATAACGACCTTAAAACCCCTGAGTGCTTAGGGGGGCATCTCAATCATTTAGATGAGCCTGATGGTCCTGCAGCCCGGGAGGTGTGGATGAGGACTCTGGAGGAAACAGGGCATTTTTCCTCTCCTTCCCAGCATGTGTTAGAGGGCTGGGCCCAGCAGCCATGGGAATCAACAGGAGTCTTTCCAGTGTGGGCTGTGGATCGTCGTCTGGTTAAATAAATAGAAGGAAATAACAAATAACACGGTTCTAACAAATATTTTAGGAAGTATAAATGCCTTACACCATGACTCCATCCAAACCCCACACAGGAAAAAAAAACTTCCCTGTTTCTGTGCTGCTTTTCCATCTGCCTTTCCCCAGCGACTTGGGAGTGTTCATTCAGGCACCTTGGCTGGAGAGCAGAGCGAGGAAACCTTGTGGGGATTTCTCTGGGGCTGGGGGTGCCTCCTCCAAGCTGACCACCTTTGCAAACGAGGTTCACCCTTCTGACAAGGCCCCCCCAGCTTGTCTGCACCCCCAGCTCCCATCCTCGGAATAACCCTTTGCAGAATCTGAGCGGCCCCGTGCAAATAAACCTTGTATTGTTCTTTTCCTGCGGGTTTCCAGCCGCTGGGCTGAGGTTTCCACGTGTCCCTGCCTGCTGCTGCCTTGCAGCGACACCTGCTGCGCGCTCCCAGGAGGAGAGGGCTCCCTCCGAGGCTGGCAGCCAGGCCGGCTTTGCCTTTCAAGGTGGGACAAGAGGAAGTGGAAAGCTTGTTCCTCCTCCCTCAAATAAAAACATTTTCTGTGGCGTGGGACTTCTCCAGCCTGGCTCGACTCGTGGCGGTGACACTTTTGGTTTGCAAACTCCTCCCAGCCCAGCTTTGGGTGGGAAGTGAGGAAAAGCCTGCTGTTGTTCCAGGCACAGAGCTTGGGAGGGGTAACACAGGTATCTGACTGGCCCAGAGCTCGTGTGGAAGAGGAAAAAGGCAGAGGAGCACGTCCTGTTGGAACCCTGGAGGCTGAAAATATCAGATTTTCTGCTCTGGCAGGTGGTGACCCTCAGGAAGGTGCTGCCTTTGACCTGAGCCCGTGGGAACAGCTTCCAAAATTGAGTGACAGCACTGGGAGGGTGTGTGTGTGGGTGTACAGAGGTCTGTAATGTCACAGGGTGAAATACTTAAGGTTTGGGGCTTTAGGATATAGAATGTAGTAATGTCTATATATAAGGGACAATATGGAGGGATTTGGGCGTTGCCTAAGTCCTTCTTCTTCACTTTCTTTTTCCTCCTTCTTCTCAGGTTTGGGTGACCTTTTCTGACTGGTTAGTGAAAGCCCGCATTGCGGACATTGAGTGGGTTATAAAAACAGTATTTTTATTTATAACCCCTTTAATTGGGTTATAAATAAAAATAACTTATGTGCCAGGTTTTAATTGGTTTTGCTTACTGTTTAAAAGCCCTTGAAATGACTTAGAAGTGGCCATTTTCTTGCCTTGTAAGACAGAGCTCACACCTTGTGAGACTGTAGCTTAGATAAGATGTAATAAACAATTGAGCCTGAATGAGATTACCATCGTGTCCAGCATCTTCTGTCCAGACCTGGCTGGAACTAACACCCCCACAGCATCCCACCCCACAGGCAGGGCTCTGGGAGCTGTCCTGGCCTCGGCAGTGCCTGTGGAGGGGGATGTGGGGATGGACCTGTGCTTGTAGCAACCAAGAACTTCCACAGGGCAGGGGAGATGGGCTGCTGGGCCAGTTCCCTTTGCTGCTAACGTTTTGCTCTCCGTGTCCAGGTGTAGGATTTCGGCAGAGCTGGCCATGATGTTCCAGTTCCTGGTGGGGGCCCTGTTCCCAGCACTGCTCCTGGCTGCTCCACCCCCCATCAACAAGCTCGCCCTCTTCCCGGACAAGAGCGCCTGGTGTGAGGCCAAGAACATCACCCAGATCGTGGGGCACAGCGGCTGCGAGTCCAAATCCATCCAGAACAGGTACAGAGCCACCCTCAGCCCAGGGCCAGAGGCAGCTGGTGGCACTGGAGTGGCTCTGGGGGCTGTGGCTCACACAAGGGGCCAGGCAGTGTCCTGTCTGTGTCAGGGGAAGGTCAGAGCTCTGCCTTTGCTGGGAAGGCAGCTCTCCTGAGCCCCCTCCCCTCCTGCTGTCTTTGCAGGGCCTGTCTGGGACAGTGTTTCAGCTACAGCGTCCCCAACACCTTCCCCCAGTCCACAGAGTCCCTGGTGCACTGCGACTCCTGCATGCCAGCCCAGTCCATGTGGGAAATCGTGAGTATCCTGCTCTGCTCCGTGGGGCCTCAGCTCTGCTCTGACAACACTTCAGGGCCAGTCCTTCTCCTTCTCTGGCCTTTTCCCACTCACAGTTTCCTTCCAGGGCATCTCTCAGGTGACTGTACCATGTCCTGAGATGCCTGGGTGGAAGGAGCTGCTGGAAGTTCTGCTGAATGATCTGTTATCCCTCTATTTGCAGAACCATCCCGTTATTCCCTGCATTATTTATCCCTGTGCTTCTCTCTCCCCTGCTCCCTCTGTCACCTGCTCCCCCTTGGGAGATTGGGCTGTGTTTGATATCCAGAAGTTCCTCCCACAGCCAGTCATCCTTAGACCTCAGAGTTCCGTGTCACCCCTGATCCTGGCAGAGCCATAAACCTAGGTCCAGGAGAAGCCCAGAGCCCGGGGAATTGGCTCTGCTCTCTGCCTCCCTCTCAGCTCACATTTGATAAGAGGGTTTAGTCCAAACTACCCAGGCTGCTCAGCATCACCTCTTGTGGGTGGCCTTTGCTGTGTCACCGATATTCCAGTGCCAGCAGGGCCTGGGAGCTGTGTCCTGCTGGAGTCGGTGCTGAAAGGAGGTGGGAGTGAGGTGGGGGTCTGTCTCCTCTGCTGTGTCTCAGCTGAAAGGAGGAGAGGAAATGGCCTCAAGTTGCACCAAGGGAGGTTCAGATTAGATACAAGAAAAAAATTCACTGCAAGGGTGGTCAGGTTTTAGAAAAAGTTCCCCAAGGAGGTGGTGGAGTCCCTGTCCCTTGGAGGTGTCCAGGGAATGACTGGACGTGGCACTCAGTGCCCTGGGCTGGGTGACAAGGTGGGGATGGGTCAAAGGTTGGATTTGATGGTTTTGCAGGTTTTTTCCAATCTTAATGATTCAGTGATTCCAGGGTTTAGAGGTGACTGTGGTGGTGCTGGGTTGATGGTTTGACTCGATGAGCTTGAAGGTCTCTTCCAGCCTTGATGATTCCGTGATTTCCCCCGAGTGTCTGGAGTGAGACATTCCCAGAGAACTCCCACCTTGCAGACTGACCAGGGGTTTGTGTCTGTGGATAGAAACCCCTCACATCTGACCTAAAACACCCCAAAGCTGCCGGGCCTGGGGCAGGTCACACCTCCCACCACAGGAGCCTGAGCACTGACCCTCTGTGTCCTTGTCCCGCCGCCCAGGTGACACTGGACTGCCCAGGCAACGAGGAGATCCCCAGGGTGGACAAGCTGGTGGAGAAGATCCTGCACTGCAGCTGCCAGGCCTGTGGGAAGGAGCCAAGCCACGAGGGAGCCCTGTTCAACGTGTACCTGAACGCCGAGGAGAACATGCCCCACGAGGGGCCCGCGCCCCACCACTACCCCCACCACCAGCAGGAGCTGGAGGAGCCGCCCCCCTCCAGCCACCACCACCACGAGGAGGAGGGCGAGGAGTGACCCGGCCCTGGGGACTGTCCTGGCAGGGCCGTGCGAGGGCCGGGCTTTGGGGAGGGAGGGGGGTGCTGGAGTCTTTCCTGTCAATTCGCTGCCCTCGCGCCGCCCCCCGACACCCCCGGGACGTCCCGAGGGGCAGGCAGGGCTGAGGCTGGAGCTGCAGCCTGAGAAGCGAGGGCTCGGCCTTTCCTGATGCAAAACTACTTGCACATAATAATAATAATATATTGAGAGGAGTGGCACGAGGGGCTCTGGCTGAGAGCAGGGGCTGGGCCGGGCTCCCGGGGCTCTCTGCAGCCTCCCAGCCCTGGGGGGAGCCCCCTGAGTCCTGCTGGGTTCTCCTCGCGCCCAGCGTGGAGGAAGAAGGGAAGCAGCCTCTCCAGAGTCCCAGGAGGGATCCACATCTCTCCTGGGGTGGTGGGATCAGCAGCTCCCCTTCTGCCTCCTCCCTCCCTGCCTGCCCACAGGGGCTCAGCATGGACAAGCTCCTGGCACCCACTGGATCTTAGTCCAACCCCAACCCTTCGGATCAGGCGGCTCTTGGGGGAGGGTTTTGCCCCAGGGTGTGACTCTGGGGCTGGATGTGAGGGAACCGTGGCGCTGACAACCCTTACCCTGCTGTCCCCAGGGCCACCACGGATCCCTGGGGACGGATCAGGAGCGCTGGGGCTTCGCGTTTTGGGGCTGCAGGGGAAGGCCAAGAGCTTGGGGAAGGGTCCGGGGGAGGTTCCACCCCTGGCCCCCCTCTCCCTGCTGCACTGTGGTGGTGGTGGAGGGAGAAGGGGGCTGAGGGCTGGCACGTCCCTGGGCAGGGAGTGCTCGGGCAGGGCTGGAGGTGGGCACGGCCTCTGCTGCCCCTCTCTTTCTGTTGTACAAAGCTGATTCCTTGGCGTGGTCCTGACAAGAGCTTCCAGAGCTTGTAATCGATGCCTCCCCCTCCTTTTGACAAGTTTTGGGTGGGTTTTTTTTGTCTTAAATAAATTAGTTCTGACTTCCACTGCTCAGTGCTCTGATGCCTGTCTGGTTTTTGGCAGTGCTGACACCAGGACACCAGCCAGGACAGGCGGCGGGGCTGGAGGGTCCAGGGCAGGGGACAGCCGTGCTTCCCGCAGCTTTCTGCTGCATTCCAGCTGGGAGAAGGAGGACAGAGAGCTGCTGGGAGGAAAACCCAGCCCAGACACTGAGCGTGCGGGCTGCATGTGGCCCGGGGAGCCTGCACGGAGAGGCTGCGCGGCAGCTGTGGCCGGGCTTGGTGGGTCCCGCTTGGGTGGGATTCCTGTGGGATCTCCGCGATCACGCCACCCTCTCCGGCGCTGTTGCCGCTAGGTGACAGTCTTGGTCCGGCGTCTTCCTTGGCATCCAGCTGCTCCCGGCCCCCGGGAGTGCTCTGGGAAGGCAGAGGACGGGACCGGACATCCCTTCAGCGGGGAGAAGGGGCTGAGCGCCCCGGCTGCAACCAGCGGGCACTTCCCAAGGGTGTTTGGATCGGGCATTCCCTGGGCAGGGCAGTGTGTGCCCTTGCAAGCCTCCCACTGATGCCAGGGCAGCGTGGATGTGCCCTCAGGAGCGATCAGTGGTGCTCCTTGGTCTGAGCCTGACCCTGGGGGAGGTCCAGCAGCTTCTGGAGGAGCTCCTGGGCCAGCAGACAGCTCTCCCTGCCCCCTTACTGAGATCAACTCTCCCTGCCCCCTTACTGAGGCCAGCCCTCATTGCCCCCCTCCGTGGGGCTCTGGGGACTCTGCACAGGCTGGGAGAGCAGGTCTGTGCTTTGGCAGGTGGGACAGGGTTTGCATGAAGGCAGGAATTGCCACAGCAGAGGGGCTGGGCTGAGCAGGGAGGGCCTGGCAGGGCTAGAGGTGCTCTCTGTGCTCCTGTCATGTTTTTAGGCTGTGAAGTGTCTTCCCAAGGAAGGGAGCTTTGCCTGAGAGCCAGGAAAAGATGGAGAAACCTGTGGTGGTCACTGAGCACCACCACGGGGCCCTTTTACTGGTATACAGTGGAAACAGGCTGGATTTAGCAGGAGGCTGTTCCTGTAAACTCCAGGAGCTGCAGTTCAAGGTGTTTGGAGCAGGACATCACCTCTGTTCCACACAAGCTGAGCTCCAGCAGAGGCAGGCAGTGGAGGGCTGGTGTGCAGATGAAGCCAGAAATCCAGGTAGTTAGCCAGGCTGTGCCTAAACTCAAACCCAAGGAGCCATCCCAGTTAAAGCCTGGAAGGACATCCCGAGAGTGCTTTGCACTGTTGGACGTGGCTGTGTTAAGCCCTGGACTGCCTGGATTCCCTCACTGAAGCCTCTCAGCTCCCAGTTTGACTCTCTCTGTCTCACCCTTTTTATTTTTTTATAATTTTTTTTTTTTTGGCATGTTGACATTTGGGTGCCTGTTGACAGCCTGGTTTTGCTTTCCCTGCTGGTGGTACTGGAGAGCAGAGCTGGTGGAGTCCATGATCCCTGCAGATGTGTCCAGAAGGGCAGTGCAGGGAGACTGCACAGACAGGCCAGGACAGCTGCCAGCATGGACAAGCTTTTGCAGGGACAGCTGGTAGGATTTGGTCTTCATTGAAAGGCAGGTTTTTTTAAAGCACATTTTGCTTCAATCAGCTCAGGTTTGTTTCCCCAGCAAACACATCCAAACCAAGTGTACAAAACCTCCCGTGCATGGAGAATGCTGTGGATGTTGGGAAGAGGCTGCCCAGAGCAGCTGTGGCTGCCCCTGGATCCCTGGCAGTGCCCAAGGCCAGGCTGGATGGGGCTGGGAGCAGCCTGGGACAGTGGGAGGTGTCCCTGCTGTCCCTGCCCATGGCAGGAGGTGGGAATGGGATGAGCTTTAAGGTCCCTCCACACACAAACCATTCCACGACTCCATGATTCTGATCCAACCTCCTTCTCAGAAGCAAAAGCTCTGGAGACAAACTGGGATGTTCCCCAATGCAGCAGGGCTGAGGAGGAAGGCTGGCTTTGCACCGTGGCATCACTTCCTCACTGTGCATCCAGCTGGAATAAATCTGTGCTGCTGCCTTCACTTATCCTGCCTGGGGAGGCTGCTCAGGGTGGGCTCGGGGTGGGGTTTGTCTCTGCTCCCAGCACAGATGGGCCAGGGAAGTGAGGGTTCAGAGCCCCCTGTGTGTGTGTGCTGCCCTGGGGCTGCTGCCAGCACGCTGTGGCACTGAGCTGGCCGGGGAGGTTTGGCTGGGAGCACCCAAGGAGAGGGTCCTGGGGAAGCAGAGGGAGGGCAGAGCCTGTCCTGGCACAAGTGGCAGCAGCTGCTTCCCAGTGGCAGCCTGACACGGAGATCCTGGGGGGGATAACCATGTGTTTGGGCTGGGTCCCTGCCTTCCACCTCCCCTTCCCTTGCTCAGAGATGGTTTCCAGGCCTGGAATGCCCATCCGGGCACTGCGAAAAGCACAAGAAATTTGTTGGGAAGGTGACTGGAAAAGCAGGACTTGGTGAGAAGGCTGATTTCTGTCCCGGGGTGCAGCAGGCACAGCTGGCTCCCACCCAGCACACATCTGCAGCACAGCTGCCCAGGGAGGGCTGTTCAGGAAAGCCTTGCTGGGCACTTGGGGAGGAACGGGCAGCAGCTGGCAGTGCCTGGCCCTGGGAGCACAGGGTGGGTGCCAGGGGCACACCCTCAGCTCTGGTCTGTGCTGGAGGCACTGCCCTCTGTCCTGGTCTCCCCCAACAGAAATTGCAGCTGTTTGTTGGGAAAAGCTCACCTTTGGGCAGCTGGGTCATTAAAAACACCCCAAGCAGCCCCTGCCCAGCACCCTGAGGTGTTTGCCCTGAGTGTGGAGGTGGCAGCATGGAATTCCCAGCAGCACACAGAGACTCAGAAGGGTTTTCTGAGCTGGTTCCTCTCACATGTTCCTCCCATTTACTAAAGGGCAGGGTGCTGTGGGTCCATCCAGGATTGCCCCTCATGCAGGGAGCTGAGCTGCCCCCAGGCCAGTCCAAATAACCCAGGAGCAGAGGGGCCAGGCTCTCCCTTGTCTTCTGCTCCTCCATCCCTGGCTGGAGATTGCTGGAAAATCTGCCGGCGAGTCCTCTGGCTGCTTCCTGAGGGCTGTTGTGTGCAGCCGTTTATTTGACTTTGCAAAATTTTGCTTTTTACCGCCCAGCGTGGAGGATAGAGCCTGGAACTCGGAGCTGCTGGCCGGGCTTGGCCACTGACCTGCTGGCCCAGCTGCCAGGTGCCTCCAGCACTGGCACAAAGGGCAGGGATGGCAGAGCACGGGGCTGTCTCTTTAAGGCAGAAACGGGAACTCTCTGGCTGCCACTTTGTGGAGTTTAGCCCAGATCCCTGTTTTCATTAGCGCTTCATTTCATCTCCTCCTCTCCCCCCCCAGCCCCACCTCCTCGATCGGCATTTCTGCATCCTTTGTGTGCATCCACAGCAGCAGGCGAAAGTCGGGCTGGCACCTGCACACACCCACTCCCACACGTCCCTGCGGGCTGGACGCTCCTCTGCCGCGGGAGAGATCCCTTCCACACTCCGGATCTTCCTCCTCCCGGGCGGGCTTGGCTGGGAGCATCCCGGTCCTCGCCTGAGGCTGCTCCGCCGCTCCTGACGGCTCCAGCTGCAGCAGCGGCAGCGCGGGGCACGGAGGAGCTCTGGGAGCCCGGGGACAGAGCTCTGCAGGGAGCCCAGCTCAGCTGGGGGGCGATAGCTGAGCCTCGGGGGGCCGGAGCATCCCCAGCATCTGCAGCATCCTGGAGTCCAGAGCATCCCCAGCGTCCAGGGTATCCTGGGTACAGAGCAGCCCTGGCATCTGGAATATCCTGGGATGCAAAGCATCCCCAGCATCTGGAGTATCCTGAGTGCAGAGCATCCAGAACATGTCGATGTTGTATTATTCCCTGTGCAGTGCATCCAGAGCATCAGAGTATCCAGAGCATCCTGCCACCCCTGGCATCTTGAGAACCCTGCCATCCAGCTCGTCCCCAGCATCCAGAAGCAGCACCCAGGGACATCCCAGAGCAGGGGGATTTACAGGCACGAGGAGCTGCTGTGAGTAATGGGGAGGGAGCCTTGGTCCTGCTGATCGGCTCCTGGGAATGTCACTCTGCCCTGGGTGCCAGTGAAGAGAGAGAGTGGGGGAAGAGAGGGAGAGGAGGAGGAGAAGAGAAGGGAGGACGGACACAGAGCGGAGAGATGATCCTCCTTGCCTGGTTCTGGCCATGATCACGTAGCACAGGCCACGCCGGAGAAGGTCCCCACCCCAGAGCCAGCCCTGCCCCCGGCTCCTCATGGAGGGGGGCCTGGGGGCCCCCAATGCCAGCGTGCTGGGCGAGCACTCCCTGCTGGTGGGGAGCAGCTGGGTGGCCGCCTTCCTCTGCTTCATCATCCTGCTGACCACGGCGGGCAACTTCCTCCTCATCCTCCTCATCGTCACCCAGCGCTCCCTCCGCAACACCTCCAACTACTTCCTGGTGTCCCTCTTCATGTCGGACCTGATGGTGGGGCTGGTGGTGATGCCCCCGGCCATGCTCAACCAGCTCTACGGCCGCTGGGTGCTGCGGGGGGACTTCTGCTCCCTCTGGGCCTCCTTCGACGTCATGTGCTGCAGCGCCTCCATCCTCAACCTCTGCGTCATCAGCCTGGACCGCTACCTGCTGATCACGTCCCCGCTGCGCTACAAGCTGCGCATGACCTCCTGCAGGGCCCTGGCGCTCATCCTGGCCGCCTGGACCTTGGCCGCGCTGGCCTCCTTCCTGCCCATCAAGATGGGCTGGCACCAGCTGGAGCTGGAGCTCGGGCCCCTGAACGTCACCGGGCGGGGGGACGAGGAGCAGTGCCGGCTGCTGGTCAGCCTGCCCTACGCCCTGGTGGCCTCCTGCCTCACCTTCTTCCTGCCCTCCGCCGCCATCTCCTTCACCTACTGCCGCATCCTGCTGGCGGCGCGCAAGCAGGCCGTGCAGGTGGCTTCCCTCGCCTCCAACGTGGCCGCCAACGAGGAGGCCACGCCGCAGGTAAGGTGGCCACAGGGACGTTGCTCTGGCAGACCCCACAGTTTGGGTGCCCGGGCTGCCTCTGCCTCCCGGACGGCCTCGGGGTTGGAGCCAGCTTTGACAACCGAAGGGAGGGAGATTTTGGGTGACATCCACCTCCCTGACATCTCTGAGGTGCCCCACGCCTCGTCCCAGCAATGGCGAGCTGTGAAGTTGCTCACGAGCACAGAAATAGCGCGAGCAGAAGCAGAGAAATAAATAAGATTCAGGCAAAAATGCTCAGCAGTGCAAAATAAAAGCAGCTTCGCCCCCCGCTTGGCTGGCGTCATCCCCGAGGGGCTCAGTCTTATCTGGCTTTCCACTCGTAAATCTTGGCCGTGGTGGGTGTGAGACGTACGGGGGAGAAGGATTTTAACTAACAGCAAATGCCAGATTCCCCAGAGCACCTTCTTTTGAACAGAAGCTTCTATTTTTGTTACCTGCTCTATAACGGGAGCTGCCAAACCCCTCCCGGTGCGCTCGCCGGTGGAACCGGAGTGTGTGGGTTTTATAACAAAAAACGTGGCTGCACTTGTTTGTATTTCTCCAGGAGGAGGTAATTGCCACTAAATCTAACAGCTTTAATTCCCTGTAATAGGCTTTATTGACCTCATATCCTACAGGGAAAAGGCAAACTTAATTGCCTTTAAATACCTTGATTTAGTTAGTTCTCTCCAAGAGCAGAGCCAGGACTCCAGCCAGCTCCCCCACATGTGATAAGCTGCACCAGACGGTCAAAAGGAAAAGGAGAATTAAAGAATAAACAGACAATATCATAAAGTGTTTATATTCTTGCACTATGCCAGGTTTTTAGACCCCATAATCAATCAGGGGATGTTCAGGGGCTTTGCTGTGCCATGGAAGAGCAGCATCCATCCACCTCTCATTCCGCTGAGGCCCAAAGGGTTCCTTGAAGCCCCAAATTGGCTGAAGAACAAGGTGTCAGCCAGGGAACCCTCGAATTTCATCTTTTAACCTTTTTCATCTTCATCTCATTTTAGAGATTTTTGTTCTCTTTTTGGGCCAGAAGCTGAGTTGCAACAGGGCATCATTTAATTGCAGGGGAGGACTGAGATAATCACTTAATTTTAGATTGCAGGAGGGGATGGAGGGCTGGGTTATGGTGTTTGGAGGCTGAAATGCTTCACGTCCTGCTTTTAAAACCATAATTAGTTTGCAGCTGTAATCAGCATCTGGAGCTGCCTGTTTAGGGCAGGCTTTCTCCTCACATGGACTGAGCTGGGTTTTTCTCTGAAGAGCAGCCTAATGACAAACACCCCATTTTACAGTAAATAATATCATACTCTCAGTGCTGAGGGTTCCTATTGCCTCTCCTTCCTAATTTGTGCTTCAGGGCTTGCTGTGTGTGCCCAGCTCCTGCCCCTCAGAGAAGGGAATTACTGGCAGGGTTTTTTTGCAGGACCTGGAGCACCAAATGCCACTTTTCTTGGGCAGAGGCCAATGCTGGTGCCAGGGAGAGTTGCTCACCAGTCCCTGTCTCTGGCTGCAGGTCCCACATGCCCCGAGCCAGCTCCTGGCCAGCAACGAGAGCAGGAGGTTCACCAACAAGCACAGCAAGAAGGCTCTGAAGGCCAGCCTGACCCTGGGCATCCTCCTGGGCATGTTCTTCGTGGCCTGGCTGCCCTTCTTCGTCACCAATGTGGCCCAGGTAAGAGCCTGTGGGGGCTTTATGTCAGGTTTCCAGAAGTTTTCCCTTTGGAATCTAGCTGGGTTCAGTTGGAGGCACCTGAAGGTCTTGCTGGACCTCTGGGACCAAGGATGCAATTCCCCAGGGAGCAACAGCAAGGAAAAAAACCCTTCAAAAGGGATCTGAAGGTTTCCTTTGAAAGGGGAATGTTGGTGTGGGCTGGGGCTGAGGTGGGAGGCTGCTAATCCCTGCCGTGTCCCCCCCAGGCAGTTTGTGGCTGTGTCCCCGCTGGATTTTTCGATGTGCTCACCTGGCTGGGCTACTGCAACAGCACCATGAACCCCATCATCTACCCGCTCTTCATGAGGGACTTCAAGAGAGCCCTGGGCAGATTCCTGCCCTGCTGCCGGCGGCCCGCGGAGCCCCGGCCCAGCGCCATCTCCCTGTCCATGAGGAATTCCCACAGCGGGGCCCGCGCTGCCACATCCCTCAAGAACGTCCTGACCCTGCAGGCTGAGACCGACTCTGTCGACTCCGGGGCAGCGGGGAGTGAGCCCCGGCTGCTCCCAGCCCCGCCGGGCCGCGCCGTTCGCTGCTTCAGCCTTTGGGATGCGCCAAAGGACACGGAGCTGCAGCTGGGCACCCCCACGGCCTGAGCGGGGCACACACAGCTCTGTGTGCTGGAGGATCCCCCAGGAGCACAACACAAACCCTCTGGGAGCTGATTTGCCACAAGCCATCTCCCAGATTCCCTGCTCCGGCACACGGGGCAGCTCGTGGTGGGGATGGTGGCCCCGGGCACTAGCACAGGGAGGATCAAACCGTGCAAAGCCAGGTGTTGCTGCTGAATTAACCTGCCTTGTCTCTCATCCCTCCTGTGCTCACCATCACCATCCCCTAACCCTTCCCATGGCCTTTCCACCTCTGGTGAGTTCTGAACCTCAGATTCCAGACTCTCTGTCTCTCTAACCCCAAACCAAGGCTTGGTTTTGCACACACAGAGCTCGGCAGATCTCCTCCAAGTGCACCGAGGGGAGTGGTGGAAAAACATCCTGTGGCTCATGGATAAGAGATCTGGGGCTGCTTCAGCAGGAACACTGAGGTTTGGGGCTGCTTCAGCCCATGGAACATCACATCTTCCTGGAGCTGGAGCTGGATCTCCTCACTGGAGTCGTGTCTGTCTCAGGTTCCTGTCACGCAGCATGCTCCAGCTCAGCAGCCTCATCCTGTCACACAGAGCTGCACTGTGGGGGCTGAATTTGGTGCAGAATGTCCAACGCTGATTTCTGGATGCTCAGTGGGGGTGTGGGGTGCCACTCATGGTGGCTCCGTGGGTGTCTGGCAGTAGTAACGGGATCAGCTTCTCCCACAGGCTCCACCCCACAGCTTCCCACTCCTGGCACAGGCCCATCTCCCTTCCCTCAGGCAATCCATCATGTCCATGACGATGCAATTAGAAAATACACTTTTCTCCCCCTTCAAATAAGAATCTAAAGGAATATTGCATTTTAAATGACAATGCCAGCTCCCTTCCCAGAGCCATAAGCAGAGTAAATGTGACTGAGTAAGTGTGGTAAGTAGGCACTTAAAAAAAATCAGTAAAACAAATTATTTTAGTAAATTCTTCCTCAAGTGCCTTTGGGCTGGCAGTTGGCTGCTGTGCCCTCCCTGGACCCTTCACTCCAAGCCTTCTGCCAAATTCCAAGACTGTTCTCCTGGAACTCCCTGATATCCAAACGGACACAGAGCACCCCCTGGATACAGGACGCTGGAAGAAGCAGCCACATGCCAGGCCACTTCCAATTTTCTTTCCACATTGCCCATGGATGTTCCAGAACTGAGCAGGAGTTTGTGTGACCAACCCAGCATTTCTCTGCCACAAATCCCTTGGGAGCCAGGGATGAGTGATCGGGACACGCCAAGGCTCAGACCTCAAACTGTTCAATGCATTTTGCCCCAGGTGGAGCTCGGGGCTGGTGTTGAGCACCCAGATTCAAGATGTGCATCATCCCACAATGGCTTTATATAGATACAAGCTTGGACTACAACCTGAGTTAAAAAGGAGCAGAAAAAGGCACTGTGGAGTCTGGAAGTTTGTTAGGTACCAGATCAGCCTCGGGAGATGGACAGAGAGAGAGGGAGAGCCACCTCCTCAAGCCAAACGTTCAAAAGCAATCATCCCTTACTGTCTCATCCAGGCAGCTCTGTGTAATTAGGTGTTTGCTTGTGGACAAACCCTCAGATGAGCAGAGAAATCCCATCCCACCCCTGCAGCCAATGGCACCAACACCAGCTGGCAGAACAGCTCCATCCCTGCGGGATCCCACAGCCAGTCCCTCCCATCTCCAGGTCAGAGCTGGGCAGGTCTGACCCCCTGAGATGCTGGATTTAGGGAGAGGAATTGCCAGGCACTCCATCCAAACCATGGTGCCTGGTCACAGCTTCGCCCCCAAACCCAGCTGAGTCTGACTCCATGAGGAATAATCTGCAGGTAAGGTTTGCAGGAAGTTGGGAATGGAAGGAGAGGGGGGGTTAACGTGGCTGCTGGGTCAGCAGGGAGGAGAGGGGGAGAACCCTGTGTGAACCAAAACTGGAAGGTGCAATCCCAATATTTCCCCTCTCATGAGTCAACAGGAGCCCCAGATGGGGGTGGGAGAGCTTGAACCCTCCCTTGTGGCAAAGCACAAAACCCCAGAGGTGCCCCAGAGAGGGGTTACCTGCCTGCCACACTCTTGCCAGATGCACTTGCCTGGGCTCAGCAGCAAAGCAGGCCAGAAAAGTGGCTTTTATGGAAGATGTGGATCATTCCCACAAGGTTCTGGAGCTGTGCTGGCAGAGGATGTAGAGCTGGGTCCTTCCCTCTGCTCTGTGACTGGGGATGAAGAGAGTGGAGCCAATTCACCTCTATGGAAGGAGGTAGAAATCAAACAGATCCATGTTTATCCTGTGCCAAGTATTACTTTTGTTCTAGACCAATTAAAAATATGTCTGGATGAGGCTTTTAAGGAGATGTCTGTGGGACACAAAAGGAAAGTCTCAGTGGGCTGCTGGCTTGGAGAGCCTGGGAAGAATTTTCATAAACCATCCAAAACTCCCTCGGTTTTCCTGCTGCTTGGTGCAGAATGTCCAACCAGACCCAGGGTCCCAAACATGTTTCTAACAGGAATAGGGCCTCCAACACCCACCAACCCCAGCCTGGACACAGGGAAAGAGTCTTGGAGATGGAAAGTGCCCAAGCCCTGGCAGCAAACCTGCAGCAGGTGGGGGAAGGAAGCCTGGCAGCCTGAGCCTTTCCCCTCCTGGTCAGCAGAGCCAGAGAGCGGATGTGGATCTGTCTGGAGTGGGGCAGGTAGAGCCTGGAACACACCTGAGATCCTCAAACCAAACTCTTCTCCAGTGGAAAAACCTTTTTAATTTCCTAGTAATGATTCCCTCTCTGTGAAATGCTTAAAATCCCCTCAGAGCCACCTGCTTCCCCCAGTCACAGCAGGGACACGGAGCTGAGGGGTGCAGCCGCTTCCTGCAAGGATTTGGATGGGAAATGTCTTGGATTCCTGAGGAGACTCGGGCAGGAATCAGCCCTCTCTCGCCTCGGGGAGGTGCCGTGAGCGCTTTGATCCAGTGCCACACTTTTCTCCGGAGGGGCTGGAAACTGCAGCTCCTCCTGCTCCATCCTCTGGGAATCGCAGCGCCACGGATGTGCTGACAGCGGTTTTTGTGCCGGCTGAGCAGCTCTGCCCTAATTCGCTCCTTTCCCCACTGCCTGGTCCTTGCTGTCCGTGCTGTGTGAGCAGTCTGGGCAGGGAGGTGAGGGTTCTCCCAGGGCAGAGCTGGAGGAATTCTGTCGGTGAGTGCAGCTGGCTGGGAGAGCCTCACCGCCAGCCTCATCCTCCTCCTTCCTGGTATTTTCCTCTCCCTGAACCTCGCTCCCTGCTGCCTGCTGGGATTTCTTGGCTTGTGGGGAAAAAAGACTGCCACTGCCCTTCTCTTCTGGCTGGCATTCCTTGGTTTTAATGCCCACAGCTTTCAGGATCGTGTCCATCTGCTTCATGTAGTCCAGGTGGCCGTTTACCTGCAGGGAACAAGAATCCTGTGAGTGGGGAACCCCAGGGATCCACCTCAGCCAAGTCCTTCATCCCAACAGCCACCACTGCCTTGGGTTTGGCTCTGACAGATGGAAAGAATGAGGCTGGGAAAAAAAAAAATCACAGAATCATGGAATTGTTAAGGTTGGAAAAGATGTTTATGATCATTGAGTCCATCATGCTGAGGCCACCACTAACCCATGTCCCCAGGTGCCATATTCAAGTTTTTTGAACACTTCCAGGAGTGTAAGTGGGTAAGTGCAGGTGTCCTGAAATGGCTGCAGCGTTTGGGGCACACTCTGGTGCTGGATGACTTTTCCTCTGAGATGTTGGAAAGCCTGGGCCTGGCTGAGTTCCACCCCTCAAATCCTGGGTGCCAGGAGGGTAAAGGGGGAGCTCTGCAGTGGGGACAGACACCCAGGCAGGAGAGTTCTCTTTTAGTTCAGTTGCCTGCTCTTGCTAAAGGTGTCCTCCAGGTGCCTCAGCTCCCTTATAAACGCCAAGATTATCTTATTTAAATTAGGACAGAGTCATTAAACCTCACACAGCTCCCAAGCTGAGATTCTTGTCTGGAAGCTGCACTGATCCATCCTGCCCTGTATAAAACTGGGAGCCCAGGAGTTATGAGTTCATAAACCAAATAAAGGTCAACAGAACGTGTAAAAACCCAGACAGTTTTATTGTAAGATGAATTCCACGACAAGATAACCTCTGCTGAGATGGATGTTGTAAAGTTCCCTTCCAGTCAGGGCACAGGAGGAAAGGAAATCTCTGCAGGTGATGGTTCTTGATGCTAAAGGCCACGTGGCTGGAAAGGCTGAAATTCATTCCCCATTCCAGGTGTCCTGAGCACTTGATGTACCAACATTATCCCCAGATACTTCAGCATCTCTGGTAAATCCCATTTTCAGCATTTTAAATCTTCCTCACCCAGCCAGAGAGCTGTCTTGGCCTTTTATTTTCCCCAACCTTGCTGGTAATCAGGGAATTTCCGTGACAGGGAATACCCATAACCTCAGTCCCTGGATTCCTGCTTCTCAGACACAGGGATGACTCCCCCAGGAAGGGATGATGATGGTAAGAGCTCCTCACAGAACTCTGTAAAGACCCCAGCCCTGGACCCTCTGCTCATCTTCTGCTCGCTCCTGCCTGGTGCCAGAGCAATCCTTCAGCTGCCCCATCCCTGGAAGTGTCCAAGGCCAGGTTGGATGGGGTTTGGAGCAACCTGGGACAGTGGAAGTTGTCCCTGCCCATGGCAGGGGGTGGCACTGGATGGGCTTTAAGGTCCCTCCTAACCCAAAGCACTGTGGGATTCATGGCTGTGCCAGCACTGGGGTTCCCAGCACACCTCTCCCAAAGCTAAGGACAACCTTTCCTTTTCTCCACACATCCAACCCCCCAAGCTGTTTGTGTGAAGCAGAGTTGGAGGGGCACATTTGGCTGCACTGAGGGCTTGGAGCAAACGGAAGGATTAAATCAGCACATCAGGAATACAAATATGTGACTTGAATCAGTCCAGATGGCTCAACAGGCTCTGGATGTTTTGAAGAGATTAGATAATGAAAATAATCATGGAAGGACTGGGAGCTGTGGACATTGTCCTCTGGAAAAGTACAACCCTTTTACTGTTCAGTCAGGGGGGCTGGAGGAAGGAATGAGCCTTGGCCAAGGTGGGCAGAGACAGGAAGGAACTGGAGTTACTGGGAGCAGGGACTGAAGGCTCTTGGTTTGCTGCATTCAGAACCTCTCCAGTCACACCATCTGCCTGCCCTGCCTTGGGAATTCTCAGCCTGTTGTTACTGAGTCATTAGGCAGAGAGAACAAATTTCCTTTGCCACCCTAAGGACTGATTTTCATTACTCCTCAGTACCCAGCAGCTTCCACTAAAACAACAGGGAATTCCTCTTCCCTGAGCACCACGATCCCTGAGAGATGCTGGGTATGAGCTGTTCTGAGGAGCTCAGGCAGCTGAAAGAGGAGTTGAGACCTTGAGAGAGTCTGTCCCTCCTGCAGCTCTGCTCAGCCTCTTCCTAAGAAACTCACACCTGTCTCTAGGATAGCACAGGAGAGGATTCCACAAAGCTGGACCAGAGCAACCCCTGAGAAGAGGAGGGAGGACTCTTGTCTGCTGCACTGAGCCATGAGCAAAAGAACAGCAAACAAACTGCCTTGCCACTTTAAAGCCATCCTTGTGGGAAAACCCAGGAATCCCAGCTCTCTAAAGCCTGTTTTAATCTCCAGTCTGAAAGCCTGAATTCCTCTGCTGGGCAGATGGTGCTGGAGATGGGAGGGGAGCATCTACAACATTGTCAATAAAAACTTTAAAGGGGAATAAAGAAATATTTTAATATTTGTCAGAACAAAGTGCAAGGGAAATTTAGGACAAAAGGAAGAGTGTGCTTGGCACCAGAACAAATACATTTCTGCTTGTGGTAAGGAAAGCAGTGGGGTGGGTTTATTGGGATTGTTTAGGTGACTTCTCCCAGCCATATTTGACTTTATGGTTGCTTTGACTCACTGGGACCCACGAGCCAGCTGCCTCTGGCACTGACTGCAGTGCCACGCTGGGAGGGATCTCCAGAGGACAAAGCTGATGGCTTTGTCCCACGGGGATCCACCAGCCAGTCAGCTCAGCACGTCTGGAAAGGTTTTCAAGTCCAACTCCACCCCAAAGTATCAAAAATGTCACTGAGCACGATCAGTTGTGACGATTAAACTGCCAGGGAAGTGTTTCTGTTGGATGCAGAGGATTGAGAATCCCGGCTTCTTTCCGGTCTGACCCCCAGGAACAGAGCGTGTCCCGGAGTGGGTGGAGGCAGAGGAAGGGCCAGGAGGAAGGAGACATTCCCCATGATCCTGGCTGTCCCCACAGACACGTGCACAGGCACCACTCAGTCACAACACTGATGTCACAGCACTGACATCACAGGGACAGGCTGGACACAGCAAGATAACACTTCATTGCTCACTCCAGAGACAAGAGCTTTCCAATCCTGACCAGTGTCCTTCAATAAAAGCTTCTCCACCCATCCCACACAGCCAGCACAGGAGTGCACATGGCTCCAAATGCTCTGCAGGGCCATGCCAGAGCTCAGCTGAGTGTCCCTCGCCCCTCTGCTCCCTGTGGGCAGGGGAAGGACAGGGCAGCCCACCTGTGCCTTCCTCCTCCTCCCCACACCAACCCCCCTACAGATTCACAGGGAATCATTGTGGAGGCAAGCAGTGTGCTGGGGAATACACAGGTCACTCATACACCTGAGAATTTCACTGCTTTGATGTGTTTTAAGCCCATCAAGCAACTTTATTCCACAGCAAAAGATCCCCTGGAGTTCAAACGTCTCTGCAGAGCTTGGTTATTTCAGCAGGAGCAGCAACAACCTTGGAGGGGATCCTTCACAATTCCCTTTTGGCTAATAGTGTCTGTTTTCATAGCCAATGGTGTTTTACGGGGGATGAAGGAGTTCCTGGAGTGAGCTGCAGGTTCTGGAGCTCAGTGGATAATCACAGCTCACCTCCCAGGAGCCCTCAGCTGCCCCGGGTGTCACACACAGAGTGAAGCCAAACGGCAGAGCCAGCTCAGCCCCTCGGGGCACTGTTATTGTTCACTCTCCCTTTCCCAAAGCTGCAGTGAATGTGTTGTCCCCCAGGACAAGCACTGAAGTCCAACCGTGTAGAAATCGTGGTTGTTTGAGTGCAATGAGAGATGTCCTGAGACCGGGGTGCTCTCAAGACACGTGGTTTATTAGTCGTGGGGAGCAGCCTAACCAGGGGAGGGGAAGAGCAGCAGGAAAAGTCTAAAGGGACAGGGATCCAGGGCAGGCAGAGAGCGATTACCTGTCACATTCCATTTTAACCCTTTCTATCATGAATATTCTAATTAGCACTAACCAATCACCTCAGGATACAAAAACATACAGAATTTACATACAGCCTATGGGGACTATTGCATTACCATGCTAATCTACATACTAAAAACCTGAAAAACCACCTTTTCCCTGATACCTGAGACAACTCAACCGTCTTTTGTTTGGGGGGTGGAGTTGTTTAATTACTGGAGCTTTGGCTATTGGTTCAGCTGATCGCATCACTGTCTTCCCGTTTAACATTCTATAGTTCGAATCTTGCTTTCAATTCTATCTCTCTCGTAGGTTTCATACTCTTAGAATCTTTTACTAATAAATCATCTCTGCAAGGGCTTCCTGTTTCATCCTCCCCAACACAACCCTGCTCTGAACTGAGCTGCCAGGTCTGGGAGCTGTCGGTGCAAAAGGGACGAAGCTCAGATGTCCCTGCTGCTTTCTAAAAACTCATTCTGGATGCTGCCTCCGAAGCCACAGAGCCCAAATGGTGGCACAGGCTGATGGATTGCAGGGCTGCCAAGCTCTGCCAGGCTGTCCCTCAAAATCCAGTCAGCTCTGCCAAGCTGCCAGGCTCCTCTGGTCACAGATACTCATCCCACATGTCAGTGAAAGCCTTGATTCTGAGTCTGGCTACATCCTGCATGACACAGGGCATCACAGAATCCCAGAATGGTTTGGGCTGGAAGGAACCTTGAAGATCCTCCAATGCCTCCCTGCCATGGGCAGGGACACCTCCCACTGTCCCAGGCTGCTCCAAACCCCGTCCAACCTGGCCTTGGGCACTGCCAGGGATCCAGAGGCAACCACAGCTTCTCTGGGCACCCTGTGCCAGGGCCTCCCCACCCTCACAGGGAACAATTTCTTCCCACTATCCCATCCATCCCTGCCCTCTGGCAGTGGGAGCCATTCCCTGTGTCCTGTCCCTCCATCCTTTGTCCCAAGTCCCTCTCCAGCTCTCTTGGAGCCCCTTTAGGCCCTGGAAAGGGCTCTAAGGTCTCACTGGGGCCTTCATTTCTCCAAGATTAACAATCCCAACTCTCAGCCTGGCAGCAAATGTCCTGGGTCTTCTCACAGCTTTCATGGCAGAGCCCTGTTGCTGCCTGGGCAGAGGAGCTGGAAAAATCCAGAGACAGAGCAGATTGCACAGCTGGAAACAGAAAACATTCAACACACCTTGACTCAGGCTGTGCTGAATGAAGTTAGAATAGGAACAAAATTCTTCTGTTTGGATTCCCAGGAAACAAGGTTTTCTCAAAGTGAGGACAGCGAATACATCCACTAATAAAGAAGCTGCAATTTAAATGGATTTATTTAAAAATTGATTCAATTCACCAATTGCATTTGGCACCTGCAGCAATGGTGCATCCTGGGCACCAGCAGTCCTTGAGAAACCAATAAAAATATATTTGAGGAAAAAAACCTGACAGCTGAATTTATTTTGGAAATCCTGACAATGCCATTTGCATTATTCCTCTTTGATGTTTCTATTTCTGCTCTGACAAATTGAGGCAATATAGACTTACACTGCTGAGGCTCAGAGGCTTTGCTTTCACATCATCCCTTTGCACAATCACAGTCCTTGTGGACAGAATAAGGCACTCAATTCTTATTTTTCTTCTCATTTCAAAACTCACTTGACTGGTAAAAGTTCTCCTTTCATTGCAGTGATATTTTTTGAGCCAGACTGTAATTTTTTCCTGCAATCATCTTTCAGCCACAACAGATTGATCCAGTCATTGTCACCTCTGGGGTGGTAAGTGAGGGATGTTCCCCCTCAGACACCCTCAGGCAATTCCACACCAAGGCAAGAGCTTTTTCCAAGAGTTTTTTCCATCAAACTTTGATATATTTTGTGATCAATGTTGAAAATTCCGAGTAATCACTGGCTTTTGCTGGATTTATCCACTGCTGAGAATCTCTGCCAGCTTTACTCTCAATTTACCTTCAGCAATTCCAAGAGGAAAACGGAGAGGAGTAAAATACAGAATATAACAAGAAAATCCAGGAGGCAAATGGAGGAATCAAGTTCTGGAGGTCCAAGGGACAAATGAAGAGCAGCTGTACTTGAGTGACAACAGGCAGCACAAAATTGGAAAATAACATTCTGAATTAGCCCTTGAAAGAGTTTCCAGGGGAATGTGCCTTCACAAATGTCCCTCTGTTGCCAGTAATGCATCCCACTCCAAAGCACTCCAAGCCATCCCACTGAAGGAAACAGCTCTTCCATTAATTTTTCAGCTGTTTGTGGAGCTGCTGTTGACTGTTTTTTGTTGATGCTCTCCCCAGCAACCACCACTCCTTTATAAGGTAGCTACATTTAAATACTCATTTTTTGGTGCTAATCCAAGTGGAAATTATTTGCATACGATGGTTTAAAGAGTGTTTTAAAAGACCCAGCATAAACTCTGCATATAATGATCACTGGGGAATAATTTGAACATAACGTCTTGGTCCATGAAGGACAAGAGATCTGAAAAACAAAGACTGGATTGATACATTGAATTGTAGAAGGAGCTTAGGGGACTCAGGTTTCTGCCACTAGAAACCACAGCAGGCCACTAGTGACCCAAAATACTGGACATATTGATCACACCAGGACTATGGGAAAAAATTCAGGATTCCACACAAGCACATTGAGATGAGGTTTGGTGTCCATAACCAGAAGGATGGTCTGAAGCAGAGGGTGACTCCTGTAACACCCAAAGGGATTGTCACCCTTCCTCTCCCCATCCTGCTCCAGGAATACACAAGATTTGGCAGCTCCAACATTACCATCTCTGCTGTTTTCAAACCCACAAAACAAGGTCACCTGAGATTAATTAAAGAAATTTTTGCTGGTTTGGGGAACAACAACCTGTTCTGATTCATCTCTCATGAGCTGATGGCAATAATGTGTCTGGTCAAGAAGGCTTGGGCATTTGGGAAATTCCAAGAGCTGTGGAGCAGTGCCACATCTCTCCTCAGCAATGTGATATCCTACAAATGCACCTCACAGGGATTTGCAGAATGTTTAAGCCCTCCCTTCCCCCAGTGTCACCGGGGCAGTGACACCTTTGTGGTATTTCAGTGACATTCAGCTCCTATCAATAATTCAGCTGCTCTAATTGCAGCATCTCACACACATGATGTGCACAAGGTGTCAGCAAAGCCAGCCCTCCCCTTGATTAACACTTTTAATTGGCTGTTGCGCTGGGATTTTGTTTCCATGTTAGCTGAGGAGGTCAGAGTGGGAGCTCAAAGGGAGCAGGAAAATAATACAGAATCAGCACTCGTGTTCCAGCAGGAGACAGGAAATTAAAAGCTGAATTTTCTATCCTTAATTCATCTGCCTGGGCTCTGTGTGGCCAATCCTGCAGAATCCAGCTGAACAGCACTTTGGGAAAACCCCCACTGCTTTGCTCCAGGAAGGGCTGGGATGGGGAAAGCTGCCTGCAAAGCCAACAGCTACAGACCTGCCCACTGCAAACCAGGAAAGAACAGGGGCTGCAGTGCCCGCAGGAACTGTCCCATTTCCACATGCAAAGTGCTCCAAGAGGGAATAGAACATCTCTCAAAGGTGATTTGTGATTTGTTATGTTCCACAGGAGAAGGATGTGCTGGCATCACAACTTTGCTGGCTCTGCAAAGGAACAGTGAATTTCCTCTGCTGGACTGCGTTTGATGGAAATACAGACCACCCATGAGTCACTCAAATGTGGCATTGGTCCCCCTCAGCTCTTCTGAAGGAGAAGCTGCATTCCCAGGAATTCAGGCCTGCCCAGGGTAGCTGTGAACACTCTACACACTCCCCAGACAATGTGGGAATCCCCAGTGGAAGGATACACAGGTTCCAGGCACCAGGGGGGAATGGGAAAATCCCTCCTGTGTAGATCTGCGGGAAATTGTGGTACTTTGCTGGTCCCCAGTTGTGGAAATTAGAGAATTTGGGCACCAGCTTTATGAAATATGAGTCCTGTCAAATGGTTCTCTCTGCCTTTAGAAGCAGCTGAGCATCCCCAGGCTCCCACACAGCACATCCAGCTCAAGCAGTCCGTGTGTGCTGGAGCAAGGAGAGACATTGGCCTTTGAGGTTTGCCAGCCACAAAGTAAAAACAAACTGCAAGTCATTAATGGCCTCGTTTACACTTCTTTTTGGGAAATCTTTTTCAGTTTCTTCCTCTGTTCTAACACAGTGACAACTGCCAGCACCTTCTGCTTGTGTCTCAAGGGGAAAAACATTTTGAATATGTATTTAATGTGGGATTCTTGGAGCACCCAAATCAACAGCAATGAGGAGCTCAGAAGATGAAGCCACTGGTGATTCCAGAGGTGTGGAAGCCAACCCTGTGACCTCACAGCCTGACAGACAGATGGAATTGTTTCCACAAAGCCCTGCATGTTCCTCTGAAGGGAGAGGGGCTCTCCCAGCTCCTCCAGGCAGGAGGAGTTCTGCTCCAAGCTCATGTTCCTCTGACCCTGCCCTTGGGGAGGTGGCACTGCTCACTGGGAACAAGTAAAACAAAGGAGCAGTGACATACTGGCAACCTTTCTGTGCCTTTCCAACTCTCCAGGGTTCTTAATTAATCCACATTTTGTAACCACAATTAATCCTTTGCTGCAAGTCTTGGGAATACAGTGGGAAAAACCCCACAATTTAATGTGTTTGGAGAAAAAAAAGCCTGACTCACAGAAGTGCCAAATCAATTGGATTTCACAAAATTCAGATTTTCCATCTGCTTATGGCACTGATGTACCTGACTGCCTTGAATCTGTCTTCCCTCATAATGAGGATTTTGGTCCCTTTTCTGAGAGCTGACAGGAGGGTGGGTCCAGGTGGGGGGTTCGTCTCTTCTCCCAGGTGACAAGTGAGAGGACAAGAAGAAACAGCCTCAGTCTGTGCCAGAGGACATTTAGATTGGGATATTAGGGAAAATTTCTCCATGGAAAGGGCTGTTCAGCCCTGGCACAGGGCAGCAATAGAATTCCCTTCCTTGGAGGGATTTAAAAGCTGTGTGGATGTGGCACTTGGGGACATGGGTTAGTGGTGGCCTTGGCAGTGCTGGGGGAATGACTGGCCTCAATGGTCTCTTGAGAGCTTTTTCCCCCTCACCAATTCCACAGTTCTAAGATCCATCCCTGCTCTCCACTGGCCTTCCAGCCACGCATTCTCACTGCCTCTAAACCTGCAAGTTCATCCCTGATTTCTGCTGCTGTGGAACTGCCCATTCCTGGCTCGTTGCTGACTCCTGAGCCTCCCTGAAGTGTTCCTTGAGCGGTTCTGCAATACTCAAATATTAATTCAGACTGTACTGAACAAACTCCCCTGAGAACAAACAGCAATCAGGATAATCCCCTGCAGCTCCACCACTTCCTTGGTCTCTAACAGGTGCTGTCAAATAAATCCACAGAATAAATCAGCCCCTTTGTAACCATGAGGAAGGATTTTATAACTGCTTTTGCTGAGTGGGAGGACATTTTTCTCTCTGTTTTTTTACTGACAGTCAGATAAAAACACAGTAATCAAGAGAGACATGAGATGGAGGCCTCAGAGGTGAATCCCTGTTTATACTGAGGGCTCCTAATCCTCCACTCATTTGAGGATTCTGGTGCTACCACAGTAAAGAGAACCAAGGTGTTTGGATCCAGACCAGTTTTCATTATGGATGGACTGGGAGATGCCAAAAGTACTGACGGTGCCTTTGTAATATTTTCATGCTGAACACCTTTGCATCAGCCATACTTTATTCTTCTATGACAGCTTGTCCTTCTCCTGGCAGGTCACTCACAGGGACCTCCAACAAGGGTATCTGCAGGGGTGGAGCTGGTCTCCATAAAGAGAATACCTCTATATATCTCTAAATATCACTATGTATTTTTCTGTTATGCTACTTCACTGTACTTGCAGCAAAATCCATCCTTGCTTTCCTGCCACTTCAAAAAATATTGCCCCTGGGATTTTCCTTCCCCTTTCTTGCTCCTTTTATTTCTAAAATGTTCACCAGAATGCACTGTATTTCTTCCTGTGGTCTGGAAAATGGATCAAGGCAATGACACCTACTTAACATAGATTTTTCCTCCCCAAAGCTGTGCAGCAAGATGAAGGAAGTGTCAATTCCTTCTGAAGGAGAGCAGCACTGGGACTGACTGCTGGCACCAGGCAGCTGGGATGCAGACACACAGCCCTGGGAGATGAGCAGAGAGCAGCTCTGCAAACGTTATTCATTCATCTGAAATGTAAATCCTGCTCCTCTGAGGGGAGTGGGGAAGCTGCTGTGATCCAGGCAGGATACAGTGTGCAGGGCTCCAGGGGGGTTCATGCTTCAGGAAGCAGAGGGTCATGAAAAGGAGGGTCTCTGAAGAGAACTCAAAAAGAGAGGGGTGACATGGACTGACTGACAGGAAACGTCACCCCAGTGCCACCACTTGGCATCTTGGGCCTCTTTCATGCCAGCAACAGATGTCTGAGAGCAAATGAGTGCTGGCAGCTCTGGAACGGTGAGAAAATGGATGTGGGAGTGGGTGGAAATGCTGACAGCCCAACGAGATGCAAAGATGCCTGGACCATGTTTAAAAGCCTCCACTAAGCCCCTTCCTCCTGGGAAGACCCTGTTTTGTTCCTCCAAGTGTCTGTTCTCTCTGCTCAGCACCAAGCCCTGTGTGTGCTGCCAAGGGCTGTGCAGAGCTCAGTGATCATGAATGAAACGAGCTGAGAACAGTTGGGTATTTATAGGCTCAGCAAGCTGGTGCTCCAAAAAAATCTAAAAGCTCTTCCAAGTGCCTTTAGCTCCAGAGCAACACTGACATTCCCTGCCAGCCCGTGGGGACACTTGGGAAGAAGAGTCATGGCAGGAACGCTGACCATGGAGGTATCCTGAGCTTTGTGCTGGGCATCTTCCAGTTTGCAGGGAGTAAACAATAAATTAAAATATTCAGATATGGAAAAAACACAATGGTGTGCCCAAGATTTCTGTGGGTATGGATACACAAGATAAGTTCTGCATAATTCTCTGTGGAAGAGCTCACTTCGGTGGAAGAGACAGCAACGTGGTGATGAGTTTAAGATAACTGAGTTGATTATTGCTAGATATATTGCCAGCTGTTCTAACAGTGGCTTATCACTAATGACACCAGATAGCTTTGAGGAAGCTAAATGTTTCCCAGAGACCAGTCAGTCTCTCCCTGTTTCCTGGAGACACACACTCCAAAAAGGCAGCAGGACCTGGCAAACCAACCATTGCTATCACAGAGCTTCTGTAATTCCAAAGCATTTCCGGCTCCTGCAGCCCTGGGGACCAAGGTACAAGGGCCAGGAGGCTGCCCCTGGCTGAACCTGAGCAGTGTGGAAGGCTCCACCAAGATAAGATAGTGGGTTGCACCTGCAGTGCGGGCGCGTGTTTGAGATCCACGTTTCCAGCTGCTGATCCCAGCTCCCCAGCATCCACACTCACAGGGCTTGGGATAAGCTCTGTCCAACCCAAACCATTCCATGATTCTGTGACAGCAAGGCCTTTCTTGAGGAGTAATAGTGTTTTCTATCTCCACTATGAGATATGTCAGAACCAAAAAACCCAACATACCCAAAAGGAGAGGTAGATTCTCATTGCTTTGCTCAGTGTTGAGCACTAGCTGGGCCAACAAAACCCAGAGGGAAGTGTGGATAAGAGTTCTCTCAAAGACAGGAAAGAAGGACAATGTACCTGGAGCCCTAGGTGGACTCTCTTCAGTCCCCAGCTTCCCCAGTGCAGTGAGTCTGGGGTTACAGTGCTGCAGGCAAAGAATGATGGAGAAAAAATGAGAATATGAGCACTTACCACAGAGGAAAGGTCCATGTTCACCATCCTCCTGTCATCCAGGTCGACTGGCTGGAGGCCTGCAACGTTGAGCTGGACAGAGGAGGTTCTGTAAACAAATCTCAGCAGCCAGTCCCCCCTGGAGGCAGAGAAGAGTGGGAATAAATCCTGTTGCCCAACCAATGCCATGTGGAATCAAAGAATTCCAGCACAGTTTGGGTTAGAAGGGACCTTAAAAGCCTATCCTGTTCCACCCCCTACCATGGGCAGAGACACCTTCCACTAGACCAGGTTGCTCCAAGCCCTGTCCAACCTGACCTGGAACACTTCCAGACCACGAGAAGAGTGGAGGTGCTGGGAAGCACAGTGATGTCTGAACCAAGACCTGCTGCAGGTCTGTGTGATGTAGCAGTCACACAAGGAATCACTTGCTGGATTCAGGGCAGGTTCCTGGGACACAGGGGTGTGAATCTGAACTGAATTCTGATCCATGGCTGTCATCTCTTTCCCCGCAGTGAGTTTAAAAATCTGACCCTTCTGTTTATTTCTATGTTTGCTTAGGGATTGCACATTGATGTATTTAATCTTTTTCACGTACTGATAGGTTCTCCAGCCCATAAAGCTGTAAAGGTGATGAGACCTACAACACTGATGTTGTGAGATAAATATTGACTGTGAAGCTCCTGGGAGTGCTCCTGATTTATAGATACTGTAGAAATACATGGCTTCAGTGACAGAACTAGGAAGAGTTTGTTCCCACTCTAAAGCAGTGCCATAAGTCACTGTGACAGTGTCAGGGTAGACTGTGGCATGAGGAGAGAAGGAAATACAAAACTCTTCTGAGCTGAGCAACAGCATAAAATCTGGGCACCAAAATGCCACTGTACTCTACAGAGCAGATTTGAGTGGGACACGAGTGGGATTTGTGCTCTGTGATGGCAGCAGGTGAAATGCACAGGTGCCCATTCCTGGCTACTCCCAGATAACCCACACTAGGAGTTGTAAGTCTACCCAGAGCCCTGCAAAACCTTTACAACACATTCACACTGCTCAGGTGTGGGGTCTTCCAAAAGCTGAGCCAGTCCAACTGGTTTGGGTGAGGTTTCCCACTGGGAATTTGCAACCCTGCTGGTAAGTGGGAGGGGACAGCTCCAACAGCTGACAGGGCTCTCACTTGCCCTGTCCTCTCATATTCCAAAGCCAAAGGAGAACAAGGACTGAAACTCAACAACTGGGCTCAAATCTGATCTCACAGGAATTCTATTCAGTGTAATTCATCTGATCTAAACAGAGTTACTCCTGAAGTGACAGAACGAGGCCACCCTTTGTGGCACAACAGACCAGAGAAATCAGAATCAGGTGACGCCTCACCACAAAATGTTTATATAATCTTTCCCTCTACCTCAATCCTCACAGAAATTCCCCAAATCTCTGAATTCCTCCTCTAGCTGCCCCTCAGGTTACCAGAATAACCCTCTAGACACACACACACACACTGCATTTTATTCCAACAGCACAGGCAGGCTTAGAAACTATATAACAAGATTTTTTTTTAATCTCTGTGTGTGTGTTATAGGAAATGGATACACTGAGCTTTCTACAGTGAAATTTCTTTTTGTAGAACGCAGAGAGGAACAATATTTTCTGGGTAAGCTCAGTTATATGCAATGATTTCTATCATTTATGGCTTCTTGGAGGAACTCAGAGCACACCCAGGGGGGCAGCTTTTCCTTATGGCACAGGAAGAAACACTGCCAGTGGTGTTTACATCCAGCATCCCTGAAAATCCTGGGATCCAAAGAGCACGAAAGCAACAATTTTCAGCCTAGCTGAGATATAGGGTTGATAATTTGTTGTTTAAACCTTGAATACTTTTAATTAATTTATTTAGTTATTCTTTCTAAGTTAAAACACTCTGTTAAAATCACAGTCACACAATACTTCCCCACCTTCCACATACGTGTTTAGGCATCCATATGGATGTGTGCATGGAGAACACCAGCAGCATTTTCACCTGTCCTTGACCCAAGGGCTCAAAGCTTTATAAACTGTCTTAACTTGCAGGTTCTTTGCTAATTTTCTTGCCTGGTTATTTCTCAATTTATTTCCCCATGCTCATGTCTTCCCCGCTTTTAATTTCCCCTTATCTAATTGTGCTGGTAAGCAGTGTTCCTGCCACAATTATCTTCCAAGACACAGTCATTAGGTTTGAAGCTGTCACTTGAATACTTAATAGCTTTCCTGAGATTGTTTCAGCTGTCTTGGGCCTCTGAACCTCCCTCTTCTCACCCAGCAGCTCCCATAACTCTGCACAACAGTTGTCTGCTTTTATTTCTAAGATGTTTTTAAATGTGGTTTTAAAGGCTGGTATTTGTTTTGAAGGCAATCTTTGTATTCTTTCATCCTTACTAAATTTGCTACAGCTATTCCAGCTATTCTTCCTTTGCAAGTAAAATACCTTTTTCCTTGGACTATCTTGACCAGAAACCCACTCCAGATATAAAAACCCTTCAATTTGCTTGAGATCCTTCCCTTCCACTGTGATTTTCACATCTTTTTCCCCATAAGCAGCCACAAGTGAACTGCATCTTAAAGCTTTTATAGATTCTAATTCCCATTCTTTAAGTCAGCAAATTTAACTGCTGTATTTATAGTCCTTCACACAAAGCTGAGATTTAAAGGGGCTTCAGAACATGTCAGATTACACACACAAACACACTGACCCAGCTCCAGGCTGTGAGTGGTGGAACTGTCCCTCTGTGAACAGGACCTACATGGGCTTCCAGTGGCACAAAGAGCCAAGAGCTGCATCAAACAGCCTCCAAGTGCCTCCTGGAGCTGCCATCTCCAATGGATCTGAGGGAAAGGCCTGGAGGGACGAGGCTCTGGCACTGCTGAGTCAATGCTCACCAGCACTCACAAAGTGCTTGAAAGGGATAAATACCCCAAACCATTTCCAGGCTAACAAGGCTGGGCACTGAGCACACACACTGACCTGCAGAAGCCATTTATGATCCTGCCTGACACCACTCTGGTGAGAGCTTTCCAGTGCTTGGCTTCTCCTTCCACTGGAGCTCCCAGTAACACGACGTCTTCAATGATCCCTTGTGAGTCTGTCAAGGTGAAAGCAGAACAGTTCAGATGTAGATGGATCAGAAAATATTCTTATATGAAGTGTGTTCAGATGTGGACTACAGAAAAATCATCATGTAGGTGGCTTCAATTTGAATGACAGAAACAATGGAAAGGAGGATCATAAATAAAGCTTTTAAGTGGCTACAATCCATCTGGAGTTAGTAAATGTGAAAAACTGAGATCCTGAGACAGTGCAAAGGATCAAGCTGATGGCAGGAGGGAGAAGTGGCCTAGCCTCTACCCAGAAAGATGCTGTTCAAGCAGCAAGCCTCTGGAAAGGTTTGGAAATCCCTGGAAAGGTCTTCCTGCAGGCTCACTGACGTGGGTTTGCACAGAGCTTTGAAACAGGTGAAAGGGTCTGAGATCCCAGAGTGAGCAAATGTTGTCATACATGAAGCATAAGGAACTCTTCCCAAAGCTGATTCAATGAAAAACATGACCTGGACATGCAAGAGGAAATCCCAAACTGTTAATATTGATTTGGAAGTAGTAACAACAGAGGCACTTGCCAGTATCTAGTGAAGATCTGTCAAACTGGGCTGATTTCCTTCTGCTGTAACCTGGATGCCCAGGGCCTGATTTGCTGAACAGCAATCTTGACTTTTAAGCACAATAAATCTTCCTCACTTATCAGAGAGCTGCAGCTGGGCAGTTTCAGGAGGAATAATGATGGAATGAGAAATATTGGGCAGCTCTGCTACTTTTCCTAAACTCCTGAACAATATATCAGTACCTCCCATAAATCTTTGTAAAGAGAGATGAAGCTTGTGATGCCACAGCAGTGAAATGGAAGACTCATGAGCAGGACATTCCAAATCCATGCCCTGCACCTGTGGGAGACCACTGAAGCCAAACATTTGAGGGAGAGGTGCTGCCTGGGTACTTTTCAAATGTAAATCACTTAGTTTCCTGATAGCAGTAAAGGACTGGAGCTGCCTGCAGTGCCTGCATCTCTCTCTGCTGCCGTGTAAATCCCGGTGCCTGACAAATCCAAATGAGCTCTCCTGGAGTTATTTCTTATTGCAGAGCAAATTTTGCACCAATGAAAAAGAGCAAAGAGCAATTCAATTCTGTGAGTGTAATCGTGAGCAATAAAGCCCTGTTCCCATAATCATGGACAATCAAAAGGAAACCCAGAGCCTTGCTAACGGGAAGCTGATTCCAACCAAGGTTCTAAATTCCATGTCCATGGTGTGAGCCAACTGAATAAACAAGCAGCTAATTCATCAGGATCCTGAATATTTGGGCAAGGTGTTGGAAGCTTTTGTTTTTCCAGTCCTTTGTCTAGCTTATTGTTTGCTCAGAATGAAAAAAATGTTTAGCTTTGGCTGAAAAATGCTCATTTTCTTTCAATGTTGACAGGATAGAAACCTGGGAACAGATCACTGGCCCTGCAGAGCAGCTGAGGCTCAAGATAAATGAAATGTATTTCACAGTTTGTAAATCTTTTAGATGATGAAGAACAATAAAATCTGCAAAAGCAGTGAAAAGAAATTAGTTCATTAACCTTTTAGCCTCATAGAGAGTGGCTAATGAATAAGGAGTTTCACAAAGGAAAATTTCCAATCAAATCCGAGCAGGTGAGAACAGAGTGAGAATGAGAGCCCACAATTCAAACCTGATTGAGTTGATTTCTCCAGAAAAGGTGTGGAAGAAAGAAGCTGTCCTAGAGACCATAACCAACCCTGGGAGCTGGGCTTTGCTGTGCCCTTGGGATGCAGCTCACTGGGAAAGGGAAAGCACCTCAGCACATCAGTCCTGACTGGAGGGAGAACGGGGCTGGAATTCAGCTCTGGCTGTGTACAGATGTTCCAGGGCAGACTTGGCAGCAGTATTGCCAACACTGAGCACAGCAGGGATCACAGCCCAGTGGGATACTGCTCACATGAGCTGTGATCAGGACCAAACAGTGTGTGACACCTCACTCCTGTCACACACAGCTGGGTTTCAAGGTTTGGTCTCTGGTGGTAACAGCCATTATCAATTTGCATTAGTTTGCTAATTGCTAATTATTTACTAAAATGCATGGGAATCATGATGAAGAAATCAGAGCAATGATCTTCCCATGCAGTAATGTGTCTCTGATGGCTCATTGACTCCAGCTTCTGCCATCATGTCATTTTCTGAAAACCTACTGAGCTCTGGCTCCCAAAGTGATCCGTGATGAAGTGTCCAAAGGTTATTCCATTGCTTTGCAGAGAAGCATTTGAACAGAGTCTGAGCTCCTGCCAGGCTGTTTCCCTGACCAATCCATCATTAGCTATTTGTCCTCAGAAATGCCACTGCCATCTGGATACAGAGCCCTGCATGACGAGGCCGTGTGTTCCTTTCGTGTGAGACATCCAAGGCCAAACCCAAATCAGTCTCAGCTGTCCCAGGTCCCAGCTCTGCTCCTTCTGTGGCTTGCTCTGGAATGTGCCTGTGAGAACGCCTTGGCAATCTGTGCTAAACATGCTGCTTTTCATCTCACAAACAGCTCAGCTTTCAGAATTCAATTAAGGAACTGAAAAATCACTGTATGGTGGGAGCTGTTCTGATACATCACCATGATGCTTGGATTTCTTTGGAGTGGCAGCCAACCTTCCAGACCCCCTAAGCTATGGGCTCATGTCATTCCAGAGCCTGTAGACTGAAATAAAAACCTGGAAATACCTCAGCCCTAGACATTCTCAGGACACAAAAAGTGTAGATCTAGGGCCAGATTAGGATCTGGGTTCTGGCTCCATTGTAACTCCATAAGTATTATTCTGGATTTGATTAGATTTATTTTGAGAACAGAATTCCTGTATTTGAGGACTTCTATCTTAAATCAGAAGTGAAGTTCTGGCACACAGCTGTCAATCCTGACTTTCTCCATCCTCATTTGACTCTGTTCCCACCTTCTTGGACTTTAATGGACATTTTCCTTTATAAAATTCCCTATATATGATTTATTGTGAAGCTAAATGATTAATGAGTTAAATTGCTACGTGGGGGGAAGGCAGGCTGCACACACTCACTGCTGACTCAACTCCAAGATACAATTTCCATCAACTGATCATAACGATTTTACTTTTTTTTTTTTCCCAAATTAAAAATAGAAATCTATTAATAAACAGAACCACAATGGGTAATAAATTGGCAGATGGTTTTCTACTTGACTTTGAGGGAAAATTACCATGAAAACAGCAGATGACAGTGGCATTTCAGTGACTTAAAGGGAAGGCAGGACTCAGGGAATCAGATTCAAGAGCTGCAGAGAGCTCCCAAGAAAGGCAAAGCATCCTGCATGGGCAGCTCCAGACTGATCACAAATGTCACATTGTTGTTTACAGACCAAAATGACCCACTAAAACCCCTCAAGTGAAGACAGTGGATTTTTTTCTGCTGGACTGGGGAAGATGACAGCAGAATTTGGCTCCAAAGGCATTTAAACCTCAGGCTTTTTTTTTGGTTTTTGTCCTATCCTAAAAGAGCCAAGCTGTGTTCTTCCTCTTGGAAGAAATTTCTCCACCAGGAGTATGGAAAATAAAAGAAAAGATGGTTAGAAGGTGAATGTTACCTTTTTCTTGAGCCATTTCCTGCAGGCAGAAGTAAATGACTCTGGCACCCAGGCTGAAGCCAATCAGTGTGACAGGTCTCTGGCCCTGAGAAAGGAGAAGAAAAAATGCCACCAAATGGTGTTCTCTCTGGAAAGAGAGAAAGGGCTTGGGATTCCTGAGAGCCTGAGACACAGAGCAACTGCTTGTGCATCAGCTTTGAAATACTGGAGCAATTTGGTCAGTTTTTAAAGAGATCAGGTCTCCTCAAAGTTATGCCCAGTTCAATATGGAGAATCCTACATATCCAAGTATTTTGTATGTTTTGATCTTCAGAAAATCAGCTGGAAGAAAATCTAATGATCAGCAGTTACAACAAAGTGGATGTTTCAAACAGAACCAAAACAGATGCTGTAGCTGGTTTGAAATGAAAACCCTATTCAAGGAACAAAATTTTCCTAGAAATGTTTCAATACACAGAAGAAGAAGCTGGAATACAAAAATACTGACCACTTCCAGATTTCAGGCTGACTGACAGCAGCAGCAGGCAATGGTTATAAAAAATGATGTGGCTTTTAAGCTTTAAGCCTTTATTTTGAACAGCCTAATAAGATTTTCTGTAAGATTAAAGGAAGCCTAATCCCAACATCAATGAAAAATGGTCTTTGTAATATCCAGGGAGCAGGTGTGTGATGGACACCCCAGACATCTCATTAAATAGTTTTAGACTCTCCAGCACACTGGAATGTGTGTTTTCACACCAGCAAATGCTTAACAGGCAGGAACAAACGTTCCATAGCAAAAGGAAGGGCTTGTATGAAATGAAGTTTATTCAATTTTCTAGGATTGGGTTTTTATGAGAAATTGAGTTTGTTCCTCCTCTGCTGTTCCACCTTGCTGGGACACACAGCTCTGGGGCCACAGCTCCCCTCAGGCTCCTTTATAATCAGCAGTGACTGGTGTGAGACAAACACATGGCCAGCAAAACCCAGAGCTGGACAGCAAATGATGGCAGGCTCTTGAGGGACAGAAATGTCTTTTTTCAAGCCTTTTCAGAGACTTCTGTCAGCTCCCCTTCTCTGTAGGCAAAGCCACGGCTCACAGGGCATTGGCTGCCATCCACTTTTCTCTCAGGTTGTTTTGCTGGTGCCTCTTAATGATCAATAAATATTTTTAACACTTTGTATTGTCCTTTCCTTTTCACTCATCCTCACCTCCTGCTCTCTGACTTCCACGAGGTGAGTGGGCCTGGCTATGTTGTGACATGGCTATGCCAAGGGTCATTTATGACTGGATCTCTTCTTCCTCATGGGGAAAAGTTTTAGGTTAAATGGAACAAATCTCAGCAGTATTTCTCTGATCCACTTGGGACCTCTTCCTTTTCCCCAGTGAGTGAGAGATCTGCTGATCACATGCAGCACTCTGAGTTTTTGTTTTATTAACTTTTGTCTCCCTAGAAAGATACCATTTAACCACCATGACTATAAAACTTCCCCTCCCTGGGGCAGTTCCCTGCCAGCTGTTATTCCTGGCTAATCATGGCCAGTTACCTGCTGTCGGCTGAGCAGGATGTGTGCAAGGTGTTTGCCCACTTGGGCAGAGCGATGCAGACACACTCCCCAGGGGTTGTCAATGACACTGGCAACAGTCAGGAGAGATGCTGGCCAAGTCAAGGCTGTCACAATCCCTGTAACACACAGAGGTTTCTTAGAAAACATCAAAATCAAGAGGGTTCACTGAAGTCAAAGGCTAAGCCTAGGAGCTTATGTCATTTCCAGCTCTTCTTTCCCAATAGCTGTGCTGAGAAATGCTTTGCTGGACTACAGATAAGAGAGAATCTGATGTTCTGGCATAGGGGGGGTGAGTGTAACCCTGCATGTTGGGACTTTCCTGTAGAGCAGTAAATGTGTAATAACACGGGGAAATGAACAGTCACACGTGAAGGAAGGTGTTTCCAGCTGTAACTTTAACAGAATGATGCAATGACATGGTGGCTCAGCAGTCCAGGAAAGCACAGCTAAATTACAGGTGTGGTAGAGGAGGTTCTCAGGTCACTTCTGCCTGGGCAATGCCAGCACTGCCTTCTCCAAAACATTCCTTCTTTAGGAAAGTTCCTTTAACACTGATACTGCACAAGAGCCACTCAGGCAGATCCGACAGGATTTAGTTACTTACCTGACAAGACAGTGAATTTTAGGGCTTCTTGAGCCATCATGTTTACAAAACCATTCAGCAGGGAATCCAAAGCGTTGCCAAGCTCCATCAAGTACTTGGATTCCCAGGCCAGGCAGTACTGCTCACTCGAGTGCAACATGCTGCTCCACGGGGCTGTGAAGCTCCCTGGGAAAGGTTGCAAAGATTGAATTCATGTTTGGAGAGAACACAATGGCTGATTCCTGCTAAGAGGAGCCCAACAAAGGATCAGAACAGAACCTGCAGGACACTGGGATATTCTAGCAATGCTAGTAATGACAGCTCAACACTGAAAGGCAGAGCAGAACTTAATTATCATCTTAATTAATTAAAAGCCTTCCCACACTGTTCCTTCCCCAAACAATGCAGGTCAGGTTGAGGCAGCTGCTGATCAAAGTGACACAAGATCCCCACAGTGGTCTGTCTTATTTGGGGACACGTGGATTGGCAAATACTGGCACCTTCAAAATCACAAGGTGGCAAATTCCACAAAACCCCTGTCCTCAGTCCCTCTGTTTGAAGGAGTGTGTACACAGACAGACATGGCTGTAAGGAGGAAAATGGATGACAACCCTAGTTTTGCTCTTTAAAATATTCTAGCAGATTGCTAGTTATGGAAGAAGAATGTGTGTCATCTGCAACTCCCTTTTAAGGGCAAACAGACACAAAAAACGTTCCTGGAGGGACACACTTGCCTCTCTAACTGTGCCTGGGAGCCCTCCAGCCCTGAGGATTTAGACCTCTGGCAAGCAGACAGGAGAGAAGCCAAAGCACAGCACTGCAAAGTGAGAACTTCCCTGTGACAGTAAACTGCAGCCTGGCAAGTGACAGGGCGAGACATCCTTCTGCATTAATGATATCCACAGTTAATTATAGTGCTTCTCAATAAACTGGCAGCTATTCAGTCAGGTTGCTGAGCACATTAGCAGACAGGTGACATATTTTATATGACAAGCTACACTGGAAAATAAAGCACTACAGACCCTTCAAGGTTTACCCTGTAAGTCACCTCCGGAGTGCTGCTTAACAGGATTTACTTGACAGAACTTTCTTGCCAACATACCTCATTAGCTGGCAGATAGAGAGAGAGCAAAAATACACTATTTTCTGTTAATTCCTGCAGGATAAACATAAGGTCTCAGAGACACTTTGTACTAGTGCTGGCAATCATCTCCCAAACAGACCTTTTCTGGCAAAACCATGCAACAGCTCCTAACAGCAACAATCCTGCTATGGCTGCTCCCAGACCTTGCTATCATCACCAACTTAATGCCCTCTTTTTTATTCCTCTGTTTGCCTGGGATTGCAGATTGGGTTGCAAAGTCTTGCATTGACGTGGTTCAGTTACCATGCCATGGAAATGTGGGGCAGACGTGGTGCTTTGTGAGCACAAACACGAAAGCTTTCTGAGCCTGGAGTGGGACACAGCCACAGCTCTTGGAGCTCCACTCAGCTTCTTCATCATGTTCTTACCATATTTGCCAGTGCACAGCCATCCAGTGATTGCTATGGTGATGTGGAGCTGCCTCCCTTCAGTAAGTGGGAGGAATTCAAACTCTTCTATGGCTCCCACACGTTTCTTCATTTTGTATCCTACATGCAGCCAGGAAGAAACACATGGCTCAGAGATGACACAGAAAGGACACCCTCTGCTAATAGTAGGAGTTTGTTAAGAAAATAATTGGACAATCTGGAGAGATTTTCCTTTCCAAAACCCTCAGTCAGCCCATGCATTACTTATAGCTTGGTAAGGAGCCAACGTGATCTTTCTGAGCTTGTGTGATCTGAGGGAATCCATGAGAAGGGGTTTTATTTTTGCTGTAACAGCTGTTTTTTTTTCCATGGCAGCATCTTTCTAACCCAAAGCAGTGAGTTTTCATTTCCTTCATTAACCACACACCAAATATTCTTTCCCTATTTGGTCACCAGGGGCTACACAGTACCTTAATCAGCACTGAGACAAAAATCTCATGGATTACACCTCAAATCGCTTCTCTCACTCTTCAGAGAGCTCAGTGGGGTCATTAACTGTGTTTGCAGACATGATCCTGTGCCCCAGTGGCTGAGAATGATGTGGTCACTCTCTTACCAGTAAGACCAGCTCCTGCTGCTCCAAAAAGGGATGCCATGACAGCAATCCCAGCAGTGGATCCTAAAGCAGCTGCTCCAGCACTCCCAATAATCGTGGCAGCCCCTGCAGCAACCAGAGGGGCAGCCAGGCCTCCTGTCAGACCTGAGGATGCAGCAAGAGATATTATCAAACTGTTATCCCTTAAAAACCTCAGGCAGGCATTCCCCTGTGCTGGGAGAGTGCTGCTACTGCTGCTCGAAGAGCTTTTTCCACATCCAATAAAGGGGCTTTCTGAGACCCTCCCCGGGCTCTGAATCTCTGCCCAAATTCTTTGACTGACTCCAGAAAAACAAAGAATAATTTCAAAGCCAATGGAAGACTATGTGGTGATCTGGGATGAGCTGTGCTCTGTTTGCTCAGGAAACATTAATCTAATCTCACACTTTTGATTTCAGAGTTGAAGATCTGATCCTCTCATAATAAAGAAGGAAAAAACATTTTTAAGGGTGACAACCTCAGTTTAATACTTCCCCCAGCTAGTGAAGATACACTGGAATAACTTATCCAGCTAACTCTCTCATGTTTATTTTTGTGGGGCTGAAAATACTTTCTTGGAGTCAGACCTCTCTCTGTCCCTGGTGCTGTGTCCCCAAAATGCCAAGGGCAGCCTCACCAACCACTGTTCCACCCCCAACAGTTGCCAGACCGATCAGCAGGTATCTCTTCAGCTTTTTCCTTCTTTCCTTCTTTTTCCTTGAGATTTCTGCAGTTCTGTGGGGGGATTAAAAGTACAAAACCTAAGAGAAAAGCCCAATGGATAACAAATGCTGCATTGGAATCTGCTTTTATTCTCCTCTGGGTGTAACTTCCCTCCCAGGAAGAGTAAAAAGGAACACGCAGGTGTGGACTGTGACAGCACACTGAGATTTATGAGCATGGATTTAGAGATTTAAATGGAATGGATTAAATGGACCACAGATTTAAATTGAAACAAATTTGAATTGAAACAGATTTAATTGCTGACAAAAGCCAACAGATATTACTTACTCAGAAAACCCTTCCTAATAGGGCTGAAGCTTGTAAAAAAAAAAAGAAAGAAAGAAAAAGTCAAAGGCATTTCATTAACTATATGCTGCCTAAGTGTCCTAAAAAACCACAAGAAAGCTGAGGAGAAACAGGGAAAAGCGTTTGAAATAAAAGTGAATAGGGGTAATTTGTGCTAACAGAGGTGCAATTAAACTGTTTTCCAACAGCAGTGTTTACTTTGAGCTGCTTTCTAATTGCACATCACAATATAATAATATAATAGGAATTAAACAGAGTCATCAGTGTGCATTTAAGCTGTGTTTTAATAAGCTTACCAGAAAAAGGTAAATAAACATAAAAGGAACAAATACAACTTATTAGCCACTACTTTTGACTCTGCTCCAGTGTCTTTGCTTTTTCTCTTACAAGAAGTGCTTCAATTTCAGAGGAAAGTGGGAGAAACAGAAGATACTGGAATAAGTTGTTTCCAGAGAAAGGTTCCTTCTGGCCTGTTTATAAAGCAGTTAATCCAGGCCTTGAAACGTGACAATTTATCTTGCTTCCAAACTTGGATATTTTCCCTGTTAATCCTAGCCTAATTTTGGATTTTTGTTATCCATATAATTGCTTAATCCTTCCTGGAACCCCCTGAGCACACTGTAATTTAGATTAAGACAATTTTACACGAGTCCCAAACAATATGCAGCTTTGTGAGGCGCAGCAGGAGGAGAATGGAGCTCAGTGGGTGAAATCCCTGAGTCACTGCACTCACTGGCAGAACTCCCACGGACCTGCACGTCACGGAGACTTTGTCTCCACAGAGACTCTCCAAAAAACTCATTGCTCATTACCTTATGCAGCTGCAAACGTGTCTGCAGAGAGCAACACCCCTCCAGTTTCTGCACAACCACAGCCACCTCTACAGCCCCATGGGCAAAGCAGGGCTTGGCTTTCATCAGAAAATCATGGAATCATTGAGGTTGGAAAAGATCTCCAGGACCACCAAGTCCAAGCTGTGCCCAATCCCCACCTTGTCACCCAGCCCAGGGCACTGAGTGCTACATCCAGTTTTTCCTTGGACACCTCCAGGGATGGGGACTCTACCACCTCCATGGGAAGCCCCTTCCAATGCCTGACAGTCCTTTCCATGAAGAAATTCCTCCTGATTTAACCTGAACCTCCTCTGGCGCAGCTTGAGGCCATTTCCTCTCATCCTTTCAGAATGCTCCACTTTGTGCCTTAGTCACCAGTCTGAATGCTTGGCTTTGGATAAAATTGCTCCTGGAGCTCTTGACAGGAGTGCTGCAGCCAGGCCGTTCCTACCTAAGCTGGCAATACCCAGCAATTTCTGTTCTACATGAGCTTCATCAGCTTTTACAGTCACTGCACTGTGTCTCAGACTGAGAGTAATGACAAGAGAGCTGGAACACATCTAACCTGGAGTCAGTTGGAATAATGAGCAGTTTGAGTTATGTGGGGAGAAAGAGAGTGGCAGCTAAATCCTGCCTGCCGATGCAGTAAATAAAAGGAGAAGTTTTGCCTGTCACTGCTTCCCTTCTGGAGCTGCCAGCAGCTGCTTCCTAATGGCTCCTCCATTACCATTATCACTGGATTACCAGACTGCTTTTATCCACTGTGGTAATTAACTGCTGCTTCTGGTATTTCTCTACCCTCACTGAGCTCAGATGTGCAGCTTCTTGCCTGGACCACAAATTATATTCAGAGAGATTGTTATGGGGAATTTCAGGTCATTTTTCAATATGGAGAAGTGGCAGGAGCACACATTAGCAAGCAAATGCTGTGATGATTTCCAGTTTCTTACAGAACTGTGTACAAAATAAAGGTTCTCACCTGCAGGTCAGAGCACATTTGGTGCAACTAATATGGATTTAAGTGGCTGGAGCATTATTATTTAGAGGAGTGTACATTTAATTTTGTAGGTTCTGGGTCTCAATCCAACATAACCACAGCAGCAAAGGCAGGAGCACAACCTCCTGTTAACAAATATCAGTAAAAACACCTGTGCAGGAGCTGCCAGACCCCTGGTTGGTTATTTCTACTCCAAAACATCTTGCTGGTCAAAGCTGGCAGCATCCTAAGCACATGATGGTGTTCCCAGCCCCAAAATCTGTGAGGTCAAGGTGGTGACAGGTTTATATTTTGCTTCCTTTCCCCGTTGACTCCTGACTTCAAAGCAAAGAAAGGATCATCAATTCCCCACAAATCTCAGCCTTGTTTTGGCACAGCAATAACAATGAGCCCACACTGCGGCCTGGGGCTCCTTTCACCATAAGGATTTTTCTTTTTATCCAACAGACATTTACTCCCATGGCTGCACTTTGGGCAAAGGACAAGGTAGGAATCCCTGGCTCTCTCCACAGCAGACACACAGGAACCCCACTGGGCTGGCAGCAGGGTTTGAAATCCGTGCTGTTCTTTCACCGTTATGACACAGCTTAAAGGCCCAGCACTGAGCTTGTTTCCACAAACTACAGCAAAACCAGTGCTCATTAATACCAACCCTTGCTCCTGCACACCAAACGTTTAGCAGTCCACGATCTTTGAGATTATTCTGACTTTCCCTTTTTACAGTGTGCTATAAAGTTAAGCATTATTTAAATACAGCTGTTACTGGAAGTTACCCATCACATGCTGGACCCCATGGTAATATCTGAGCTGAACCATGGTAAGGGTGTCAATTAAAGCCTTTATTAACATTCAGGGTAATCTCGTAACCTGTTTGCTGAGTTGACAGATGAAAATATTGAAAGTCCACTAAGGACAGGGTTGCTGTCTTAAATATTGCTAAACTGTCTCACAATCCCCACCTGATGAGAGGAATGCAAAGATCCTACATTTCTACCAAGAATTAATCCTATGTTAATAACATAGAATTCTGAGCCAGGTCTGTACATATCTGAAGATTCAGCCTGCTGCCCTCAGAAATCTCCCTTCAGTAGGAGTTACCCAGCTGTCTCTTAAAGATGCTTAGAGACAGATCCAGACACAATGAACAGCTGAGGATCTAATCCTGATTATCTGTAGGAACTTCCTTCTGCAAGAGGCAGTTCTATCTGACGGATATTGGGCCAAGAGACAACAAGATCTTTGTGATGTATTTGTGCAAAATCTACAGTCTCTGAGAGGCAACTGGAGAGAGGGAAGGGGGCAGCTCAGGGCAGAACAACCTTTACCAGTGTGCAAGGCCAGATCTCAGCTCTGATTTTAAGACTGCTGAGCTTTTCTGCTCGTCAGTGCTACGAGGGCTCTGCAACCCCAATCAAGCCATAAATGATTACAGTAAGAGCCATGTGGGGAATAATCAGAGACTGGACTTAGGCACAATTAATTATTACTAAGGTTTTGAGCACTGGCAGCATTTTTTGATCCCGTATCAACCCAAATGTTCTTACTCTGACTCTTCCTCTTTTTGTTCTTTCAGGCTCTCAAGCAGAGATTCCTCCAGGACTTCCAGATCTTCCAAAGGAATTCTCAGCAGCCAGCTGACACGGCAGATCAACACCCTGGCTCGAGCATCATAGGACCCTTGAAGGGAGAAAAGCCCAGGAAATCAGTCTGATCAGTCTGATCACACAGTTTAGTTAAGGAGCAGAATACTCAAGAAATGTGGCACAGAGCAGCTCCTTCCCCCAGGCCCTCTTTTTCTTCCAGGAACAGGAGAAGAGGCTGATAAATGGAAAATCCTTCTTCCCTGCAAACACAGCCACTACACCAGGTAATGCCTCTGTGGCAGGAAAAGGATCTCAGATCCTTTGGTCTCCATCCTCTGTGGTAGAGGCCTGCTGACAACTTTTCAACAGAGAAATGCTGCAACAGGGCCACTGCTAACTGGAAATATCAGACATGTCTGTGTGGGTAGCTGGGCACAGCCCATCAACTGCACCAGTGCAGGAAGGTGGGATTTTGTAAAAATGCACCTCCGTGCAAAAGTTTTATCTTCTTTGGTGGCAACAAGAGGCACTCAGGAATGTAAAGCTACACACCAGCTCCCCCAGCAGCACCACAGACAAATGTTAGCTTTTAAACTCCCTGCTGGAGATGCAGCAGTGGACAGTGCACTCAGACAACATCAGACAACAGAGCTGATTACTCTTAGATTTGTAAGCAGGTATTCTTGAAGAAAAAACATCTTAGAAGAAAAGACATCTTAAATGTAATAGATTTTAAATAATTTGTGCCAGCTCTTGCTTTTTGATGTTTTTTAAAATGCCTTTCTCTCAGCAGCACCTACTGCTTCCTGATGTTTGGCTTTTATAAAGGGTTCTTGGTGCACTCTGGGATGAAAAACACAATTGCTTTTCTCAGGGTCAGTGAAGATACCAGCAAAACCCAATTACAAAGAATGCTTGATATCCTCTCCACGTAGATCAAATATGGCACTGGGCAATCTATAAAGATTGTTTATTTATTACCATCATTACCAAGATACCAAACTAATACCATGGCCTTTAATGACACTCTTGATCAGGTTTCTGCTTAGTTGAGAAATGAGGACAAGATTTATATTTACTCCTTCCTGAAATGTGGCACATCCTGCAAGTCCAGGCAGGTGTAACGAGCTCCCTTCTTTTTTCTGTCTGCTGATACTGCTGGGCTCCTTCCTCACCAGCCTGGTGGGAAGGCAGGGAGGCTTGGAAAGGTTATTTCTCCTAAATCCCAGCTTCACACAATAAGTGGTTTTGCAATAACTGACTTGTCAATTTTCCATTAAAAATAAAGCAAGAACAAAACGTGTTTTGTTCTGCAGTGCAACAGGCTAATCAGCAACCAGTGAGTTCTTTCCTGTGAGAACATGTTAAAAGACAGAGATTTAAAAAATGCAAGTGGTGATAGAATCCAGGCTTCTTCTAGACATGAACGTTCTGTTCAGCAGACAGTCTTTATTCCATTAATTTTATCAGACTAATCCATGTAATGGATTGCAAACCAGAGAATTGTTTTATGTGTAATATAATATATGAGAAAAATCACATTTATTTATAATGGGCTTCACAGGAGACTCTGGAATTTATACCCTGACTTTGTTTTTTTTTTTTTCTTTTTTTTAGGCAACCAGCAGAAACTATTTTAGGCTGAGATTTTCCTAACAGTTTTACTGCCTTCCTAAAGGAAGAGGTCACCTGCTTCCCTGGAAACACTGGAGAAAAACCACTCCACTCCACCACCATTTACATCTGCTTGCTGATGCATGGTGTGTGAAGGTAAGGAGGTGAAGAGCTGTTCAGTTTTCAGTGGGTATTATTAACCATTCCTAATGTAAGAGTTGTTTTTCCTGAAGGGGATACAGGGAAGGAGTGTGCAGCTTTTGCCAGAGAGGAAACTGAGATGAAATAGGATAGTGCCTCTTTGAGCACTTTAAAGTATCAGATGTAAACTCAACTATATTATTTTTACAAAGAACAAATGCTAAGTAAACTTACCATCTTGAAGAGAGAAGGATAAAAGGTCCTAAAAAGAAAAAAAAAAATTCAATTTTAAACTGATGACGAGGTTCTGGTGGGATCAAAATGGAGGCATAAAACCCATCAGACTGACAGCAGCTCAGTTTGTAAGTGGGAAGCAGAAAGTTACAATTCAGTGAGGCAGCACAGAGCAAAACCAGTCCAAAATTCTCCAAAGGCCAGTACAAAAGGCTGGACAGGAGCAGATAATGCTTGGTATATGCTGAGGCATCCCACATTTTTTGTTATTTTGTTATGATCCTGGTCTTACACCAGACTTCAAAGTTTGGAGGAACAAGGCTCTAATCCTCCCACATTAATGCCTTCTGCTCCCTACAGTCATATGTACTCACATATGCAACATCACTCACAGGTTTGAATGTTCCTCTAATGGCCCCCATTTTCTCTGGCATTCTGGGAATTCACAGCTCTAGGCAGTAAGGCTGAACTGGCACGAAGTTCTTTTGGATTAAGTGAGTTAAAAAACTCAGAATTTATGGCCTGTCAAGATTGAGGGACTTGACTTCTGTATTGGCTCTTTACCATAAAAAAAAGGAAAAACAAATCAATTCAATAGATGGTTTCTATGGATAAATCCATGAAAAAGAGGTCAGTGTTTTTACAACTGTGTTCTCTTCTTTTATTGCCAGTGGACAAATTCTAAGCTCTTTATGTGACTACATTAAGCACCAGGTCAGTTGAGCTGCTTCCCTCTCCTACACACAAATACAGCACAGCTGAATTTTACAGGGAATCCTTTCAGCCCTCTGTGAACACAAAAAATGCAGCCAAGGATGTAGGAGGCTGCCAAAGAATTTATGATTATTACTCCTGTAAGCTCCCAAGCTCAGTTTGTATTGTAAAAAACTTCTAATCTGAGAGTCCTACACATGGGAAGTGCAAAATGCAGAACAAAACATCCTGAACCAACCAGAAGAGGGACAAACTGCAGACTGCTCCCCAGGCTGGCTGGTGGGATGTGGGAATTGGAGACACCAGTCCAGAGGGAGGGACACCCTCTGTCCTTTCCAAAGAAATCCAAACTACGTTAACCAATGACACCTCTCCACGTAGATTTTTACATTTGGTGCATTTTTACAAAATCCCTCAGTCCAAAAGCCTGAGTACTGGGAGTGCCCAGGATCAGCTATGTGGGCACCATCACCTACTCTCTGGGTACATTTCTGGGGGAAGGGTTTGCACAGAGATGTCAAAGCCCAGCAGAAGGTGCAGGGCTGAGAGCCTCGAGCAAAAAGCTGACCAAGGGCCTTGACTCTAGACTAAGGTGACCTTGCTGCCACAATTTTCCACGGATTGATGTAAGCAGCCTCTGGAAGAGGGGCATGGTTTGTGGGCAATAAACTCTCCCTGAGCCAGGCTGTGACTCAGGTCCCGTCCCGTCTGCCAAGTATCACCTGTGGCAGCTCGTATCAAACCACCCCTCATAAATCTGGCCTAAGCACCTACACACGTGCCTATCAGAAGGTCAGGGATGCACGTAGGTAATCAGGTGATAAACTGGAACAAGTGTTTTTATGGCATGTGTGCCAGTTAGCACTCTCAAATTTAGGCTGCAGTTTAGGCTGTGCACATCCCGCACACACAGGCAGCTGGAATCCAACCAGCAGTGATTAGATTAGTTCACAACTGGTTTGTTTTCCTCCCTAAGGAGCAGTTGTTATATTGCAGCCTTATTTTGAAGTCAGTGTTTTGAATCTCCATGAAAACTCTATGACAAGACAACCACCCATATGACTGAGAAATCTTACAAAAGAAGGGAATCTTTATTCTGTCTTTGCCAGCTTTTTCTGAGGTGATGCAAGTTCAAAACCCATTTCCTTAACAACAGAGAGCCCAAATCCACATTGCAGTGAATGTGGGTAGAACACCACTGGAAAATGAGCATTCTAAGTATGTTGAGAGCAAAAAACATATTCATAATAAGAATTTTCAATGTTTTATCACCTATCACCGCTTCTAGACATCTTTTATTGCATTGCCTTCCCATACCACACCCACAGCCTGCTATGACTACTGTCTTTAAAGGATTCAGTTACCACCATCTGCCTGTATTAGTCATCTGCAATGAACACAAAGATAACAATCCGTAATCCTCAGATGTTCATTGAATCAATGGTGAGCTCACATCTAATCTCCTGACTTCATGGATCATCCCTTCAGCTCCTTTGAGATGAAGGGCCTTCAAAAACGCAGCACTAGTGCCAGCAAGGCCCTGCCACTGAACACGCAGAGCAATTAAAGCAGATACTTAATAAACAGTAAACATTGCGTCAGCAGCAGCTGAATACAAAGAAGCACAAGCACCATAAAGCAAAAGATCAATAATTCATAAAGTTTTGTGCCATAGCTTGTTTATTTCCGGGTAAGAAGGAAAAAGCTGATCTCAGCTTGTTGCTGATATTTCCCATCAAAACACCAGTGTTTTTTTCCAGACACACCTCTGCTGCCTTGCTCTACTTAAGTGTATCATTCTGTCTCTCCCCAGACAAAATCAATCACCTTGCCCACATGCAGATGACTGCGTAAGGGATTGCTGCTGTGGCATTAGACTGATAGTTATTCCTCCTGTTTGCTTTCAACTGATCAAAGTTGTCTATGGTTTCTGTATTCCACCCAAATCCCGGGGATATCCTCAGTTTCCTGGGTCAGAGCAAAATCCTGTGTGCTTCTGCTGATCCAGAGCCGCCTTTGTACAGGCACATGGAGCCCTCATGCAGCAGAAACTTGGAGCAAGCACAAGCCAAATTTCAGCCTTAATAAATTCAGCAGCAATGTAGGAAAACCTGCCTCAATGAAGAGAATCCATCCTGAGGCAGAGCGAATGAAGGAACTGACACAGGAAGCACATCAAGGCAGAAAGAATGAGTGTGGATGTACTGAATTTGAGGAAACAGCATCCAAAGAGCCACTTTTATTTTTAGATCTGCTCTAAATTATTAATTAAGATCTCTTTTGCTGTCCTTGTACTGTTGTAGGACTTTGGGCACTGGAACATTTGGACCAGGAGCAGATCCTCTGATGCATTTCATGGACTGACAGGAGACAGAAAAAGGTGGCTGAGGAAGTGGGAGCTGGTCATGATGACCAGAGAAGTTCACTGCTCTCTTATCTCCCCTAACACAGCCAAGTTCTCACATCTGCTATTCTGCCAGGCCATTGCTCAAAGTGACTGTGTGATAGCCTTTAATCAATCAATACCAGAGCACTGGCTGCAGGCAGGCTGTCTGGCACAGGGTGACACAGCACAGGGTGACAGTGCCCACGTTCTGTGTGGCACCAGCAGCAGCCTAATGCTCTCTTCACCCTGCATGACATAACATGGGGTTGGATTAGGAGAGATCTTCCCCAGAAAAAGCAAATGCTGCCAAAATGCTTCACCTCTTTTATCTTTCCATCAGCTTTTACAGCAGAACATTATGGAACAGTCCCAGTTTCACTTCATCAGTGAAAAAAAATCAAGTCACAATAAATTCCTTCTGGTCAAAGTGTACTCTGAGAAAAAGACTTTGGAAATTGTGCTCCTTGGAGCATGTTTGTGGAGGTGGTTTGTGATACACATATAGTGAAGGGGCTTTTAAAGAAGTAAAAATCAGGTCTGCTGTGTTCAGGGTGTCACTAAAATCTGTACAACATGCATATGAGTGGAGACCACTGCAGTAACACAGTCAGAGTAAAAACTTTGTCAGTTCTCTGTTCTGTAGAGTGAAACCATCAAAGACACAACTCAGCAGTGACCATGCTACATGTTTATCATTTCCATGAGCTCTTTATGGATAACCTGCCAGTCCCCCCCACAGCTGCTTATAAATAAATGCCTATCAGAAATATTGACTTTATTTCCCTGACTGCACAAACAGCACTTCAGCTGCAAACAGACAGCTGTGACAAACCACTTTTGCAAAGCAAACCAGGGTGAGGGGAGGACATGGACTTACCTGGGTAATGAGAAGTGGATTTTCTTTCAAGATGGGATCCTTCAGCAAAATTTCAGTGAAAGCTTCTGTGCCCTCACCTCCTAAGCCATCAGCAAAGGCTGTCATGGCAGGTAAGACAGCATCAGGCAGGTCCAGCCACTTCACAAAGCCCTTGATGAATTCCGTCCTGAAAGAGCTGTAAGGCAACAGAAGCAGTTAAGGCTTCATAAATGGGTATTTCAAGGCTCCACAAGTGGGTATTTTTGGAGCTTTGAGCAGTCCTTGGTTTCAAACATTGGTTCAGACAAAAATCAAAGCATCGGGAGTCAGCAGGAAGTGAATTGCTAAACAAATTGGCTAAATAAACAAGGAAACAATGTGAGTGGGGTTAGACCTTGCTTCAGAACACGCTTTGATGTCTGCAGCGTTAATGGATGTGTTTTGTGCTGAATTTTAAAAGTCTTACAGGTGCAAGAGAGAAAGGATCTTCCACTCCCCCAACTTCAGAAGACCCCGCACAGTGGCTGAGCCACCACCCAAAACCCACCTACCACTTGTACCTTTGCTCGTTTTCAGGGAACAGCCAGGCAAGGGACATCCCACAGAGCGCCGCGTAGGCGAATCTGCCGGGCTCAGCCAGCTGCCGGCCCGGGAGCACACACGGCTCCCTCTCCCCACCACGCTCAGCCTCTCTTTGCTGTTTCGAAGCCCAGCCTTTCCTCTTCTCCTCCGCAGCCATTTTCACCTGCAAGTTCAAGGAGGAAAAAGCAGCAGAAAATGAAAACCAACAGCAAACAGTTGGAAACCAGGAAGTGAGGAGGCAAATTTGCCTTTGTTTTTACTGCCGCGCTTGCTACTGGAATTAAGTCAAGCCTGACCAGGTCCAGCTTGTCTATTGCCCCCAACACACTGCTGGGACCAAAGAAGACACAAAAACAGGACACAGATCAACACCAATTCTCAAACGTTTTGCACAAAATTAGCTGACAATAAATATTTCAACCTGCAAAAGGACAAATTTCCTTTGGGATGCAAAAGGACTGGGCTTCCTTCAGGCCTATCAGTCCCACATTTACTGCAAAAATAACATGAAAATAAAAGCTCTGCACCTGGTACAGGGACCAGTACAGCTGCCTGGGAAATAATTTTCTTCCCTCATCCTCAGCCCAAATTGCTCCTGTTTGTTTTGCTGACAGCATTAGGAAAGTTGAGTCCAGTTGCAGCCTCTGAGGACTTTGATGTGTCCCATGGTCACTGCTGTGCTTGCTTGTAATATTCCTCCTCTATACAACCTGCCACTGCTCTTTCCCTAAAAATAAGATCCTTGCACCACACAGACCTTGGGCTGGGCCAAAATATTATTTTTTAGAGTGCAGCTGAGCACACTTCCAAGTGAAGGGCTTCCAGCTGCTCCCCTGATGGTGCCAGCAGCAAACTTGAGACCTCAGGCAGAGGTGACAACAGCTCATTTCAAATTCAGCCTGGGTAACAACCTGCTCCAGGGCTCACTGCCATCCCCTGGTACTTCTACTGATTTCCTTAAGATCCAATCAGTTCCTAAGGGGCCCAAATCACCCATTTCATTTTATAGTTCAAATCAAAATGTTTCCTTTCTTCCATAACCCGGCTAAATAGGATTTAGGAGCCCATGACACTACAGGTGACTCCCAGGGGATGCAGACACCATTTATGGATCATTTTATAGCCCTAAAAGAAAGAACTGCAATAGGAACTGCTCTTTTAAAAGAAATTTCATTATCTGCATGCCACCTGTCATGGTCCTTTAGGAAAGATGTCTGTCCTGCCTTCCCACTCAGAAACTCTAAACATCCAAACTTCCAGACCAATTTTCCCAGGAATAATCTAACTCTAAAGTTTCAACAATTTTACAATTATTTGCCATGTCTGCTCACCTCTGGACACATTATGGGAGACAGCACTGAAAATAAAACCCTCTTCCCTGATAGATTTATTGATTTCTTGATATGAAAAGTGACACAGCTAAAATTAGATCCATGAGCAGTACAACTGTTTAACCTAATTTCCTAATAACATGAAATATGGAGCAATAATGGAGCAACACCACCCTGGCTCCTGGCATGCAACAAATAATTCAGAGTGCTGAGCAGCTAAAATACCCAGAGAAAGTTTCTGGAAGACTTTGCTCTGAAGATGCTCAGATCCAAATACTTCCCTCTACACAGGTATCTTTTTCCTTATAAACACATAGGAAAAACTGGGCTTGGGATTTTCAGACACACAGCGTAAAAAAAAAAAGGGCAATGTATGATTTACTAAATAAAATTTGGGCCAAGAAGTTTTGCCACAAATTCAAGATGAGAGAAGTGAGAGTTAGAAACATATTCCAAAAGTTATTTATTCCAAAAGTTTTTAAGTCTCATGGAATTCCCATCCCTGCCTTGAACAATGCAGTTCAGCAATCAAGAGCATTGCCATAATCTGAACTGTCACTTGAAAGAGAATTTTTTATCACTTCCAGCTCTCATTTTTCACACAAAGCCCTTTGTTTTCTTGAGAGATGGTGTATTTTATACAGCAGCTCATACAATCCTGTTTGGAAAGCAGAAAGATAATTCCCTTGGGGATCTAAAGCTCTATGATACATGTTGCCTGCAGCTGAAAGAAGAAATAAAGGACAGGGTGGCATCGCGTTTGTCCTAAACTGTGACAAAAGCGACCAAACCATCATCTCCACACCTCCCCAAAGTTAATGAGGCATCTCATTAACTTCAGAGAAGCGGTTGTAGGTAATTATTCAGACGGGGCTGGCCTAAGAGTTCCGTGTAAGGCACAGCGGGGACAGTGCAGCCCAACTGTGGTTGTGCATTGCACACAACGCTGTGACTGTGGAAACATTTGGGCAGATTTTTTTGGGGACCTGCACATGGCTCCAGAGGTACTGGGAGCACCACGGCCTCTGCTTTTAATCCGTAGATACGAGGTATGAACACGGAATGCTGTTAATTCAGTTCTGTCTCAATGCAAAAAACACATAAATGCGATGTGGATGGGCCACAGAGATCAGAACCGGAGGGGACAGGGACATGGAGATGACCAAAGCTTGAGTAGTTGGAAAAGTGAGCGCGTTTAATTCAGTTAATTCTAAGGTTTACACAGCAGCGGCTGAGAGGCGATGTCCTCACAGTGAAGCGAGCAAAGCTGCGGAGAGGGAACAGCGCACTGAAAAGCGTGAAGGCACCACCTCAGCTGGGGAAGCTGTGAGGGCGGACACCGCCACAGACAGCTGCCCGTGTCCAGTTTTACCACAAATCCTTCAGGTCTAAAGTCTCTGTTGATCCAACACAGGCACGTATTTACGGAAAGCGGCGCTTCGGGCCCCGCTGAGGGGAGGGAAGCAGCGGCCAGAGCAAGGGAGCGGCCAGAGCAAGGGAGCGGCCTGAGGGGAGGGTTCCGCCCGCTCTCCCCTCAGCCCGCCGCGCTGCCCCCGCCCAGCCCCGCTCCCACCCGCCCGGCCCGGCCCCGACCTGCCGCCGGTCCGGCCGAGCACCGAGCACCGGGAAGCGAACATCGCGAACCGGGAACCGAGCACCAACTACCGCCGCCGGCGCCCGCCCCTTCCTGCCCTGCCGCACTCGGCCCGGCCCGCTCGCCGGCGCTGCGCCATCGGCACAGCCGAGTGCGGAGGGACGGTGGAAGCTGCTGCGCTGGGGGCATGGAGGCACTGAGGGGATCACAGCATGTTCTGTGAATTGGAAGGGACCCACAGGGATCATGAAGTCCAACTCCTTAAGTGAATGGCCCACAGAAGGGATCAAACCCACGATCTTGGTGTTGTCAGCACCAACCGAGCTGACCCCGGGATCATCTGAGGGGACGGTGAGGGGTGAGGGGATGGCTGGGGATGAGCTCATGCTGCCGAGCCCCATTACTCATTATAATCCCCTCTCTCTAGGCCACAGTGTATTTATTACCCAGTCACTATCCGAAATCAGGAGCTAGACACGTAAGGTAAGCAGGGCATGGGACTTCAGAGCTGAAACTTTCTTAACAAAATGACCAGCATGAATTAAACTTGAGAACAAGCAAAACCTTTACATTTTGGAATAGGAATATAATCCCGTTAGCCTTTTCTCTATAAACTTAATTGCTGCTTCAAATTCTTGCATGGTTATTGAGCCTTATTTTGTCAGATGGGAATCTGTTCAAAAGGTACCAGGTTCCAGAGCCTCATGACTGCCGCCAGCATCTGAATCTCCTGGGTGTTAGTGGCTCTGAGGCTGAAAAACATTTTAAAGGAACTGCTGAAGGGAAACTTGGAAGGTGCTGCTCCACAACTCTGTGGATCCATAGGGATTCTTTCAGAGGGCCAGTCTCTCCCTGGAAATCACACTTCTGTATGCTGCCCTTTCCTGTTGACTTTTTTTTTTTTTTTTTGGCTCTGCAGAAAGTAGTGTAATAAAACAATTCTTTTGGAAGGGCAGGGTGCAGCATAATAAAAGCTTTTACTGATCATGTTAATTCCGTTTTCATTTCTTCACAGCCATGTGCTGAAAACATACATGGGCTGGCAGGATTCCTTGTGAATGATCTGTTCAGGCCAATATTAATACATTTGTTAGAGACCTTTACAGTACCAGTCACCCACTGGTGTTGGCGAAGGGAACTCGACAAGAATATTGTCTGTGAGCTGAAAGATTTGCCCAGTGTTTCTGAATTTATTTTCAGTGTAGCTAAATATCTGGTTCAGTCTTCGTATTTGGAATAATATAGTATTTGAGTTTAAAAATACCTGCCTTTTTCCCATCTGGAAAGCTTTTTTCTGGTTGGTTATTAGCAAATGTCATATGTATTCTGCAGTAAGCCTGTTGCTGTCCAAAGAGATGAGAAAACCCAAAGGATTTAGTTCCCCTGAAAGCTCCCATTCCTGGCCGAAAACAAACCTGTGTTTTCCAAGACTTTAGGAGCACAAGAGCTCCTACCCTCTTAGTCTAATCTGCTTTATCTGCTGTGAGACACTCTGTGTATTTATATACTGAGCAACTGCAGGACATCAGTTTCCATTCTTATCAAACACAAATATTTACCTGATCCAAGGTCTCCTGAGATCCTTGACACTCTTAAACATGCAGTTTAACTAGAGAAATCTATTTTTTCCCTCAGTTTAATTTTAGTTGGGTTTCAGGGTATTTTCTTAGCAACTAAGTATTTTTTTTTAAACGAAGGAACACTCCAACACATTACTGCTTTGCTTTACTCACCTAAATAAAATAAAATAAATAGTAAATAAATAGTAAATAAAATAAAAGCTCAGTTCTGCAGACTCCCTAATATGCTTTCTCAGCTGCAATTCCTGTCAATAAGGAAGCTACAAATTCTTTTGACATTAATTGTCCATGTGGAATTGAAACAAAGAAGTCAATGAGCAATTAATATTATTTTAATGGAGACATTCCATTTAAAAATATCACACGTGGTGTGGCGCAGCAGTTAATGGATTTCTGTTTACCTCTGTGAGCATCTCCAAAGGCAATGTAAAAGGGGCAAGGAGAGAGGTCCTGCAGGTTGCCAGATAAAGGAATGCAGGTGAGAGGAACTATTTCAGTGCTAAATAATGTGGGGAATTTGGAGGGTCATGAGGTTTTTGAGCCTTGCCCTTTGCAAGCCACAGACTCAGGATGAGGAGTATTGGTTTTGCCTCTTCTCTCCAATTTTGTGTGTAACTTTAAGCGGCATCAACTGACATCCCTTTTCCCAATCCCTTTCCCATCCCTGCCAGGGATTAAGGTGATAATCTGGGCTAAAATGACTCTCTTTCAAACATCCTCCCCCTGATTTAGCAGCCTTATTTCCCTCACTGCCCCAAGGAAAGGTGTCTGTGTGTTCAGAGAGCGGGAACAGCCGGGTTTTGCAGAACATCCCCTCCCCAGTGTTCCAGATAACATCCTGCAGGGCTGATCAGGAGGGGACACAGACATGAACAAAACGGCAAAACAAAGCAACACAGTTACCAACACAGAGTTACAACTCTGGGATAAAAATCGTGTGGAAAACACATAAATATCAACATATAAATAGTTCATTTTGTTTGCAGTCATGAGATGCAACAACACTGTGCATTGGCATTGAGCCAGCTCAGCCAACTGTTGAATTTATTCTCTGACGGATTGTTTTTAAGTCCATAACTCACTGGTGTGCCCAGCGTGCAGGTTGGCCCAGTCCCTGATCTCTGGGACTCACAGGTTGTTTCAGGCAACAGTAACAACGTGGATCTCCTTGTCGCAGGAGGTGGGAGAGTCCTTCTTGCACCTGCAGTGGAATTTAGGAGTGCAGCAAAGCACCATAGACATGAGCAACCCCAAAGTAAGCAGGAGACAAATCACCCATTTCACCCTCCCCGAGTACATAAAGGGGAGGATGAGTATGGCCAGGATCACCCCAAGCAGCAGGAGCAGCACGAGTCTCTGCACAGCCAGGCTGCTGTGTGTTGGGCTGTTTTCCTCTGTGTTTAAAATGTCTTGGCTGCTCTGAGTCCAGCTATTGCCGTCCAGCCCCATGGCACAGACGTACACCTCAGGGTTTGAATCGAGGTTCTCCAAGCGCTCCAGGATGTCTTCTTTATTCTGGAGCGTGCGGATGAGCCCTCCTGACACGAAGGTGGGTTTCCTGCAAAGGGGGCAGGTGATTATCCAGGTGTTCTCCTCCTTCCTGAGGATCAGCTTGAGGCAGACGGCGCAGAAGGCGTGCTGGCAGTCCAGGAGCTTTGGGACTCTGTAGATGCTGTACTTGTTGAAGCAGATCATGCAGTCCATATCCAGGGTGGCTGTGTCTGAGCACTGGTGGTTCAGTTCCAACATGCTCATTTCGGGAGAGTTTGTGTTCGTTAGTACAGCAAGTGGTCTCGGGTTTGGAGAGTCTTGTTCCAAAACTGCTGGTTTAAAGGCAGCAAGACTGTCTCTCTCTGTTCCTGAAGGTCTCTCCATTTCTTCAGTACACTCTTCAGTGAATCCCACTCTCTTCTTGTGTTTTGAGCTTTGTGTTACGGATCCTGCTCTGCTCATTTCTGCAGCACCTCCCGCCACGGGCACGGGACCGTCCGCCTCAGCCTGCAGTACTCCAGGAGCTGACGATCTGTTTGCCTTGTTTGGCTTGTCAGTGGATTTCTCCATGGAGATAAACCTCCGTGCAGCTTGTCTCCCTTTAGCTGAAGGATTTCCTGAGTCTCTTGCTCCTTTTATGTGTTGCTGTACTCCTGATTGATGAGTGAGAGCTTTAAGTGAGTCCGTGCTCTTACAATACGATGTTTTTATGACACGGGGACCAGAGTTAATGATTGACTTCCCAGCCAAGACAGTTTATGACTGATAATAGCAGTGGGCAATTCCTGTCTGGAAGCAGACTCCATGGCATTAGCAGACCACTCTGACAGCCAGACACTACCCTTATTATTAAATTAGAACTCTCTTAGTTGAAAGCAATTTCATTGTTCTCTAAACAGGGCTTTGCTGGACAGTGACAGGCTTGGGGGAATTAACTCTTTCTAACATTGGTGTGCTGAATGCAGTGCTTTGATTAGAGCATAAGTATCACCAGTTTTGAGCTCTGTGGGTAGGAAGTTTGCTGTTGGTTTAGAAATACTTGCTACCCTACAGCACTAAGTGAAGAATGAGATTGAAATTAATTTGACTGTTGAATGTCCAATTGTTATTAGCTCGTTTATCCTAGATTATCCATTTTTTCATCCTAGGATAACTCTTTTATCCTGTTTGTTTTAGTCATCAGAAGGTTTCCAGTACAAACTGAAGCATGACTGAGGCCCACACAGGGTATCTCAGAGTCCATGAGAGAGATTTGGAAACTAAAAGCAAGACCAGTGTCCTGAATGGTGGGACCATCTTCTTTCCTGTGGTGTTCACCAAACAACCCCATGCACTTGGGAATGCCCTTGCTGAGTGGTTTCATGAATATTCATCTCATCTGAAAAAAATGCCTGAACAAAACCCCTCAGTCTCTAATTTCTTTCTGCCTTTTTATTTGAGGAGTAAAATACAGATGGTTTCTCAGCAAGAATCCCATGGAAGGAAGGAATGAAAGAAGGAAGGGAAGGATCTAACCCCAAAAAGCCAGATGAGGTCAGTGTTACCAGCAGAAGACACACAGTACCACGCTGGCAGCCTCAAGTGCACCTGAATGCTCACACTGCCTGAGCCCCCATGTCCCAGCCCCTCCCTCCCAGAGAGGAGCAGCAGAAAGAAATGAAACAACTGCAGATGAGGAGGGCAAGGAGTTCAGGAAGGCTCTAATCTCATGAACTAGCTGGAGTGGGGGGGGATGAGGTGAGAAGAACTTACTTGCTGAGAAATAGGAGGTTTGACGTAAGCAAACTTCGTCCAAGTGCCTGAGCACTGCTGTGTTTCTGCTGACATGGCATGTGCTGGTGCATGATGGACTTCTGGATGACCCCAAATTTTAGCAGCCTGAGTATCTCTCAGTTGCAGAAGTTGATATCAAAGTGCAGGAATGTCTGGAAGTAGGCTGGTGAACTGCAAGACTCATTTCTCTTTAAAAAGAGAATTTTCCTTTGCATTTCACATAACTCTTTGTCAGCAAGTTCACGCTGCTAAAAAGATCTGGGAAAGTAGAAAACAGACTTGCCACTATTGCAATAGTTTAGAGGCTTCAAATTTGCTCTGTCCGTTCCCATGTCCAAAATGAAAATGTCTTAAATGTTCTTGATTTCTAATTATTAGAACAATGTAAAAACACCTTGCAGATGTTTGAAGTTGGAACAGACACCAAGAGGGACAACTATACACCTAACATAAAAAGTTTAAAAGTAGTTGGGATGAATTTCTGCTCCATGTCTATCTGCTTGTTGTTCTGCCAGTGGGTGGGGGTGACTTGTCTGTGTCTTTTGTCCTAAGTGCTGGAAAAACAGTTTTTTGTTGTCCTCCACTGACAAAGTTTCCAGCCAAGCCCTGATTCCAGCTCTGCTTTGTCTCTGGTGTCACGAGTGATGCTCCCTGGCTGGCATGTGCCTTGTGCTTTTCTGAATTGCTCATAGCCCATTAATACTCTTCAGGCTAATTACTGTCTCATTAATCATTTGCAATCAGTTTATGTACTCCCGCTGTTTTCCCGCTTTTAGTGTGTTTGCATAAGAAAATGTGTTTCTATGAAATGCTTTCTATAGAGTTGTTTATAGCAGGAAATAGATATAAAAGAGCAGTTGTGTCATTCCTAGTAAAATCCTCATGTGCCAGAAGCCAAACATCCCAGAAGATACTGGGGATACTCCTGTGAGCTTCTCCCTGTGCTGAGCTGTGGTTCAGGTTGATCTAACTGTGGACAAGAGGAACAGAAAAATTATTTACAACTTAAAACTGGCTGTGATGTGAAGCCTCTTGTTGTCTTCCTGGGACTGTTCTGTTAGTGTTCCTCCCAAAGCTGTTTGGATGTGCCTTCTGAGCTGGGAATTAGAAATTCACAGAGTCCCAGATTGGTTTGGGCTGGAGAGGGATGCCTTCCACTATCCCAGGCTGCTCCCAGCCCCATCCAAGCTGGCCTTGGACAATTCCAGGGATCCAGGGGCAGCCACAGCTTCTCTGGGCACCCTGTGCCAGGGCCTGCCCACTCTCACAGGGAGGAATTCCTTCCCAATATTCCATCTATCTCTGCCCTCTGGCAGTGGGAAGCCCTTCCCCCTTGCCCTGGCACTCCAGGCCCTTGTCCACAGTCTCTCTCCATCTTTCCTGTCAGCTCCCTGACAAGAAAGGTACTGAAAAGCTGCGATTAGGTCACCCTGGAGCCTTCTATTCTCCAAACTGAACAATCCCAATTCCCCCAGCCTTCCCTCATGGGTGAGGTGCTCCATGCCTCTGCTCATCTTGACCTCCTCTGGACTTGGCCAGGATTTCTGACAGGATTGGGCAGTTTCTGTCACGATACCAGCAGAGAAAACCAGAGTCATGGGCACAGCGATGCCCTGGTGGGTGCTGCTGCTGGGTGATTCCTTTAACCAGTTGCGGTGGGACAAATGGAAGAGCAGGAGGATGGCAGGAAATCCTTCCTCAAAGCCCTTCTCCAGACAAATCACCCATCCTGCTGTGCCCCCTTTTCCAGCATCCTGTGAGGAGTCTCCCTCAGTGCTGGAGGAAGCAAGACGCGGAGGCTCAGTTTATTACACTTATCACATTTAATTGATCGCTGCTGTCTCAGCTCCGCTGCTGCCCCGCCGCTGCTCTCAGCCCTGTTCTCCTGGTGCCACCTCGCGGGTGGTGCCTCTGCTCACCTCCCCGAACTGCTGCCAGCTCCTTTCGCAGCCGTGCTTTGGGGCTGAGCAGGCACGGTCTGGGGTGGCGTGTCCAGGACCAGCGGCAGCAGAAGCGCCCACCCGTGAGGCCAAGGGCGAGGTCACGGTGAGGGCCGGCAGCTCTGCTGGGCAGCACAGAAACGCTCCTGGGCGGGGGGGGGAGTGCAATTAGCACCAGGCGCCAATTAGCCGGAATCCGGCAGCTTTTGGTACAACAGCGGTGATTTGTGATTTCCGCAGCCTGCCCGGCCTTTCCCCGCGGACACGGCGGAGGCGCCCTGCCTTTCGCCGCTCCCTTTTCGGCTCCGTCCCCAGCCTCAGTTTCCCCCCCCGAACCCCTCCGTGCCCTCTCCCCTTCCTCCTCCTCCTCCTCCTCCTCCAGGGGCCGCCAGGCGCTCACGTGACCCCTCCCCGGTGCCGCTGTCACGTGAGCCGCCCGGTGCGGCGGGGATGTCCCGCAAACAGGCGGCCAAGGGCCGGCCCGCCGCCAGCGCCAGGAAGGGCCGCCGGCCCCGCCATTCCCCCGCCGGACCGGCCCCGGGCCCCGCTCCGGGCCACAGCGGCGGCCTCGCCGGGCAGCTCCGGGCTCTCGGCCTCAAGCTGCGGGAGGTGCCGGGAGATGGGTGAGCGCCGCGACGGGTGTCCCCCAGCAAACCGGGGGCCGGTCATTCCCCGGACATCCAGCCCTGAGGGCTTCCTCCTCCCCGGGTGATGGGAGCCCGTCCCCGGGGCCGAGGGCTTTCGTGGCTCCCGGCTGTGGGGAGCCCGTGAATCCCCCGGGGGCTGATTTTCCCCTCCCGGTTGAAGTGGGCCCTGTGCTCCGCAGGGGTGAGGATTTCCCCGCTGTACCCCTCTGTGGTTCTCTGCGGTTCTACAGGGCCCGACGGCTCGGTCAGTCCAAGCCCAGGGGCCCGAGGGCTCCACTGTCCAGCGGAGCTGAGCATAGGAAGGTCCATAAATGTTCCTATGGAACACTTTCACCCCCTTCTTTTCTATAAGGTGAAAGGGCAGTAAACGTTTCTGCCGAGGGGCTGCTCAGTAGGGCATTGGTTTGTCCTCTGTTGCTTTCTGTCCCTCCTGTGGGACAGTTTGGCCCGGCAGATTCCCCGTGACACGATCACCCCGAGCCGGCCGTTCTGGCAGCAGCAGCCGCCGCCGTTCGGAGCGCAGGGAACGAGCGCTGCTTTGCACCCCTCTCCTGGCTAAACCGGGCGGGAAGAGCGCAGCCCCTTTCTTTCCCCGTGACCCCGCATTCCTCAGACACGCCCACCCCTCATTTCCCTCTCGCCAGCAACTGCTTGTTCCGAGCCCTGGGGGACCAGCTGGAGGGGCACTCCCGGAACCACCTGCGGCACCGGCAGGAGACGGTGGAGTTCATGGTGAGGCAGCGCGGGGACTTCGAGCCCTTCGTGGAGGATGATGTGCCCTTCGACAAACACGGTACGGGCTCCGTGGGGCAGCATCGCTGTGCCGTGGGCCTGCAGCTCCTTACTAACCAGCTCCTCACCCCAGAACTACCTTGGTTTACCTCTCTAGTTTTTAGAAACGGGGACTTTGTTTATGGCTGTTGTGACGGTGGTGGGAAGGTGAGCTGTTTATGTCCTGGAAATTATTTCAATTTAGGAGAAATTTGGAGAAGGAGAGAGAGACCAAAAAGGCAAGGAGTAAAAATTAGGTGTTTTCCAAAGGAACTTTAGAAAAATTGTCTAGTTCTCCTTGAATACTGGTGGGGATTTGGCTGTTTTGGTGAGTGGCTGATTTCTTTGGGTTTCTTCCTCCTTGGCACTCAGTATTTCCTGGTTCCTATGGAATTGAGGGGAAGATCCAAACCAGAGGCAAATACAGCCTTTGATGTGCCAGGTACCATGCAGATGATGCATGAAATTGGTTTCATCACTCAGTCTGTGGCACTCCTCCTTCTGAGCTAACAGAGCCAAGTGGCCTTGCTGAGTCTAAGGGTGTAGAACCTTTTTTGGAGATTTCTCTGGTCATTTAAATGCATTAACTTGTGTTGCAGCCAAAATCCTGCCTCAGCACTCACTGTTTCACAGGTGGGATTTCCCTTCCAGAATTTCTTGGGCTCCTGTTGAGATCTCACCCCTAGTTATCCCTCCACTGCTTTTGGAAGTATCAGAAATCAGGTTTCAACTCTTGTGAATGTTTTTTTTTTTCATTTAGTTGCCAATTTGGCCAAGCCTGGTACTTTTGCTGGCAACGATGCTATCGTGGCCTTTGCAAGGAACAATCAAATGAATGTGGTTATTCATCAGCTCAACGCTCCACTGTGGCAGGTGAGAAACAAAGCTTCTACATTTTGGCCTAATCTTTACCTGAGGGATATAAATAGTGTGGAAAATTCCTGATTTATTAAGAAGGAGCAGTAGCTGCAATGATCTGGGCATGGTGCAGAGCTGTGCTTGGTTTTTGAAGAGAGGGAGCACTCGAGATTTTGGCTAGGAGGAGAGGGAAGGAAAGAAAAGAGTGAGTGCATGAGAGATAGGTATGTGGGGGCAGAGCAGCACGTTTTACCTGGGCTTTAAGCTCTGAGCTTCACTGCCATGCTCTGTTTCCTGAAGATCAGGCTGCATTTGAGCTGAGTTTTCTGATAGGAATCCCAGAATGGGTCAGGTTGGAGGGGACCACACTGGATCATCTGGTCCTGTCTCCATGCTTTTGAGGCTGACCAGTCCCAGCTCCCTCAGCCTTTCCTGGGCAGGGAGATGGCCCAGGCCCTTCCTCATCTCTGCAGCCTTCACCAGCCCCGCTCCAGGAGCTCCCTGTTCCCCTGTCACACTCCAGGTGTGCCTGCCAGGGCTGGGCAGAGGGGCAGAGGGGCAGAGTCACTCCCTGACCTGCTGCCAATGTTCCTCCCAGTGCACCTCATTGGCCTCTTGGCCCCCAGGACACTCTGCTGGCTCTGGGACAGCTCACTGACCCTGGGACCCCCAGGTGCTTCCTGCAGAGATGCTCCAGCAGGTCACCCCCACCTGTGCTGGTACCTGGGGTTGTTCCTCCCCAGGGGCAGGACCTGCATTTCCCTTGTTGAACTTCAGGCAGTTCTTCCCTGCCCATCTCTCCAACCTGGTGAGTCCTTCTGAAGGGCTGCACAGCCCCCTGGGGTTTGAGCTAGGCTTAAGGACAAACCTGTACAATAAGATTCAGGAAGATGGAAATGAAGGTGTAGCAGGGCATGCACTGTGTTGGAGTGAAGCTCCATCAATTCTGCATGGGATGTGGAATGCCAAGGTTTCTGACATAGAGAAACGATCTTCAGAAAGAAATTTTAAAACCTTAAAGTGGTGTTTAATCAGCTCTTAGAAAGGACTGTGTGGTGTGGTTTCCTCTGACAGAGGGGCACTGAAACAAGTAATCCATCAGGTCTCTTGTTTTCTTTTTATTGTTGCTTTTCCATGGCAAGTCCACACTGGAATGGGTCCATGGTCATTGAGCTAGTGAGAACCTGTATTCAAGTCAGGATTGTTTCTGGCCTCTCTTTACAGACAGAACCAGTGAAGTATGTAGATTAAACAGGGCAGTAAAGATAAAAAACCAGATGAAAGCTGTCAGTGACGTCTTAAATGCATTTAAAACAGCGTCACGTGGATTCCTGAACTCAAAGAGGTTTAAACTCTCATTTGTGGGCAGCCATGGGCAGTGGGTGAAGTCCCTGTGCAGAGGCAGTGACCCTGCAGGGGTGCATTTCATGTGTTGTTCTTCAGTGTTAGCTTTTACTGAGATTTTGATATCCTTCTGCAAACCTTGGTTCTTTCCTCTCCTCTCACTGACTGGGTGTCAGTACAGGGTTTGTGATGAGGTTCTGTCTTGCCTGAGCAGTGTTGTTAGTGAAGGGTTGTCTCAGGCCCTTGAGAACTGTGTGAGTTAAGAGAGCTGTGAGTAGTTGTAACATCATGAGAAGCTCTTTTGCAGGTGGACATCTCTGCATGGAAATTTTTGGTCTTTGAACACCCCTTAACTTTTGTGATAGCGACTGTAAATTACAGAATTGTTAAAGTTGGAAGAGACCTTTAAGATCATGGAGTCCAAGTGTAGACTCAAGTTAGCTGAGATTTGTATAACAGGCTGGATTTTTTCCCTATGTTTTTAATCTGCAGCTCTCATTTACTTACCAGTTCCAGTGCGTTCATAGAATCAGAGAATCCCGGGTTGGTTAGGGTTGGGAGGGACCTTAAAGCTCATGCAGTGCCACCCTGCCGTGGGCAGGGACACCTTCCATATCCCAGGTGGCTCCCAGCCCCATCCAAGCTGGCCTTGGAGAATTCCAGGGATCCAGGGGCAGCCACAGCTTCTCTGGGCACCCTGTGCTGGGTCGTCCCCACCCTCACAGGGAGGAATTCCTTCCCAGTATCCCATCTATCTCTGCCCTCTGGCAGTGGGAAGCCCTTCCCCCTTGCCCTGGCACTCCAGGCCCTTGTCCACAGTCTCCCTCCCTCTTTCCTGTTGGTTCCTTCAGGCACTGGAAGGTCACAATTAAGCCTTCTCTTCTCCAAGCAGAACAATCCCAAATCTCCCAGCCTTTCCTCACAGGAGAGCTGCTCCATCCCTCTAAAGCAATTTGGTGGCATCCTCTGGGCCCACTCCAGAGTGGAAAGAGATTCTCTAATGAGAACTAAACTGGCTGATTTTCAAATCTTTCAAGAGCTTTGGGATTTGTTAGATACCTATTCAAGCTCTGGCAGAGGAGAAATGTTTAGAATAAATCTCACCAATTCTCAGGTTTGAATAATTTAATAGGATAGAAAGCAGGAGTTAAATATAACCCAGTGTTGAGTTGGAATGGAGAATTATTTGTTGGGAAACCTGAAGTCATTAGTGCAGCACAGACCACAGCCAGGGCTGAAAGATGGCTTGGTGTGTGTTCTGGGAGCTGAGATAAGGCAGTGCACAGACGTAAAAGGGTTGGGAAACTCTGGAGCCCTAAAGCAAAGAGTTCTGGTCCTCTGCTTGCTGATGTCTTTGAACTTGGGCTGGCAGGTCAAGCCAAGCTGGTCTGCAAGTGCAGTGGGATTTTCTGCCTTCCTGGCAGGAGCTGGAATGCTGTGTAGCTCTTATCTAACAGTGTGGGACACTGATAATCGGGGTAGGAACTATTCTCACATCAGTACAGATAATACTCAGAGCAGGAATTTTCTCTGGAAACTGCTGTAACTTGGTGCTGACAAAGCAAAGCAACATTTGGTTGTTAACAGTGCTCCTGAATGGAGTTAATAAGTTTCTTTTAAAAACAAAACACAGCTGCTTGGAATGCTGTTAAAACAGCTGCAAGATCAAAATTTTACTCTGAGTGACTGTTTCCACTGTTGCTGTCACATGCATGGCCTCTCTTCCCTCATGTTTGAGGGTAAAGTGACATGGCACATTCCCTGGGAGCTCTTGCTGAAGCTGGTTCTGGGAAGATGATCAGGAAACTGATAGCTCCTGTAGAAATTTCAGGAAATAGTTCTGAGCTTTCCACAAAAATATTTTCATTCCACATTTTGTTTGTTCTGATGTAACTGCCCACCCAATATTTTACATCTGGCTTTCAAACCTTCTTCTCTCCCTGTCTCAAGTGCTCCAGCAACCACGTCGTACTTGCTTCCTTCATGGCCTTTGCCATCACTGCAAAAAAAAAAAAATACTGTGAAAAAAATCCGGTGCAGGAGTCAATTCCAAAGGCTCATCTGCAGTTTGTTTGGCTGCAAAAAAATGAATACTGTGAAAAATCCAGTGCAGGAGTCAATTCCAAAGGCTCATCTGCAGTTTGTTTGGCTGCAAAAAAATGAATACTGTGAAAAATCCAGTGCAGGAGTCAATTCCAAAGGCTCATTTGCAGTTTGTTTGGCTGCAAAAAAATGAATACTGTGAAAAATCCGGTGCAGGAGTCAATTCCAAAGGCTCATCTGCAGTTTGTTTGACTGCAGAAAAATGAATACTGTGAAAAAAATCCGGTGCAGGAGTCAATTCCAAAGGCTCATCTGCAGTTTGTTTGGCTGCAAAAAAATGAATACTGTGAAAAATCCAGTGCAGGAGTCAATTCCAAAGGCTCATTTGCAGTTTGTTTGGCTGCAGAAAAATGAATACTGTGAAAAATCCAGTGCAGGAGTCAATTCCAAAGGCTCATCTGCAGTTTGTTTGCTTTCGTTGAGATCCGGGGCACAGACAGGAGCGATGCCAGGGAGCTGCACATCGCCTACAGGTACGGGGAGCACTACGACAGCGTCAGGAGGATCAGCGACGACTCGGAAGCCCCGGCCTGCCTTCGGATGGAGGTGGGTTGTTGCCTCAGTTCCCTCACCTCTGTGTACCTTGCCAGGCTGGCACTGAATCCTCAGAGGGGAAACTGAGGCCAGGACCAAGACAAAAGGAGCTCTTAGTCTCAGGAACAGTCCCACAGTTTAATGCAGGGAGTCCTGAGGAGAGTTAAGAGGCTGTGCAGATGGCTCGGGCAGGGTGATGTAATCAATCTGCCAGGCCTCCCCATACTTATATTTGGACCACCATCTACTGTACCACAGGGGCTTCACCCGCTTGGCCTGCTTGATGGCAGCACACGTCTCACAGTCATGGATAACCTGTGAAATACTGTCCATGGTTAGATCCACCCCTCGGTCTCGTGCCCACTTATAGGTGGCATCTCTGCCCTGATGACCTGAGGCATCATGGGCCCACCGAGCTAGGAACAACTCTCCTTTGTGTTGCCAATCCAAGTCTATCTTGGACACCTCTATCCTCGTGGCTTGATCTGCTTGCTCGTTGTTCCGGTGCTCCTCATTAGCCCGACTCTTGGGGACATGGGCATCCACATGACGGACTTTCACGGGTAGTTTCTCTCCTCTGGTGGTGATGTTCTTCTACTCATCAGCAGCCCAGATTGGTTTTCTCTTAAGCTGTTCAATTGGAGTGGTTTTGTGCCCTTTGGGAAGAGGAGGGAGGAGGTGAGGGGCCAATGGGGGCTGACCCAGGGGGAGGTGAGGCACAGGTGGTGTCAGGTGAGGGGCGTGCAGGGGTTCCTGGGAAAGGCAGTGCTGTACAACATTGTGTGGATCTATATATACATATAACCCAAAACACCCAGTGCAGATATAACAAAAACTACTTAGTGCAATGCAACAGGTTGCGAGCCAGCTGTGGGTGACAAACAGAGCTGAGGAATGCTGCCAGTTTGATTTCCATCCTCATTTGGGGTGGAGGGAAGAGCTGTGCCTGTATGTTGTGCTGGGAGAGCAAAGCCCTGAGGTGGTTGTAGCTCGTGCTGCTGGCTCTTGTGGGAGGGGCTGTGAAGGAGGATTTCAGCCTCTGGGCTGGAAATGAATCCAAAGCTGATGCTGTGATGTCTGGAAGCAACCTCATCTAAATGATGTAGTCGTGCAGCTCAAATGGGAAAAACAAAGGGAAGGGAGGAAAGAGCTGGAAATGCAACAGCTGGATGTAGTTGTCCTCTTCATATCTCCCTTTTTGATGTTGAGGAGTAATTGTGCTGTGCTTGAGGTTCTCTGCACACAGCTGAGGCGTGGTATTGAATTAAATATAATCCATTTAAAAGCTCGTTTATTGTGGTTCGTGATGTTGTAGTACACTGGGGTTTGTTCAGCAGTGGAGGAGGTGTGGGAAACTCTCAGTGATGGTGGAAGTTACACAGTTTCCAAGAGGCTTTGACATGGGATGTTCCCAAGAAAAGTGTGCCACGATAATTACTTTTATTAGGATGTCAGACTTTTTTTGGATTGCATGCTTGTGTGATCTGCTGGGCTTTGCTTTTCTACAGATGCTTTGCAAGAACGATTTGAATAAGGCAGAGGAAGGGAAGCCACAGAAGGGCAACTCTGAAGATGAGGCTGAAGTGGAGATGGAAGATGCTGTGCAAAAAGTGTGCAGTGCAACTGGGTGTTCAGTAAGTATTGAGGAGCCTTTCTGTGCTTAATGTTCAAACCTCCTTGATACATGGAAATAATCCTGGGAAAACTTGTAGGAAACACTCATCTTGTACAAACTTGAGTACCACAGCCATCAATCAGGGTGCATCTGATCCTGGAATCAACCCTTAAATGCAGGTGAAATACCAACTTTTTTGTGGATGCCTAATAGGAAGGTTTGTCTTGCAGCTCTCATAAAATTCACTTAGAAACAAATCCTCTAAGTTCTGAAATCCTTTGGGGGTGTTGAAGATCCCAGATAACTGGGTAATCTGTGACTCTTGGCTGTTGGCACTGTACAAGAGCCTAGAACAGGAAGGGCCAAGAGGGAAACTTCCACTGAAAATAGGTGTGTTCCTTTTTTCTGACATCTTCAGGAATTTAGGGTTTCCCCCTCACCCTTTCAGAAATGAAGCACAGAGCAACTGAATGATTGTAAAAGCAGCAACCCCCTCTCAGTGGTGCAGGTGTTGTTAAGTGAACGTAGGTCAGAGATTTGAACTTCTTCAGTGTTCTCCTTCCCCTCTCGTGGACAGGACATTGATTTGGTAAGCCACGTGCTGGAAGTGGAGGACTACAACGTGGAATCTGCAATATTTGCCATCTTGCAGGTGAAGGAAAGGGAAGGAATAGGTGAGTGCACAGTTTGGCACCTGGGGCTTTGGGTGACTGTGGTGTTGGGGACAGCAGCAGGACAGGTGTGTTTTTGTGTGCTGCCACCTCAGCCTTCTGTGCTCAGGAAGGTTGTTAGTGAGGGCAGCTTCAATCCAGCTTCCAAAAAACCCAGGACTTCAGGGAAAAGGAATTGGCTGACAGTGGGACAGCTCCTGGGTAGAGCATGTCTGAGGAAAACCTCTGCTGTTGGCAGGTACTGAGGAGCAGCAGGAACCCCAGGGCAGGGAGCAGAAATCCTGCAGTGGGACACTGTGGGAAGAGAATGGAACTGGTTCAAGAATCTTTGGAAATCAGAGCTTGCCTCAAGGTGAAGCAGAAAACGACAAGGGACAATCTGGATCCAGGGAAGAGAACCGAGCCAGCAGAAACCCAAAGGTGCGTGTGAGGGGTTTGGCAGCACCCTTCAGTGATTGGGGGATGCCTTAGCATTGCTTACTCAGCAACTCTCTTCTCCTTTCAGTTAAAAAGAGCTGCTGCTCACTGTATTTAGTCACTGCTGCAGCTGTGACTGCTCTGCCACAAACACTTCCTGGTGACATGCGGCTCTCTTCCCAAAACAACTCTGAATAAAACCCTAATAAATAGTTAGGAATGTCCTCTGGCAGCTGCCTTGGTGTCTGCTTGTCTCCTTTATTACTTTTCCCCAGCTGAGCAGAGCACGTGTGGTTTGAACTTTGTTTTTTCATCCTTCCCTTCCAGGTAGCCAAGAAACAAAGGAAGGAGCAGCAGCGGCTGGAGAAGAAGAAGCGGCAGGAGGAGAGGCACAGGCAGAAGGTCCTGGCCACCAAGAGGGACAGTGCAGACACCAGGACAGAGACAGACACAGCCAACCATGTCACCCTGGTGAAGGCCATGGCAGCCCTGAACATATGACTCAGTGCTCTGATGAGAAAAGCAAATAAAACCGATGAAGACAAAATACCCCCAGGAGAATTCCCAGGCACCCGTGGTTATCTTGAAATCCATCTCTGCTGGGATTTCTGAGCACAGGAGAACTTCCTCTTCCTTTGCTTGTGAGGATGACAATTGCTCATTGATTCTGCATCAGCCTGTGGTGAGAAGAGTTGTTTAACAGGAAATAGAGACTTGGGTCTATAATCTTGGAGTTAGATGAAGGTGAGAACCTTCTCTTCACACAACGGTGTCAGATTTGTTTTGACATATCTTGATGTGCCTGATCTTTTTTTTTTTTTCTTCTTTTGTTTGTTTATGCCTGGAGGAGCTTTATTTTACCTTGCTGTCAGGGAAAGCTTAACAAATCTCAACTCAGGAATATCTCTGGTGGGTCTTTTTCTATTAAATTCAAATAAAGTAAGGGAACAGAGTCCCAGAATCCTTTCCAAAGCAAAGTGTGTCAGCCAGCATTGTCTCAAACATGACATTCCTCTTTTGTTTGCCATGCAGGATTGCAGTGACAAGTTTTAATCTCACTGGAACTGCTGGCATTGCACTGGGCTGGTTCAGAAGTGCTGAATACATGGAGGGAGATGGGGATTGCTACATCCATGCTTGCTGAGCTTTGGGATCAGCTCCTTTAGAAGATGACACCTGTAGGGGGAAAGAACCACCCAAAACAATAATCCCAGTGGACTCATGAGAGTGCAGAGCTGATTCTTCTGATCTGATAAAATGTGACAGGAACAGGCTTGCAGTTTCTGGTGAGTGTTGTTCCTTGGACACCTGGAATCTCATCCCCTTTGCCCTGTTCCAGAGTTTCTGGGCTACTCCAGGGCTTTAGTCCAAGCCAGGAGCTGGATGGGTGTAAGTCTCCAAATGAAATTACTATAGCCAAAGGACCAAGGGTCCTGGGAAGAGGCTTCCAAGCAGCAGGGATCCCTGGGAAACCTGCCTATTGCACTTCATAAATCAAGCTTTTTTCAGGGCAGAATTTTTTCATCTTAAATTCCATTTTGGTGAGGTCACCAAGTAGGATGTACAGCTCGACTCCTGTGATGTTTTCCACTGTAGGACTGAGAGTTTGGATCGAGGTGAAAGGACTGTGGGACTTTGATTTATGACCCACAGTGTTTCAGCTCCACTCAGGTTTTTGGGCTTGTAACAAGCACTAAGCTTGAAGAAAGCACATGTGCACTTAGACACAGGAGACACCTCATCAGCCAGGGCAGAGGTGAAAGGGATTTTTTAAAAGTAAGGAGTGTTGCATTTGAAAAATTTGTCCATGCTTTAAAGTTTATAAATCAGCATGGAAATATAAATAGTTGTGGTTTTTTTACTGAACTGTGAAGAATTGGGCTGGTGCTTGGTGTGCTCTGCTGCTGTTATGTGAAGAATAAAAAGAAAGGAGCTCTCCTGGAAGAACTGGTGATGTAGGAATTCCTTTTTCTCCAAGACAGTAATTTTTACAGTAGTGGAAAGAGAGGTGAGTCACAGCTTAGTGGGGAGAAAATGCAAGTTCCTTCAGGGGGTTGTGACAGCAGGTTTGGCAAGGCAATGTAGGTGACTGTGTCACCTGTGTCCTGCCCTGTCCTTATTTTGGTCTGAAAGGCAGGTGTGTTCTGCAGGTGTGAAAAGATAAGAGTTTGCAGTTGTGCATGGTGAATAAAAGGTTTGATCTTAATGAACTGGGGTTTTGTCCTCTGGAGCCAGAGCTCCAGAGATTTGATAAGGGATTTGTTGTTGGCTGGAGCCTGAGAGCTCCTGGAGGCTGAGGAGGGAACTCAAACCTCATCCTATCGTGTGCAGGATGAAAGGAGGGGTCTGCACCAACAGCAGAGGGAGAGACTGGCCCTCAGCTCATGGCCTCTGGTACATGGAACAAAATCTGGGGCTGAAAATGCTTTCATTTCCAAGTGTAATATGATTAAAATAAACTCTTAATGTGCTGGGTTCATAGATCTTGACAAACCAGTCCAATTCCCCTTATCTTGCCAGGGTGGCTCTGTGCCTGCACAGCCACTCTGCATCCAAAGATGTTAAAACTGATTTTGTCCGTTTCACGTTTTTCCAGTTGAAATTTCCACCTCCCCAATGTATGTTTTTTTTTTCCCCTAGAGAATCTTTGTGCAACATTCTTCACAGAACTCAGTTTACACAGTGAATTTGCTTTGTAAACAGGGCATGGATTTTCCTGGGAGGAGGAAGGGAGGCGAGAAGCAAGAGGAGAACAACACCATGATTCATACGTGGTGTGTGTTTACTCCTTGGTGGAGCTGAGTGCTCCATGATCCGTGGGCCAAGGACAGACAATAAGCTCTGGATATATTCCCCTGGGGTCTGAGGAGGATGACTGTTTGTTCTTAGCTGCTGGCTGACAAATTTGAGGGTGTTTTGGCTGTTTCTGCAGCAGGGTCAGTGTGAGCCTCTCAAGGGCGAATGTGCAGCAGGAGGATGTAGAAAGCCACTTTCCCTGCATCCTATTTCCCACCATCATCTTCCCTGGATTATTTCCCCAAATCCTGCCCCTGCAGGTCAGGAATTCAGTTGAACTGGAAGTTTTAAGCGTTTAGGAAGGTTCTGGCTGACCTCCATAAGCATGTCTGTTTATGGGAAAGGTTTTCTGTGCTGCTCCATGTCTCCTGTCCCTTGTTCCTTCTGGTTTGTCTCACAGCTTTGCCACGTCACCCTTGGTCTCCATGTCTGCAGAGCTTTGGGAACTGCAAAAAGGGAGTGAAATTGGGCTTGAAGAACAATCCATCATCCAGTGTTGGATGAAAGGAAGATGGTTTGTGCTGGTCTTGAGCTGTGGGGTGGTTTCCTTGGAGCTTCCTGGGTGCACCATTGGCTCTGTCTCAGCTTCTAGAATCCTTACTGGCTGTAGAAAGTGAGAAGAAATTAGTGATTTGGAGTTATAAAGATACCACATTTATTGTAGGAACATGAGGTAGGGGTGTTGTTGCTTGTAATGAAACAGAGTCAGGCAGGAGCCCTCAGCATTGAGGTGGAAATCAAATAAATTACCCTTAAAACTCCTTTATTTTAGGCAGATGACATCTCCAGAGGCAGCATTACAGATGGAGGTGCCTCCATTGAGGGTCAGGGTACAACCAGCCCTGGCTTATTAGAGGTAATTAGGGCTAATTTGGGATCATGTGCAGCTGTGGTATGGGACGAGGTGTCTGCATGGAGCTGCAGCCTGAGGAGATGTCTGCCTGCAAGAAAGAGCCACCCAAACCTCTGAGACGCCACCACTGAGCTCCCCCGTGCCTTCAGTGAGTGTTAATTGCTTAAACATTGATTAGAAGTGGGGATGGGGCTGGATTGTGGGTTGAGGCTGAGCTCCTGGAGAGCTTGGAGCCTGGTTTGGGGTTGTGGTGCAGCAGCCACTTGCTGGTTCTGTGGGCTTTTTTTTTTTTTTCTCTGGAGCTCTTAAGATTTACTGCTTGGCTGCTAAAATGTCACTTCTGGTCATTTTTTAAGAAAAAAAATGTGTGCAGGAAGGAACATTTTCTTCAAAAAATCAGCCCTCAAGCTCCATGCTGTTACCTACCCCTTCCACCACTGATTCCCAAAACACAACACCGGTCACAATTTAAAAACATATCTTTATTTGCAGGGTTTAGCTCGTTTTTATCAGTTATTTAACCACGGGAAGCAGGTTTTCCCTGAGGAAAGGCTCTGGGGAAAGGTGCTGGGCACCACTTTGGTGCCACAGGGCTGTGCCATGTCCTGCCTGGCCAGAGGGAAGACAGAGCCCCCCAGCTGTGATGGTTCCTGTCAGGTTTGGAGCCCCAGGCAGGCAGGTGTGTTCAGCAGGAGGGTGTTCTGCCCTTGCACTTGGATTTGGGGTAGTTGTCGTAGGATTTGCGGTAGGTGCCAGCTGTCCTCTTGAAGCAGTCGACTGCCCGCTTGTCACACGCACAGGCGGCTCTCTGGCACCGATTCCCAGCCCCTGGGAGAGAGTTGGGAGAGGGTGGAGGCAGGTGAAGGGTGTGAGGGTCAGGGGGTGGTTTTTGACCGCCCCTACAGCCCCTCTGTGGAGTTTGGGGTGTCTCAGGTGGTCTCATGTCTGGGGTCTGGAGCTGCCTGGCCCTGGAGGGAACATTTACTTCACTCTCTCTCTGATTGTGTCTGTGGGTGTTTGCCTGGATCAGTGGGATGTGCTTCGCTTTGGTCCGTGGAACAATGAGTTTGCTCTGGGGGAACCAGGGCGGCTGTGCCAGTTCCCCATCCAGGATGGGAGGGTCATCTCAAACCCTTGGTGTTTGGCCTCTTGGGCAGGACAAGGCCCCTCCTCAGGGAAGTTTCCAAGCTCTAAACTTCCCCATAATCCGTCAGTTACTTATCTGCCTTATTCCTGGCACTTCCCCTGTATTTCCACCCACTTCACTGTGTGGGTGGTCTAAAGGGGGATCTTGGAAGTCCAGCTCCCCAAGAGTGTGGGTGGCTGTGCCTCCCTGCTCAGAGCTCTGCCCCTGCCCCACTCACCACAGGTTATTTGGTTTCCACGGGCGGAGTATTTGTAGGTGTCCGTTTTGGGGTGGCAGCCGGAGGAAACCAACTTCTTGTAGCAGCAGTCGTGGGCATGGCAGCACCTGGGGGCATGAGAGTCAAGGGCAGGGCAGGGGGCAGTTGGGACAGAACATCAACAATGTGAACACAGAACATCCTTGCTGTCAGCTGCTGCTGCTGCTGAACCACCTCTAAAGAGGCTTTAAGGATTTTCTCATTGCTATTTCCACCCCCAGGAGCGGGAACAAGATTCCACTTGCTGTACCCAGGGAGGTGAGGAGGGCTGGGGGCGCCTGCTCTGCCTTCACCACGTCCCCAAGTACCTGTCAGTGGCATCCACGGGCTGCTTGGATCCCCCCCAGCCGCAGTAGCAGCCGTAGCCGTTGTAAGCCGTCGGCAATTTCCCCGTCCTTTGTGTAATCATCACTCCAAACTGGACCAAGTTGCAGCTGGCAAGGGCCAGTCCTAGCACTGGAGAAGAGGGGTTAGTAGCACCAGGAGAAGCAGCCTCCCATCCCACCTTTCCACAGGAAAAAAAAAAAAAGAACATTTCAGCCTCCCCATCTCTCTGTGGACAGGACCTGGGAGCTGCTGGGGGGTACTCACAGAAGAGGAGCAGCGAGAGCAGCTTCATTCTGGTGGTGGCAGCTCTGGGGTTTGGTGAGCCCGAGGTGCTGCTGGTCACACCTTTTATGGCCATGCACCCTCAGCAGGGCCCCTCCTCCGGAGAGCCCAAAGTGGGCAAATATTGACAGTCCTCCCCATACTGGTCCTGCTGCCGTGCAGGTTCCTGGCACTGCTGGAGGCCCCTGCTGTGGGATGCCTTATATGGTGGAGCTCTTGGCAGGAGGTTTTGGATGTGTGGGGCAGCCTGGGGTCCAGTCTGTGCATGGCTCTGGGTGTCTCAGCCTTCCCAGTGCTTCCCTGAGTTAAATGAGAGAACTTGAGGGAGAGCAGGAACCACATAGTAGTGGAAGGTGTCCCTGCCCATGGCAGGGGGTGGAGTGAGATTATCTGAGGAGTCTGTGAGTCCATGATCCACTTTCTTCCTGGATGACAGGTTTTTGATGTCTTGGCTAGAAAACACCTTTCTGTGTCTTACAGTTTCCATCTGACTTACCTGGGCAGTGCAAAGTATCCTCCCCTTCCAACTTACCAGAGTGGGTGAGATGCAACATTGGGAGTGGAGGAAGATCCCGTGGTCTCCAGAATGGCTGTGGCTGGAGATAGAGCTGAGCAGAGACCATCTTTGGGGGTTTTCTTGGTAGTGGGGCTTTCTCAGTGCCCAGGTGACCCCTGCATTGTGGGGATGCTCCATCCCTCTCCCCATGTGTGCTGGGCATTGTGTTTTGCTCTCAAATACCTCGTGGCATGAGGTGTGTGGTTCACCCTTATTTAGAAGCAAAGGAAGGCAAGTGGCAGGGAAGAAAAAATGTGAGTGATGTATGATGGTAGGTGGGGTGGGAAAAGAGACCCCCTGTGTTCTTTGCTGGGGGAGAATCTGATTAAATTGGTGCTACTGAACAATCATTTAGCAGATACCTCTGGCAGAGATTGCAGCTGCTTTTTGAGGAAACCCAGCATGGGCAGGCACTGAGGCAGGGGAGGAAATCCCCCCAGGGCTGGTAGGGAAACTGAGGCAGGGAACAAGGATGCAACTTGAGTGGAAATCAGAGAGATGCTGAGAAAAGGGAACTCAGCAAAATCTCTTCCCCCTCTGGCATGGGCCCTTTGCTTCATCAGCTCTCTGGGCTAATTTAAGTAGCCCCTGGGATGGTGTTAATTGCTAAACCAGGATTTCCCATAATTTGGGACTTTCCAAGTCCACAACCAGTTTTATCACAGGAATAGGGGATATTCTTGTCCATCAAACTGGCTGAGCTCCACTGAAAGCCTCTCCATCCCAGCCTCTGTACCTGTGGCAGGTTTGCAGGATCCCTTCTCCAAATGGGAAATAAGCCCCCCCCACCAAGCCAAATGCCTCCTGGGAGGCTGTGGGTTTTGTTTCGTAGTATGAAAACCACAACTCTTACAGCCCAGTTTATTGCCATGCTCTGAGGGGCTGCAGTAGCTGAGCCAAAACATCAGCATTTGGAGGATTTGTGTGAGTGGATTTGTACAGCCAGATATCCAAGCAGGAAAATTCATGGATGGTTAAAATTCCCAGAATTCACAAAGGAAGAGTGTGATTCAGTTTATCCCAGCCTGCAATCTATCTGGGTTATCCATCCTCTCGGTGAGGATTTGATCCTTGATTTATGCCGTGCAATCTCCAGCTGCTGGGCAAAGGGCTCCTTCCTCATCTCCCCCAGGATTGCACAGGGCTGGAGGAGGGTGGTAGGGCCTGGTTCCTGAGTGACAGCTGCCAGAAGCATTGCTGATTTCAGGGCTATTTCCTGCTGCCGTTGATTTCAGCTGTGGGGCAATCCAGGGTGGGCATCAGCCCCTGAGAAAACAGTGTTTCATTGCTGTTTCTGTGGCTTTATTTCATTGCTGAGCCTCCCCAAAAAAGCAGTTTGGAGCACGGAGACCTGCCAGGGTCAACATCCCAAGGCACAAAACCTGGGGATGCTGAAGTGGGGGGAAGCAGCCACTGCCTGAACTGCCTTTTCCTAGGGGATGTGCTCAGGGTTGCAGCAGAATTGGGCCAAAACATTCTTTTCTGGTGAGAACTCTGTTTTGCTCAGCACTGGGTGTGAGGCAAGCTCCCGGCTGTCCTGTCACAGCAGAGGTTCAGGGGATCACAGAATATCCCGAGCTGGAAGGGACCCACAAGGATCATCGAGGTCCAAGCCCGTCCCTCCCACGCCATCGTGCCTGCCCCCAGCCCTTCCACCAGCTTCCACTTCCCCATCCCTCAGAAAAACTGGATTTTTTCAGAGCCTGAAGGTTTAGAGCTAAGTGGGGGCAGTTCAGGGGTGAGTTGTGTCACCTCTCCAGGGTCATTTTTGCTGAGCACTCCAACAGGAAACCTGTGCAAGGTGAGGGGGTGGTCGCTGGGCTCAGCTGAGTCACGGCACGCTGGGAACCGGTGCTTTGGGCTCTCTGGTTTTATTTTGGAGCAACAGGAGGGAATTTGCTGTGAAGCAGGAAGCGAAGGGAGCAGACAGGCTGCCAAGGGGGACGCTTCCCATCCCGCCCCTCACCGGGACGAGGTGTCCACTCCTCCCTTGTTTTGCTGTGCTGGAGCATCACGTCCCCTCCTCGGATCCCGTGACGCGACTTGACCGGAGAGGCTTGTTGTCCTCTCCTCGAAACCAAAAGGCCCCGAGGAGGAGGAGGAGACTCGCCAGGGCTGAAGAAGCGCTGCCGGCGCCGTCCCGTCGCGGATCAGCCCGGAGATGGTTTCGCGGAGGGAGCTTTTGCTTCAGCAGCGCCCGGCTCGTCCCCGGCACCTGGCGCGGCGGCGGAGCTGAGCCCGGCGGAGCTGAGCCCGGCGGAGCCGAGCCCGGCACAGCCGCGCCGCCCTCTCGCACCTGCAGGCGCCTCGCTGGCACCACGTCCCCGAGCCTGCGGGCACCGACAGCGCGCCTGAGACCCTCCCCGAGACCCCCGGGGGGCGGCCCCGGCCGAAGGGCGCCGCGAGAGAGGAGGGGATGGACGGGCTGGAAAGGGGCATGCCGAGCCCCGGGGCAGCACTCACTGCAGCTGGGCATCCCAGCGAGAGGCTGCACCGGTCCCAGGCGGCACCGCCGCGCTGCCAGCCGGGCATAGCAGCAGGCTCGGAGCAGGCAGCACCTGCGGGAGGAGGGAGGAGAGCCTGGACTCGTCGGGAATGTGGCAGCGGCCGCTTCTGCCTCAGCTGACAGAGGGAGGAGCCGCCGGCTCTCTGGATCACCCAGAAGCTTCTCTGTCCTGCCTGTTCCCACGCCAAGCCTCTGCCTCCCCGTGCAAGCCCTGCCCCACATCCCGGCTTCAGCACCGGCCCTCTCCGCTGCTGCCATCCCACCGACCGGTCGCTGGCAGCACCCTACAGACTCCGGGATGGAATGAGGGGTGAACACTGCCTCACTTTCCTTCCTTCCTTCCCCAAAAGTGATTCCTTCCTGCTGCTGCCAAGCACCTGGTCTGCATCTCGCAAAGCTTCGGGGCGGGGGCTGCTGGGGTTGTGCAGAGCCCCGGGGTTACCCCGGGGCCAGCGTTAGCCCCCCGGGGCCAGCGATGCCTGTACCGATCCACTGAAGCCCTCGAGGTGCCCCATCCCGAGTAGCATCCATGGGCAGTCAGGTTTCCTACGGTGCTTCCCTCGAGTCCCGGTGTGAGCGTGCGTGGGTGCTTCCCGTGAGCTGTGAACACACCTAGAGGGACCATAAAATGTGGGGGTTTGGTTGGGGTTTTTTGGGTAAGTTATATGCAGAAATTGAGGCCTGAGAAACTGGGGAGGGAAGGAGGCTTTGCTGGGAGTGTCCCTGAGGAGTGCACAGGAGTTTGGGGATGAGCCTGGCTCCCGTCTGTGGGTCGGGGATGCACTTACTGCAGGCAAACAGCATCACCAGCGCCAGCAGGACCTTCATCTTCCTCTCACCTGGGCCTGGGAGGAGAAACGGGACAGGCTCAGCCAGGCAGCGTGGCCAGTTTGACAGGAGCTGCCGTGAGAAACTTCCTCTGAAATCCGGAGGGAGGAAAGCAGCTGTGCCCCCTCACATCAGCGCTGCTGCCTCGGCCGAGAGCAAGCGCTTCCCGCAGCTGCCCCACCACCCGAGCATCCCGCAGCTCCTGTCCCAGCCCTGCCGCATCTCTCAGCTCCCGTCCCGCCGCGTTTGGCACGCAGTGCCCCTCTCCCCGCGCAGCGCAGCCTCCCAGCTGTTCGCATTTGGAAGCGATTGCACTTTTCCAACAGGCAGGGGCCGCTCCCGCTGCCGCCTCCCGACATCCCCCCGTGTTTTTCTTTCCACGGCAGCGGGGTGAGGGGAGTTGCTCACCAAGGATCTTCCTCGCTGTCAGTCTGTCCTCCCGGGGCGAGCCTGCCCTCCGTGTCCAGCCCGCGAGCTCCAACTGGAAGCTCCAAAAACGACTCGTCTGTCCCAAACCCACGGACTGCTACGCCCCTTCCCCCCGGCCAGCCCCCCTCTCTCCCCGCGGGCTGCAGCCTCGAGTGACGCAGGGGCCGAGGCCGAGTTCTTGGAAGTTTTGGGAAGATGTTGATTATTTACGGGGCTTTCTCTCCCTGCCCAGCAGCAGCTCTCAGAGGACCGGAGACGCTGAACGAGAGAACATTGTTTATTTGGTTTACAGCGGCTCAGCGCAGGGAGGGATGAAGGGCGATCGCGGCACCGACCCGCGCACGCCGCGGCCCCGCATCCCAGCTCCCATCACCGGCACTGCTTGTTGGGGTAGAACTGGTAGGGTTTCCTGTAGCTCCCGACGTTACTCCTCAGGCACAGCGCCAGGCTGCGGTCGCACTCACAGGACAAGTAGGAGCACCGGGAGCCCTGTCCTGCGGGACGAGGGGAGCCCAGGATCAGCCCCGGCTTTGGGGGGGGGGTGACACCCCCTTTTCCAGGGCGCTACTCACTGCAGGAGAGCTTGCCACGGTGCCAGTTGTACTTGTAGGGCCGTGTCTTGGCGTTACAGCGGTGCTTCAAGAGGTTTAGGTAGCAAATATCGTGCAGCTGACAGCACCTGTGCAAGAGATCGAAGCTTTAGGGGGGGGAGTTTTCTCCCCCTCGCCGCAGAAATTTAAAAATATTCAAGAACGTGTCTGGGAAGGGGGGTTTAATGTGAATTCTCACCTGTCTGTGGCATCCTTGGGCTGCCCCTTGCCCCCCAGGCCGCAGTAGCAGCCATAGAAGCCGTAATGTATAAAAGCATTTTTCCCTGTCACCTCTGAGATCATCCGTTGCAGCTGCCAGAGGCTCCCGTGGGCTGGGGATGAGCCTGGAGGGGGAGAAATCGGGGAGATCACACTGATTCCCTGCCCCCCAAACAGCAGCTCCACCCCTCCAGCCCCCAAATGGACACCAGGGTGGTGATGTCTTAGAAATTATAATGCAATGGAGAGGAAATGTGTTCCCAGCTTGGCACGGGAGCGTTGTTGCACGTCTGGGAGAGCTGGCGATGGGGAGAAGTGAGGAAATCACCCAGCCTGGCTTCAATGGATGTAACTGCACAGAGAGCCTTGGGACTGAGAGAGGACACTTACCCCACACAAACAGCACAGAGAGGCCGAGGAGAGCGTTCATCCCTCTGACAGCTCTGGGGGAGGAAACCAAACCATCCTCTGTTACACCAACCACCTTCCTCTTTCTTTCCAGGAGCAGAGGTTCTCCCTCTCCCCAGGGAATAGGAGTGATGAGGGGGGTAAGGGTGCACCCATTGTTTCAGCACCAAGCCTCAGGGGATGGGAAGCGATGGGGATCAGATGGGAGAGGGAAGGAAAAGCAAAATCAGGAGAAAAGGGAGAAAAATTGAAGGGATATTCAGCCCTTGAGGGTTGCACCCTCTGCTCTTCTTCTGGGCTGGTGTTTCAGGCAGCATCTCCTTCAATCCTGCTTCCCCAGCGTGGCACCCACTCCCCAGTTGCACCACAGCTTCTGGGGAAAGGAGGAAAAGAAGGAAATCAATCCTCTGGCCCCACTTACCTTGGGAAAGCCATGCTGGCTTGCAGTGCCCTGCAGCCAGCTGGGCTTGCTTTATATAGTTTGCTCTTATCTGCCTGGGGCTCATTTGACCTAAATCTCGCTGACTGGGCTTCCCTGTAAAGGAGAAGGTGCCATCCTTCCCCTTCCAAGGAATGTCAAAAACCCCCTAACAGCCCAGCTCCCTACCCCACGCACGGGGTGGGTGCTGTGTAGGATGAGGTGGAAAAGCAGCGTCACTTCCAGCCTGAGGGGGAAGCAAAAGTGCTCTGCCTCGGTCAGAGATGCCCAAGAGTGTTTTCCTCTGCCTTTCCCAGCACTGAGGAGCTGCATCAGGGGGGAAAAAACAGCTCTAGTTCAGGGTGGGCATGGACACAGCCAGTTTGGGGCTTTCAGGGAGGTGTAAGGTGGCTCAAGGAGAGTTATCACTTCTTTGGGGAAAGCCTATGGGCAACACTGAAAGCATCTCTAAATGTGCAGTTCCCAGAGACACGAGGCTGGGCAGACACTGGATGATTCCACCCTCACTCACCACGAGAAAACAGAGAAGCAAAATGGATGTTCTGGGGTGAGAAAGTGCAACTTCCCTTTATTCCTCTCCTTGTGGTTTTTTCACCCCCTCATTTCTCCCTTTGCCAGAAACCATTCAGGGTTTCAGGGCAACCATCGATTGCCCTCCTAAATTAGCACTTGCCTAATGTAAGTGGTCAAGACCTTAAAATCTTCCTTCCTCTGTAGATGATTATTCTTTAACCCTTATTTCCAGGAACCATGGAATCCCAGATTGATTTGGTTTGGGAGGGACATTAAGGAAGGAAGGTGACTTGTCTGTGTCTTTTATCTCACGTGCTGGGAAAACAGTTTTTTATTGTCCTGCACTGACAAAGCTTCCAGCCAAGCCCTGATTCCAGCTCTGCTTTGTCTCTGGTGTCACGAGTGATGCTCCCTGGCTGGCATGTGCCTTGTGCTTTTCTGAATTGCTCATAGCCCATTAATACTCCTCAGGCTAATTACTGCCTCATTAATAATTTGCAATTTATTTATGTTTTCCTGCTTTTAGTGTGTTTGCATAAGAAAATGTGTTTATCTGAAATGCTTTCTATAGAGTTGTTTATAGCAGGAAATAGATATAAAAGAGCAGTTGTGTCATTCCTAGTAAAATCCTCATGTGCCAGAAGCCAAACATCCCAGAAGATACTGGGGATACTCCTGTGAGCTTCTCCCTGTGCTGAGCTGTGGTTCAGGTTGTCCTGACTGTGGACAAGAGGAACAGAAAAATTATTTACAATTTAAAACTGGCTGTGATGTGAAGCCTCTTGTTGTCTTCCTGGGACTGTTCTGTTAGTGTTCCTCCCAAAGCTGTTTGGATGTGCCTTCTGAGCTGGGAATTAGAAATTCACAGAATTCCAGATTGGTTTGGGCTGGAGAGGGACCTTAAAGCTCATCCAGTGCCCCCCTGCCATGGGCAGGGACACCTCCCACTGTCCCAGGCTGCTCCCAGCCCCATCCAAGCTGGCCTTGGACAATTCCAGGGATCCAGGGGCAGCCACAGCTTCTCTGGGCACCCTGTTCCCCAAACTTATTGCTCCACTTTGGGATAGATGTGTGAATTGCAGCCCTGCCAGGGCCATGGAAATGTTGGGGTATCAGGCAAATGTTGTGGCTGAGGTGTGGGATGCAGAGGTGCTCCCCAAACTCTGCAGCCACCATTGCCTAAATCTCAGCAGCCCTTACAGAGAAACACCACGGAGAACCAGTTTGCATCCCTTTTATTGTATCTCTTTATTCTCTTTGCTGGGAAATGAAATCAAGAGAGGAGGAAGGCACAAAAAGGAGGAAGCTGGTGTGTCTTTCCAGGAACTGGTGGCTCTCCATCCGTGGTGTGTGTGCCCTTCCTCACCCTGAGCAGCACCTCACGGGGAGCCTCGGGGGCTTTCCCTCTTCTGAGCCCCCAACCCAGGTTTTTCTTGCTGGGGAAACCCGGCCAAAATCTGCAACTCTGTGTGCAGATTCCCCCTCCTCAGCACTGGAGCTTGCTCCCTTGGCATTTGAGCTTGAAGTAGAAGCGGTAGGAATCGTTGTAGGAGTGCAGGGTGCTGGCGAAGCAGGAGGCCACCGCAGTGTCGCACAGGCAGGTCTCTCTCTCGCACCAGCTCTGCTCATTACCTGCGGGAGGGAGAAACACCGAGCCCTGCGCTGCCTTTCCTGGCCGGGGCCACCGCGGGGGGAAGGGGGAAAGAGCGGCGTGTCCCGGTGCTTGCCCTCCCCAAGCTGCCCACATCCTCATTGAAATTATCCCCGCCGGCCGGGAATGGGGCGGGATGCCGCCGGGGGATGCTCTCCTGTGTGCCGTGCTGCCGGGGATGGGGTGTCCCGGGGAGCGGTGTCGCTCAGAACTCACTGCAGGTGCCGTGCCCGTCGGTGGAGGTGAAGCTGTACGGGGTGACCAGGGGGCTGCACTTGCCCTCCCTCAGCCTCCGGTAGCAGCAGTCGTGGGCTTGGCAGCACCTGCGGGGACACCACGTCAAACCGCGGCCCCCAAACCCTCCCTCGCCACGCCTGGAGGGCAGGGGAAGGTCCTGCCTCAAATTTAAGGGGAGCAAGAAGAGGGGGCGACAAGGCAACAGCGGGATTTGGCTGAGGAACGGTGTGAAACACCCCCCACCACCCCCAGCGCTGGAGGGACGCCAGCGAGGGACTTTTAGGGACCCGGGGCTGGGAGCGGTGATGCGTTCCGGGTACTCACCGGTCGGTGGGATCCACGGGGGTCCCGGAGCCGCCGATGCCGCAGAAACAGCCGTACCAGCTGTAGGACAGCAGGGCGCTCCTGCCCGTGGCCGCCCTGATCATCCGCTCCAGCTCCAGGACGCTGCTGCCCGCCCGGAGCAGCCCTGCGGGGGCACAGCACGGGGGGCTCGGGCAGCAGCGGAGCAGCGAGCCCGGGGGCTTTCCCTGCTCCTTGCACCCGGGCAGGGCCATTAACTCGGTCTGGCACTGCTGGCAGCGTGCACTTGCAGGATTTGAACCACGAGAGGCTTTATCCCCTCCTCTAGAATTATGGAATCATAGAATCATGGAGTGGTTTGGGCTGGAAGGAAGCTCAAAGCCTGTCTTGTTCTACCTCCTGCCATGGGCAGGGACACCTTTCATTATCCCAGATTGCTCCAAGACCCATCCAGCCTGGCCTGGAACACTTCCAGGGTTGTGGCAGCCACAGCTTCTCTGGGCAACCTGTGCCAGGGCCATCCTCTCAGGGAGCATGGCTTCTTCAGTCTGGCTTTTACAGCCTCTGGAATTGGTCTGGCACAAGATATTTTGCCCTCTGGACTGGCTCTGCCATGCTGCAAACTGCAATCCCCCATCACCAGGATCAGCCATGGGCTTGGCGCTGGCAGGAAAGCTGACAACAGCCTCCAGGGCCTCCCAAAATAAATATGGATCTCAGCATTCCAAAGCCTCCCCATCACCAAGCTCTCCAGGACTGCAGCAGTTCTACACGAAGCACTGGAGAGAAAGTGCTGGATTTAAACAAAAACCTGAATTGTGCACAGAGTCAGGGTTTGTGGTTGGATTCCGGGCTGGCCGGGGACAGTAGAGCACTTACCACAAGCCAGGAGCACGGCAAGGAGGAGATTCCTCATCCTGGGACTGCCCTGGAGAGGGAACAACAAGGACAGGTGATGATCCAGGGGCAGGACAGAAGCCTCTGCAGGGAGATGGAACCAGCTGGGTGCACCTGGGCAGTGCCCCGGGTGACATTTGTGTCACTGTGGATGCACAGCGCTGTGAGGCATCACCCAGGGAATCCCCACGCTTCTCTATCCCACTTTTGGGATGTGGGGCTTGGCAGGGACGCAGTGGCTTGTCCTGCCTGGGGCTGCTGGAGCAGCTCAGGGCCTGCAGCCTTCCCCCCACGCCCCAGGGCAGTGAAATCCCCTCTCCTTACCCCGCCCGGACCTGCGGCTCCAACGCTGCCGGCTCAGCGGGGTGGGTTTATATCCCTGGGAGGCCCAACCCCTCCTTTGTCTGTGCTGATGGTGTCAGTCGTCCTAAGCCAGGCTTGCCTGGAACAGGGAGCTGATTCCCTTCTTCTTTTCCCCAAAAACCACGAGTTTTCCCACAGCAGTGGGCACCAACACTTCCTCCATCATCTCCCTCATCACTGGGCACGAGGCCGTCTCCATCCCTGCCTGAGGCCAGTCAAGGCCTTGGCCATTGCCATGGTTTTAAAATCCATGGGATTTGGTGGCTGGAGGAATGGGATAAAAGTGATTTACACCCAGGATGGCACCTCAGAGGCTGTTGGATCCTTGTTCTGGGTGTAGAGGCAGCACTCTGGGCTCAGTGTTTCCTCAGTTTTGCCAACTCTCCCCCTGAAGCCTCAAAGACAGCTTTCCTTGGCCCCTTCCTTGCAACTGCCCCCCCAAATCCATGGCTGCCTTCAACTCCAGCTGCGCCAAATGGCAAGGGACAACAGCAAACAGCAGGATTGCAGTGCCTGGGTCTGTAGTTTTCCTGTCCTGCTCTCAGGTTTTCCTGTCTGCCCAGGGGGCAAGGGGTCTGTGAAATTAAACCACCAGCAGCACAGGCTGGAAAAGCCATGGAAACCCGACTTGGAATGCTTTGGGAATACAGTTTGTTTAATTACCATAACCCAAACACGATACAGAGACACGGGGGAGACAGAAAACCAGAGGAGATAAGGAACAAAAGCTGCTGTTTTCCCTTGAAACCCTGGGGCCGAGAGCAAACACAGACACAAATGCAGGTATCAGGTGATATGCAGGGCCCCACCCTCAGGGACTAACCATGCTCCTGGGGAAGGGAATTCGGGGTTGGGAATTGTGAAGAAATGACTGACTGGTCTGGAGTCAAGAAGAGAAACCTTTGCTGAAATTCCTGAGAGCCACCAAAGCTGACACTGGGAGGGATGTCACCTCTTGACTGCCCTCCAAGGTGGCTGAGCTGTCTGTCCCGGGGTTTTCCTTCCCTCTGATCTTTTATTTCCAGCTGCAAGTGGAATAAAACCCCATCCAAGCCTGTTAAGGATGGGGAGTGACATCTCACCTGCCCCCCCACTCGCCATCTGCACTCCAAAACCCACCCCAAAATACCACAGTGACAACCCCAACCCCTGCTTTCCCCACCTCGCTTTTAAAACCAGGGCAATCCCTAATAACAAATTAATCAATCCCTTTCCCACCTCCTCCACAAAACACTTCCATTGCAGGAGGTTTTCCCCACTGTGGTAGTTGTTGTCTGTTCTGCTCCTGCTTTGGCATTGCAGGCCCTTAGATTTGGGGGGAAAATCTGGGGTTTTGCTTCAGAGTTTGATAAATCTGTGTGAAAAGCATTGTCCAGAGACATAAATGGAGACCAGAGGGCTGGGATCATGTGGATTTGGGATCCACACATGGTCTTAACCAAATCCCCTCATTTTAAGCCCTCTCTCTCTGTGGAGGATCCACTCAGGGGAGTGCCCACACGAAGCTAAACTGTCTTGAACTAATCTACAAACTCGAGGGCTTAAAAACCACTTGTGGAAGTTATTATTCCATTGGAAATGTGGAACTTTTCAGCCTTCCTATGGAGCAAGGAGAGCCGTTTATCACCCACCCATCTGTTTGCTAAGGGCCTTATTGAAGTGTAAATACCCCATGTGCTTTGATCTGCAGCATTGCTAAACATCCTGGGCTGGGGTGAGCTGATAGGAAACTAGTTCCCTGCTTATTTTATTTATTTTTAGTGCACCAGTTCGCCTTGATCCTCCCACCCCTGCAGGGTGGAGACCCCAAGTTTATGGTGGATATTTATTGATTGTTTCTTGCTGCCTTCGATGGGCATTGGTTAGTGGGAGCAGCAGCTGCTTAGGCAGGAGTGGGTTTCGAAAGGGATTAATGGGGACAAGGTCAGTGTTATGTGGGGTGTTCCCAGAAGGAAAACTGACTCAGAAATCATTTGTAGCCAGGGAAATCAGGAGGACTCTCCCTCCCTTCCCAGCTTTCCCAGCACAATGAAACTTCCCCAAAGGAGTTGTTTTAGGTCCCCGTGTGATCTCGTGTGTAAAGTGTAATTTTAAAATGGTGTTTTCACCATAATCCATGAGTTTGGGGTTTATTTGACTGGTTTGATTCAGTGGTCACTGAATAATGTCCCAGGGAGGTTAAACTCTCTCTGGTGCTCCCATCCTGCTGCCTTTGCTCAGGATGGGCTGTAAAGCCTTGGTTTTAAACTGTTAGGGCTAAACCCCAGAGATTTGGGTATTTAAGTAGGGTGACACCATTGTGGTTTTCCTTTGGGTGGGTTGCAGGAATGGGAATTCCTGTGGGAAGGCTGGGACACCCTGGGTACCACGGTCACCTACGGGTAGAATTTGTGAGAGGCCCCTGAGCCACCCCCTGCTCCCCCCCCTCTCCTTTGTGTGCAGCAGGATGAAGCCTCTGGAATTTTCCCAAGATTGTCACGGGGCTGCTCCTGTGCCACGCTGAGGCCTGAGGCCGTGTCACCGCCCTGTGCAGAGCCCACGGTGGGTCACGGCTGTCCCTGAGCCTGGGGACATCCCCTGGGACCACACTGGGACATCACAGCTGTTCCCAGCCCTGCTTCCATCCACCCTGGGACAGCCTGGTTGTCCCCATCCCTGTATCCACACCGGGACATCCCAGCTATTCCTCACCCTGAGTCCACCCTGGAACATCCCAGCTGTCCCATCCCTGGATCCATCCTGGAACATCCCGACTGTCCCTGACACGTTCCCATCCCTGGATTCACCCTGGGACATCCCGGCTGTCCCACTCCTGCCTGTTCCATCTCCCTTCCCATCCATCCCGTTCCCATTCCTGTTCCCTTTCCCATTCCCATTGCTGTTTATGTTCCCATCCATCCCTGTACCCATTCCTATTACTGTCCCCATTTCTATTCCTGTCCCCATTCCCTGTTCCCATTCCCCATTCCCCATTCCCTATTCCCCAGTCTTGTTCCCATTCCCCATTCCCTGTTCCCCATTCCCCATTCTCTGTTCCCATTCCCCACTCCCTGTTCCCATCCCCATTGCCATTCCCATTCCCTGTTCCCATTCCCCATTCCCTGTTCCCATTCCCCATTCCCCATTCCAATTCCCTCTTCCCATCTCCATTGCCATTGCCATTGCCATTGCCATTGCCATTGCCATTGCCATTGCCATTGCCATTGCCATTCCCCATTCCCATTCCCCATTCCCCATTCCCATTCCCATGCCCATTCCCATTCCCATTCCCATCCCCATCCCCGTTCCCGTTACCCTTCCTGTTCCCGTTCCCGTTCCCATTCCCATTCCCCATTCCCCATTCCCCATTCCCCATTCCCATTCCCATTCCCATTCCCCATTCCCATTCCCCATTCCCATTCCCATTCCCCATTCCCATTCCCATTCCCATTCCCCATTCCCATTCCCATTCCCATCCCCATTCCCATCCCCATTCCCATTCCCATTCCCATTCCCCATTCCCATTCCCCATTCCCATTCCCATTCCCCATTCCCATTCCCATTCCCATTCCCCATTCCCATTCCCCATTCCCATCCCCATTCCCGTTCCCATTCCCATTCCCCATTCCCATTCCCATTCCCGTTCCCATTCCCATTCCCCATTCCCGGCGCTGGGGCCGGCACGCGGCGGTGGGCGGGGCTCCGCGGTGGGCGGGGCGGGGCGCGCGCCCGGAGGTGCGGCGGTCGCCATGGCAACAGCGTCGTGCGGCGGGCGCGGGGCAGGTGAGGCCGGCGGGGCCGGCGGGGCCTCTGCGGGACCGGGACCGGGACCGGGACCGGGGTCTGGTTCTGGGGCTATGGAGCCGCGCTAGAGCGCCGGGCTCTGCCAGCGGGGCTGCGCTCCTGCCGCGGGGCCCGGCCGTGGGCTCAAAGCGGGGCACAGCTCTGGGCCCGGCCAGGCTGAGGGCTCCGCCTGGGGCTGTGGCACTGAGGGCTCTGCCTGGGGCTGTGCCAGCCCTCGCCAGGACAAGGGGCAGTGGGCAGGGACTGGTCCCAGGGAGTTCCACCTGAACATGAGGAAGGAGTTCTTCACACACTCTGGGATGCATTGCCCAGAGAGGGTGTGGAGTGTCCCTCACTGGAGATATCCAGACCCATCCACACACACTCCTGTGCCCTGTGCTCTGGGCTGGCCCTGCTGGAGCAGGGAGGTGGCACCAGATGAGCTGCCATCGTCCCTTCCAGCCTGACCCAGCCTGGGATCCCGTGCTGCAGGTCAGGGGTGTGGAGTGCCCTGTGCTCACAGCCCTCCCTGCTGCGGTTCCCCATCCCACCCCTCACCAGACCCCAGGTTTGAGCCTGTCCCCTCTAACACACACCGTGCTGGGGCAGTACAGACACTGCTGGGAGGGTCCCGCCAGGGCTTCTGCCAGGTTGGTTGGTTGGGGGTTTATTCCTGGGGATATTTGTAAGTGCTCCCGTGTGTCAGAAGTTCTGCCTCAGTGCGTTTTTGCCTTGGAGTTTGTTAGCGGCACTAAGGGGAAGGTGCAGCCCCTGTCCCTCCCACAGGCTCCTGGGGAGCTGGGATGAGTCACCCGGGCGAGTGTCCCTGTCCCCGTCCGCTGGAGGCTCAGGAGGGACAGGTCTGTCCGCTGGGGCTGGGCAGGGTGTGCTGGGACTCTGCCTTGAGCTGGAGGAGAAATGAAGTGTTAAATAACAAACACATCGCTGGCAAAGCGCCACAGGGGCTATTCTCTCTGGTTTACAATAGAAACCCAGAAAGGTTTGGGTTGGAAGGGAACTTAAAGACCATCTTGTTCCAGCCCTGCCATGGGCAGGGACAACTTCCACTGTCCCAGGCTGCTCCCAGCCCTGTCCAGCCTGGCCTTGGACACTGCCAGGGATCCAGGGGCAGCCACAGCTGCTCTGGGCACTCTGTGCCAGGGCCTCCCCAACCTCACAGGGAACAATTTCACCCCAAGATCCTGTCTAACCCTGCCCTATGGCAGTGGGAAGCCATTCCCCCTTGCCCTGGCACTCCAGGCCCTCGTCCACAGTCTCTCTCCAGCTTTCCTGTCAGCTCCCTTCAGGTGCTGGAAGGCCAATTATGCCACCCTGGGGCCTCCTCTCTCCAGGCTGAACAATCCCAATTCTCCCAGCAGAGCTGCTCCCTCCCTCTGATCACCTTGGTGTCTCCTCTGGGCTCACTCCACATCCTTCCCTTGCTGGAGGCAGCTCTGCAGGTCATTCTTCTCCCAGAGCTGCTCCTCCTCCACCCAGGTGTGCCTGGGATTGCCCCAACCCAGGTGTCAGGTTGTGCCCTTGCTGAACTCCATGAGCTTTGCATTGACCCACAGGCTGCTGGCGTGACAAACAGCAGCTGAATGTGACTGTGTCATTTCTGGAGAGTGCCAAACAATCCAAATTGACCTTTTTTTCCCCCCTGCTTGGTAAATCCTGCCACGAAACCCACAGGAAGAGAAGAGGAGGTTCCCTGTGGCACTTCTCTGAAATGTTGCTGTGAGGTTGTGACCCAGTGGCTGGGCTGCCTGTCCTGGCAGAGCTGAGAGCTCTGAGCTCAGCTTCCTTTGGGGAACACGCAGCAGAACGTGGCTTCCTCCCCAGTGGAGGTTATATCACAGAGTCATGGAATATCCTGAGCTGGAAGGGGTCCACAGGGACCATCCAGTCCAGCTCCTGGCCCTGCACAGACACCCCAACAATCCACAACAATCCATCCCCGGGAGTGGTTTCCAAAGGCTCCTGGAGCTCTGGCAGCCTCAGGGCTGTGCCCATTCCCTGGGGAGCCTGGGCAGTGCCAGCACCCTCTGGGGGAAGAACCTTTCCCTGATTTCCAACCTAAACCTCCCTGACACAGCTCCAGCCATTCCCTCAGGTAAATCATTCTCCATTAAGCAGCTTTTGGTCGCTGAAGAGTCAGAACAGGTTTCTGTGCATTGAATCAGTGTTTTTCAATCTCAATGCCTTTGAAATATGAATTGTAGTCAGTCTTATCCCAAAATCCACAATAGGAACTGAATCTCCCACTGCAGGAACAGTGAAAAACAGCCAGAGCTGTGCTCTGAGCTTCACTCATCTCACATTTGCAGAGTTTCCACCTTCAGAAGAAAGAAATTGTTCTTTCCATCAGAAACTTACATTCGGTGATGAAGGGCACAACTCCCCAAAGCTCTGGGTGGATTTTACACAATTCCTGCCAAAGCCAATCCCTACATCTCCCACCCTCTGTGACTCAGCCCTCTGCACCACAGGTTTGCTGCCTGCCCATGCAGTGATACCCCAGATTTATTCTGTCAGTACCTGACACTCAGCACAGCGTGGGTGAAGCAGAGAACACCTTATAACGTGGGAAAGCTGGACAGAGCAACACAGGTAGAACCAATGTGGTCACCATACATTCTCCATTTATTCTCCCTAAAATGGCAGGTTATATACAGTTCCATATAGTTTACAATCACAAACATTCTCTCTTGGCATTCAGCGTGAAGAAAAATGCAGACAGACACTGTTTATTTCAGTCTTAAGGTGGCTGACATGTTCACATGATAACTACACCAACTAACACCCAGAAACACCCAGTCCTGTGCCCCACACCTTGACACAATTTCTGACTGCACCACAGGCTTTGCACCTCCACACAGCCCAGCCTGGGGTAGCTCAAACCTCATTCCAAGAACACATCATGGCCAGGCTCTCTAAGGAATTCTGCTGCACGTGGGAGGCGCCGGGAGGTTGAGCTCTCCTGGCCGGTTCCTGCAGCGTTTCCCTCTGCTCCGGGCCCGCAGGTGCCATGGCCACGGCGGCTCTCCGGGACTCAGCACCAGCTCAGCTCCGCTCCCCTGCAGGCACAGCCACTCTGCCCTGGGCCAGCGCTGGCACCATGCACCTCACCAGGCCCAAATCTGCCAAGGGACAGAGGCCAAGCTTGAGGCACGGCCAGGGCGTGGCAGCCTGTCTGTGCCATGTGCCATCTTGCCCACCGGCAGCCTCCCCTCGGGAACTGGTGAACAGCCGGAGAGCGCCGCTCACAAAGCCGCCGTTCCCACCTGCCCAGGCGTCTCCTGAGAAAATCCCAAAGCTCCTGCAGCAAGTGCCTTTGAAGACCTCCTCCTCCTCCTCCTCCTCCCTCAACAAGTACCGGGTGCTCCCCTCCATCATCCGGAAGGGCGCGGGGAGCAGCGCCGTGGCAGCGTTGGCTGAACAGACCGACCGGCTGGGAGTGAGTGAGGGGCAGGAGCATGCTCCAAAAGCCACCAAGACCTTTTCTGGAGAAGAGGGATCTGCCAGCACATTGTCAGGAAGTGACATTCCCACTGAAGAGAGCTCACACTGTGCCCCTGAGCAGCGGGGAAGGCGAGCAAGGCAGGAGAGCCCCTGGGTGTTCCCTGCAAGGCCAGAAGAGCCGCGTGTGCTGCTCGCTGTCCGATCTCCCTCTGGGCAGAGGTTTGAGCACCACTTCAAGCCCTCTGACAGTCTCCAGACGGTCCTTGCCGTGGCAGGACAGAAACTGTTGGCCAACTACCAACACTGCAGCGTTGAAACCATGGAGGTGCCCCGGAGGCGCTTCTCTGACCTCGCCAAGTCCCTTCAGGAGTGCGGGATCCTCCCCAAGTCCGTGCTGTGCATCCGACAGGAGCAGCAGCAGGACGCAGCAGATCTTTAGGTGCCGTGGGTCCTCGCATTGCTTCTTCCAAGAAACTCACTCTGATGCTTCCTGCACTAACTTCTTTATCTTCCATCTCCCACAAAATCCCCGCGAAGCAGAGTTATGGATATGTAATGGTATTTGAAAGAGTATTTCAGAAAATAGCATTTCAGATGCATGAACCTGATTCATACAGAGCAGCTCGTGTCACCTGTGCCATCACAAATTTCTGCCTCAGCACCGCCAACCTTCAGCCTTTCTGGTTTGTTGAAGTTGCTGATGTTCTTTGAAAGCTCAGGTTTCCAAGGACCTCTCCCCTTGTCCTTCTCTATGTCTTAGGAAGGTGCCACTTCTCTGAATGCAGAAGCACCATTTGGGAAGGCAGAACCAGAACGGTTTAGCTACAGGAGCACCTTCAGCAGCTTATTGTTGCAGTGCATTTCCCACACCCAAGCAAATGATTCTGTATAAGGAAAAGAGTTTTGGTTTTACCTCTGAACTTAAAAAGAAAATGGACTGGAATCTTCTTCTCATCGTAATGGACTCAGTGCCAGCACAGAGGCACCTGTTGGTCTCTGTAGCTGCTCCTCAGAAATGTGGCTGTTTCTATTGGGCAGCAAGCCTAAAGCCCTCCTAAAGCATTAAGAAGGAGCACAGAGGTGCTCAGGGCTTTTTGGGGTGCCTTAGCCGGTGCTAGAGGTTTCTCTGCACCATGCCCAGCTTTTGTTTTGTTTTTGTATCGTTTGTTATTTTCTGCTTTTATTAAAATCTTTTGCTTTTCAAAACACACCCAATGAGCCGTCTGGTAAATTATTCTAAGCCATTCTGAGAGGTGCTGGACACCCTCAGAACTTGATACATCTGCCTGGGGCTCATTACATGCTGGCCTCGTGTAAGATTGTATCAGCGTATCATTATCCTAAAGGTCTTCTCAAGAGACTGGAGATCAAACCCCAAAACCATGTGGAAAGAACAGTAATAACACATTAATGAGTTATTGTGAAGTATTAAATTACAAGACTGATCATAAAATACCTGTGAGGGCTCGGGTCTTTGTGGGTAACATCAGTCCAGCTCGTAACCGTAATGAAATAATCTTTTTAAGGACAAATAATTATTATTTTGGCTGTCTTGGGGAGCAGCAGGATTTTCTCCTTAGTTTTCCTTCTCTTATTTGGCTCATAGAGATCCATAGAAAAGAAGAGGTGCACAGTTAAGAAGGGATGTTACAGATAATTCCATTTAACCCCTCTACACTGAAGTGAGTTAGTCCAAGAAGCAAGTGCTGCTTTGGGAATTTTTAAATAAGATATTAATGGGATTTGACTGGGAATTGGCTCAAGGAGTAAGCCACTAAACCATCATTAAAAGGCTGGTTGGGTGACTTGGCAGGTTTAGGCAAACACAATGTGCTTGTGCTAAAAAAAGAGAGAAATATCTTCTAGTTTCTAATGGAATTTCAAAGGCAGTAATTTTTAATCTTTAAAAATGGACCACTTACCACACAGATGAGTGACTTTAAACATTTTGAGGCAAACCCAATTTATTTTGAAATTCAGTGTAACTGCCAAACCAACTCAGCACAGGAGCACAAATACAACAGGAGCAGAAAGCTGATTGCTGGGGTTGGCTGTGAGTGTGGTACCTGATGCTAAATCAAGTGTTCAGGGTCCAGCAGCTTTGTAAAACCAGTATCTGATGGAACAGTGTGCCTGCTGCTGTTGGTGATGGGAATCACTCAGCAGCAGTCCTGGATATCAAAACATAAGGATGCCTTCAACAGAACCAGAAATTTTTTCACTTGGTTTCAAGAAAAGGGACCATTTTCCATGTTTCCTTCAGTGTCAGGTAGTTAATTCCCTGTTTCTGCCTGTTGTGTGCACTGTGTTACTCCTACATTTCACAGAGTGTTTCCATCCTGTGGTAAATAAAACCTTTTAGGCTGCAACTTGAACTTTAAATGATTTACACGAGGTGAGGTTTATCCATCACACCTGCTCTTGATGGCAAATATCTCAGGGGCTGCCCAAATCAGCCTTTGGATGGTCAGCTGCCCTCCACACCCCCTTCCTGAAGTCTGTATCTGTGTCCTGTGCTTGCAGCCAAGGAGGAAGCCCTTTGCATCAGTGACAAGCTGTGACCAGAGCCAGGGACCACCAGGCAGCTCTGAGAGCACAGGGGCTCTGAGCAAGGACAGAACAATCAGACAATTCAGCACCTTGGCTCACAGTGGACTTCTCATGCTGGAGGATGTTCCTCCTGGATATCTAAGATAAACTGGATGAGTTTGGTTCTAATCACCTCACCCAGGCTACAGCATCTCCAAAGATGGGAAAAAAAAAAAAATCAAGTCTTGATCTAGGCAGGCACAATGTTTTCAGTAGGGAAAACACTTTTCTCTCTCAGTTCTCCTTCTCTTCCCTTCAGAACTGTTCTGGGGAGATTTTAGCAGCAACTCTTAAGTCCAGCACAAGCAGCACAGGGGGAGAACAATATTTATCTGATGTCATTTATTGTGTGGCATCATTTAACAAACTTCTTTGTGGGAATCTTGTAAGAATTTCAGCATTAAAATTCATTCTGCCACAAATATAAAACTTACCAGGACTTTCATCTGAGAATGTCCTTACTGAGGCTTTTAAACACCAACAAAATATTCAAGCAAGAAGTCAGCATAGGGATTGTTCAGTATGTGTTCTTTAATTCCAATTAAAAGTACATTAGAAACAGCACACAGGACCAGCAGCAGCTTCCATGACAATTCAACCCAACAATACTCTGCTGTCACCAGGTCATTTGGCTGTGCTAGGAAAGTAGGTGATTAAATAAAGTCTTCCACCCCACACGCAAGCACTCACTCACCTGCCACTTTAAATAGGATTCCAACAGAATAAAAATAGATACACCCCAGAATACAAAAAGTTTAATTTTAAGCTGTTTTTTTTTTTTCTTCACTATAGCCTTTATACAAATTGATAAAAGGGTGCACAATTTCCTAAAATTTTAGGTACATTTTAAGTGAGCCTTTTTTTACTTGGTAAAAGGATCCATATTCCTGTCTTTGAACAGAATATGATGGCCAAAATTGCAAAGAAAACAATTCAGTTTAAATTTACAATTTATACATTTGTTTTGACGTGATTCCCACACTGAGTAGCAGGTCCATGGCTGCTCACCCATGTCCCATTTCCCCCCAACAAAGAGCTGTGCACCCTAAGTTCTGGTTCAGGAGCCTCTTTCTCCTGGAGACCGGGCTGGGGGAGCAGCCCACAGCATCCAGCTGTGTGCACAAGAGTGGTCCCAACACACAGGAGGCATCATCCTTCCTTCCCCAGGAGTTGTGAATCCTTCCTTCTCTGTGGAACACTCCGGGGCAGGGACCAACAACCTATTCTGCACTGTGGAGCACTTCCCACCTGCAATTTGGCTGAGCAATTTAACTCAAAAACTCTGGTACTGAAACAGACTGCAACAGGTAAATTTGGTGCTCTTAAGGGTAAATTTTTTTTTGGTCAATCCAGGCTATCATGATTTTTTTATTCCTGTATCTGATGGGTGAAGCCCAACAGCTCTGTACAATACCCATGCTGAGCTTCACAGCACGGTGCATTTAATCACATGCTGAATTTCATCCACAGAGGTGAATTTAAATCAGGCATCTCGTTAGTACAGTTCCCTACATACTGCCCCTCCCACCCCACCCACCCACACCAGGCTAAACACTTGGGATGAACTTCTGTAGTGTCACCACCACCCACATCAGGAGAGCAGCCATCCCAACAAACCCAGGACAAAGGAAAAGTAAAAAACTGCCCAGCAAAGCGACATGGCACCTGTGTTTGCGAGTAGGAGCTGCTGGAGACATCCTCAGGACAATTTATGTAAGGAAAAGCAGGGCAAATCCATCAGAAAGCCAGAAATGAGTCTTAAAGAGCTCAGGGGAGCGCCAAAGAGAATGACATCCTAGTTTGTACAAGTTGAGTATTTAGCCAAAAACCAGCTGCCTTGTTTGGGGTTTTTTAGTTTTTCTCTTTTTCTTTTTTTTTTTTTTTTTTTTTTTGTCCTTTCCCTATGTCCATTATATATTCAGCTGTTGAATTTAAACTGCTCAGGTTAATGCTGCATATTATTCCAATTAAAGGCAATAATGTTTGTTTTTTTTTTCTTTTAAAATTTTAGGTAATTCTCTATTGCCTCTCTTTTGGCGAGTGTATGTCTCAGAATTCCAAAGATCATCCCATTTTAAGGCTAAACTAAGAAATGTTAAAAGCTTCTGTAAACATTTCCTCTTCCTCCCCACAGTTGCACAATTTGAAGTCCAACTGCAATTTTGAAAATGAGGTAATTTTTGTGTACTAATATCTTGAGTCCTTTTTGGGACGAGCCAAGAGGCTGTGCCAATCCAAACGCTGATCCAATTGTAGTGGGAGAGCTTCCACAGCAGGGCACACACCAGTTCCAGCAGCTATTTCAGTTATTGATCTTCTCAATTTCATCCAAGTCGTCAGTATCCAATTTGTTTATCTTTTTGTCTGGGAAAGAAGACAAATAGGTCAGATTTTGTAACACTGAGCAGAGAAGGGAACGCTGCTCTCCTCAGCTGGACTCGAGCTCTGGTTTATCGGGCAATGTTCAGCCAGGTTTTAAAAAATACAAATTAAAAACCATTTCCTTTTATCAAAGGCCCACCTGCGTGCTCCAGTGTTACCCAACCCTGGAACATCCACTTCAAGGACTATCCAGGCAGCCAGCAAACACAGCCTGATTTATTCTGCAGAACACAATCCCAAGTGACGCTACACCAAACACTCCTGCTGTGCTCCTCTGCCACCCAACAAACACCTGCTCAGCATCCACCAAGCCAAACTCTGCAGCGATTCAACACTTTGGAGAAAGGAGAAGGGCTGAGGGTACGTACTGAAATGTTCCTGGATCCTGTTGAGGATGTTCATGCTGTGCTTGCTGTCCACCATGTTAATGGCCAGCCCGCGCTTGCCGAAGCGGCCGGTGCGGCCGATCCGGTGCAGGTAGGTCTCGTTGTCTGGGTTCCCATCCTTATCCACAGGCAGGTCAAAGTTGATAACAACAGAGACCTGCTCCACATCGATCCCTGACGAAAAGAAAGCAGTGGGTTACACAGCTTCACTTTAAATCTCCCCAGACTCTGAATGGAGCTTTTCCACGATACCTTCATGGGGCACTTGGAAATAAAAAGCTATTGAGGTGTTAGGGCAGAGAGTCCCAGTGAAACTGCCAAAGGCACTTAAATATTTTGGAAATTCTATCAGCACTTAAATATTTTGGGAAACTTTCTCCTTCCCTGCAAAGCTCTCAAGACCACTTGCTTTTTTTCCAAGTACAGTCCTGTCTTAACTGTTCCAGGATGTCAAATTACACCACAAATTCCTATCGGGATAGTGAACTGGATTTCACTATTTTTCAGTTTTCTGTACTTGGGCACATGTTCACTGCAAACCCCCAATGTCAGCAGCAGAAGGCAGGCTTGGTGCTAGACTCTCACAGGATGGACTTTTCCATCTCAAGCAGCAGAAGCCAACAAGAAATCCTGTGTTTGCCCACAGGCAGAGAGTGGAAGGACACCAACTTCTCCCAACTGGAACACCTGAGGATGTGAATTCTTCCTGCAAACTGGCCAAGGGTATGTGTTATCTTAGGAAGTGCTGCTTCCAGCCCTCCCTGTGATAGCCTTTTGGAGCTACCTAAAACCAGAGGCCAGACAGAATTAAGGCAATAAAAAGTGCTTGTATTTACTGAAGGGCCCTCAGGTGCATTTGGGGCAGATGAAGCCCCAGGGGCTGCACCCAAAAATGGACCCTGGGTCTGGGGTTTCACACTTTGATCAGTTTGGGGGTTAATGTTCCAATTACACCTTCAGATAATGAAGTCATTTACCCCAAGTTTGCTCCCCACAACTCACTTTTGTTTACACTTCTTGGGGCCTGAGGCAGTGAGGTGTCCTTGATTCCCAGGCTCAAAGGGGGAATTTTTTTTGTCTGACCAAAATGGGAGAACAGCAGCTCACACTGTGTGGAGTTTAGACTAATACACTAAAGAATTACAGGATTACAAATACATGAAAAACACAAAAGCTAAAAGCCCCAAGGCATCACCTGGCCCCATTCCCTCGTGCCCTACCTCTGGCACAGACGTTTGTGGTCACCAGCACCTTCTCCTTGCCCTCTCGGAAGCGCTCGATCACGGCCGCTCTCTGCTCCACCATCATCTCCCCGCTGAGCAAGGCCACCTGGTGTCCCTCCCTGGACAGCTCTGCCGCCAGCCACCCCGCCGTCTTCCGAGTCTGCAACACACAGCCCCACCTTTGGGAGGGGTTTCAATGCTGGAAAGCAGCAAGAAACCTCTCTGGGGGCCCACTGGGAGCTCTGCGGCTGCTCGGTTTTTGTCTCCCTTACAAAGTGTATCAGAAGGAGGAGAATACAGCTCAGCCACCACAGGAGCCCTTGATTAATAAAGGACACATTTTCCTTGTGCTCTGCTCCTTGGGTTTCACTCTGCTAGAGAGTGACTCTACAGGTGTGCACTGAAAACTCATGAAAATTGTCACAGAACTACAACTACTCAGCTTGGAAAATGGCAGGGTCAGACCCGAATGTAGTTGTGGAATCCCACAGAGGCTCTGCACAGCCTTGAATTAAACAGTTTTTTTGAGTTCAAATTATGTCTTGAGACAGCCTAAAAGCAAACTGCTGCAGCAGACTCCAAACACTTTCATCCTGTCTGAGCTCACTTTGCCTGGCTGTTATGTGCTGTCAGCACTGATTTTTTCCTAAAAATGATTATGGCAGCTTCCAGAAAAAGAAAACCAAGTCTCAGTATGATTCACAGTGAGATCCCAGAGGTGTATCCTCAATTATCTGAGGGAAATGAAGTCCCAGGAACAGCTCTGTATCAGCTAGAGAAGCAAACGATTTCCCAATCCCTCATTCTGCCCTATTTTCATTCATTTTCCAACACCACTTTTTTTTCAGTAGTTGGGTTTTGGAAAAACGTGCATCACTCTGATCTTTGCTTCAGAGGACTCCAGGGATAACAGTGACCATTCAGGAATAAAAAAGTCCAATGTTGTCTCCTGGATGGACAAACCCAGAGAATCAAACCAGCGAGGGCTAACGTGGCTTTCAGGATTTCACTCAAAGACAGAGCCAGAAAAGCCAAAAAGGATAATTTTGTTCTCAGTTCCTTTCTGGAAAACGTCTGGCTTGGTTTTAGCACCTGCAGCCCCTGAGGGGGGGACATGGACTGACATTCCCTGGAAGCACTCACGTGGCAGAAGATCATGGCCTGGGCGATGGTGATGGCGCCGTAGATGTTACAGAGAGCCCGGAACTTCTCGTCTCTGTTATTGCACAGAACATAATACTGCTTGATGGTGTCCAGGGTCTCCTCCTCACGCTTCAGCTTGATGATGTTTGGGTCAGGAACAACTTTTTGAGCAAACTTCCACACAGAATCCTCGAAAGTGGCTGAAAACAGGAGCATCTGGCAGTCCCTGGGGAGCATTCTGAAAGAGAGAGAGGGAGAAATAGGGAGGGTTCCCACACAACACTGTCATCTCCTGATACCCTGATGGAATTCATGCCACAGGCAAAGGAACACCATAACCCTGGTTATGGTTTGTCTGGATTTCCATCCTTATCCACAGGCAGGTCAAAATTGATAACAACAGAGACCTGCTCTACATTGATCCCTGACAAAAAGCAAGCAGCGCGTTACACAGCTTCACTTTAAATCTCTTTAGAGCAGGAGCAGCCTCCTCAGACTCTGAAATGGAGCTTTTCCACAATATCCTCCAGTTATTTCAGCAGCTGGAAAAAATAAAACCAATCTTACCCACCCATGATGGCTCCCTCATGAACCACAGGCATCCAGACTTACCTTCTTAAAAAGGAGTAAAACCTGCTCCAGGGACAGGATTTTTATTCTTTAAGGAAACTAAACTGCTTGTCATCCCTGCCATGGTGCCTCTGTGAAGCCCCTGGGCTAGAGCTCATCCATCATTTCAATCTTGTTGCCTCATCGGTGAGGCCGTGGTGCCGCCCGCAGCCCCGCTGTGCCCCCCGGCACTGCTCCCTACCTCTGGATGCGGATGCTCTGGTCCTGGTGGCCCTGGGTGGCAATCATCACATCAGCCTCATCCAGCACGAACACCTTGATCTTCTTGGGATCTATGAACTTCAGTTTGGAGCACCAGTCCAGCACGGTGCCGGGCGTGCCGATGACGATCTGCTCCGAGATCTTCTGCCCTCTCTCCACTGCCGAGACAGAAGGAAGGGCTGCTCTAAGGGGGGCTGTGCAGACAGGGAAATGCTCTGGCCCTCCCTGAGCCAGCCATTCCACCACCTGGCTGCTCTGGTGCACCTGAGGAGCACCATTCCCTCATTCCTGTCTGTGGTGTTTCCCCTTACTTACGTTTGTTGCCTCGGACAGCGTAGGCGAGTTTCAGGTCCGGGTAAAAGTTTCCCATCTGTTCAATCACTTTTCCTGTTTGAAGTGCCAGCTCGTATGTTGGGGAAAGGCACAAACACTGGGGGAAGAGAAGGATAATGAGTGAGGTGATCAACATCCAGGACAACACTCTCACACTTGCTTTTTAAAATCCTTGTTGGAAATTTTCTTTAAGATGAACATGCAAGTGGCTGAACAGTTTCTCAACCATCCCATGAGGAAATTTGATTTAAAAATCTCTCTCCAGGCATTGTCTGCTCTGTTGTCACAGTTATCTTCTCTTCCACCCCAAACCCCCTTATGCAACCCCCTTCAGACTGCACTATTTCTCTGATTTAAGTCCTCCCAGAAAGATTTAACTCCTCCCAGAGCAATGGCATCCTGTGTGATGCATGTGAAGGACTAACAGGAACAAGCTTTGAGCAAAATCCACCTTTTGCACTGAAGGCATTTTGATAAATCCCCAAACCTCCACCCCCTTTGAGCAGTTTAAAGAAGTAACACCACGGCTCCATCAAGCCACGAATTTATTTACACCTGAAGGCCTCCCAGCAGCCCAGGCTCTTCACTAGATGGCAGTGCACCCTCAGGGAACGCCCTGAAACAGCCACATCCCACAAACTTTACCTGTGGGTACTTGTTCCCAGGCTCAACCCTGCTGAGCATGGCCAGGACGAAGGCAGCTGTCTTGCCAGTACCAGACTGCGACTGCGCGATGAGGTTCTGTGGGCTGGGGGCACAGCAAGCACAGCTCAGAGGCTGAAGCATTTGAGTCCTGTCACATTTACCCCTGCTCTGGATCTGTGGGCAGCTTGACCAGCTATGCAGGAATTAATTCCTGCCCAACACTCTCCGTCAGTGTTTCTCAGTTATGGAGATTTGGAAGGAGAGCTGTGGTTGTGTCTCGGTAATTTCCCATTTCACACATCTCCCCAGTGGCTCAGTACCTCACACATTCCAGCTCAGGGTTGTGGAGAGGAAAATCAGCACCTCAGCTACTCCTACCTACCCAGGATTTTTAAGCTATTTCATATTATTTCTTCCCAAACTAATGAGGAAGATGGCAATGACCTCCCAAACCCCACAGCACTGCATGCTCAGTACCAGCTCTAGGAAAAGTGAAAGGACAAATCCAGGGCTGCTGTCACACGGTTAACAACCACAGAAACACTGTGGCATGGGAACCCTTTCTCCATACCCTGAGAGTTTCTCCATCACCCTCCTCCCATCCAAAATTCAGGAGCAGCACACTGAACCTTTCAAATCCTTCTATTCTGCTAGAGGGGAGGAAGAACGTGTACGTACGGTTCAGCAAGCATCATGGGCAGGGCATTCTCTTGGATCTTAGATGGCCTGTTGAAGCCCATGGCATAGACTCCTTGCAGGAGCTGTGGTTTCCTGAAAAGAGAAGTTTTTATATCACCGACCTATTTAAGTCCATTTAGTTTTCATTTGTGTACAAAAAGGTGAGAAAAACCCCTCAAGAAGGCATCCCAGAGCTGTCCCTGCTACAATCCCACCCGTGAAACAACTGTGGTCAGCATCTGGAAGCTACAAGTGACAGCAAGAAGTTTGGACAGGAAGCTTTGCAAAAACCCCTGGATTTAGTAAGTCAGCCTGCCTGTCCCAGCTCGAGGGCAAAGCTTGTGTCTAAGGCCAGCACTGCTTCTTCCAAAGCAGCTTTTCAGACAATCCAGGAATCCCAGAGCAGAAAGCATTAATCCTGTCCTTCAGGCCAATCCCATTTCCTCAGCCATGCCTAATCTTGGTGCCAAAATTATCACTCCTCGATGACTCAAACTCGGGACAAAGCATGAGGAACAGGATGATCATGAGATCCTTGCAAGGACTTCAGGAAGTTGTGTGGATTCTGTAACACAGCTGAGGGATGCTGGCTCAGGTAAATGACTGATAATTAGCTCAGTTTGCTGTGGCTACACCTTGTGATCCGTGGCTGCAAACCAACCCTCACACCCAGAACTGCGTGGTGACACTGCTGGCTAGCAAACTCTCGTTTGCTACTTTCTCTCAAGGGAGCTTTCCACTCTCAGCAGACACTTGTGTAGACAAGGAGACCCCAGAACAACCTAAATCCAGGTTATGGTGCTGGAAACTCTCAGCTGATGACCCCCAAGTGCTCCCTGGATGCTCTGAGTGGTCTCAGAAGGGCTCTCCTTTCAAAGCAGGCTACAGGTCTCCTGTCCACATCTCCCACTGCAGGAACTCCCTTTTCAGCACAACATGCTTTTGCAAAAATCCTGTATTACTTTCCAAGGATGGCCAGAACAAAAGCTCTTTGAAAACGTAACCTTGTGCTGCTCCAAGCAAGGACAGACAAAGCCCAACTCTGCACCAGTTGCCAAGGATACCCAGAGTCATAACAAAATGAAGACTCAATTAGGCTGGCTGTCCCTGTCATTAACTCCCTGGGATTGTTTGCCTTTTGAAACACAGGAATGAATTAGCCTAACAGGCACTGCAGGACCTCAGCTTCTCTTTGTAGACATTCAACCACGAACACTAACAAAGCAAAACATCCTGGCATTTCATGGGGAGAAGGCTCTTCAGCTCCCATTTTCCTGCAGAGCTTGTAGAGCAACAAACCTGAGATCAAAGCAAGCACAACAACCCCAAGAGTTCACTCTCTTCAGCATATGAACATCTATCTCCATCACTCATGCCTTAAATACAGCTATCAGCCCTTGAAAGCTGCACTGGTGGAGGTTTTCAATGGGAAGGAAGTCAGAAAATACTGGTCTCTCCTGTACATAAATCCAGTATTGCTGGAAAAGACAAGCTTTTCCCTTTGTGCTGTTGTTTCAGATGGAAACCCCCAGCAGGCACCCAGACAAACCAACTCTCCTTGCATGTAAATAATACAAATGATACACTCATTAATGACAGGTTGGCAGTAACCTGAAACACAAACCCATGCACTTTTTAGGTGGTATCTCCTATGGAATTAGGGAATTTTTCAGGACCTGAGGAGAGAGGATGGGCTCCTGATGGGCTCCAAACTCAGGTCTGCTCTGGCAGTTGTAGCCAAGCTGCCCTCTCTCCCTGAGTTTAAGAATGAGGCTCCCCATGACAAACTGAAAAATCCAGTTATAAGGGAGCATTTAATATATCTGATCCCAGGATTTAACAGCTCCATGCAGAGAAAGCTCTGGCTGATCCCAGCAGGCACTTACAGGCGCAGCTCCTCGAAAGACTTGACGGAGTAGAGGGGTGATGTGGGGTCCCTCTGCAGCACCTCCACCTGATTTGTGGTGTCAACCAGGTTACTGCGGATCAGCTTGTTCAGTAAGGACTGGGCAGCTCTGTCCTCTGGGGAAGGAGGTGGAAAACACAAATCCATCACTCACAGCCTGCTCCTTGCTCCCACTGAACTCCTGAACCAGTTAGAAGGGACAAAATCCCTCCAAATACTGAAATTATTCATTAGAGCATAATGGCTTAAAGAGCCCAAACCTCCTGGATGAGACATCAAGAGATCACAGAGATTCCCCCACTTAATACCCAGGAAGACAAATCAAATGAGCACTGTCCTAAGGGGGGGGCTTCAACAGATCCAGATCCCTGCTTATTTAACATTATTTTAGTTTAGCATCTACCTGGGACAGGGTAAGGCCTCTTCAGCCCTCACTCTGACATGGGGACAGACACCTGCCCAGGTTTTATTTTTAAGGGAAGTTTGAGGCTGAACGGTACTTGAAAAGATTTCAGAGCTGAAACACAAGGGTTGAGGATAAGGGAGATCCAAACGAGGTTAAAACGCTGCATTTTGGGGGTTTGCCACTGAATCTGTTCCCTAAACCCACCTTCTGAAAGAATTTGAGCCTTTACCCACCTCTGAACAGCCACTGCATAAAGGCAACTCGTTGGTTGCTACAGCAGTCCCAGCTCCAGGTTATCCAACTGCTCCTGTATCCAGTCCTGCCTTGAGGACACTGCTATCCCCTTACTTCTCTCCACTCTAATCCAGGAGTCTCCCAAGTTATTACAGGACACAATGCCTTTAAAAGTGTTATGGAGGAAGGACATGTCTTACAGTTAAGTCCTTGGGGCAGGACACAAGATCAGCAGCCCTGAGACATAAGGCAGATTTACTTTAAGCATGTATTAAATCAATATAATTGTAATTAAATTCAATTAATTGCCTTGCCAAAGGGTTTTGTTTTGTTTTGTTTTTTTTTTCCAAGGAGGGCACTTACCCTTCTCCTCATCCTCCGTCTTCTCCACATTGTCATCTGCCTTGACAACGGCACCTGCGTTGGGGCAGAGCAGGGGGGCACAGGTGAGCTCAGACCCCTTGGGAATGTCCTGGGAAAAGCTACAAACCAGCTCATTTTCCTGAGGAGAACTGCCCTGCCCCACTGCTCTGCAGGAGAAACCCAAGCTCCAGCTCCAAGTGGAGTTTAGCAACCACGACAAGGGGTTTTGCTCCCACAGCTCCCCCAGACACCGAAACATTTTGTCTGTGCTGCTGCTTAACCTCAGCCCCTCTGGGATCTCGTGGTTCAGCAGGAATTTGCCTTGGCAGCAGGGCTCTGTGCCCCCACTCTGAACCCCCACACCAAGGGGTTTTGCTCTCACAGCTCCCTGAGACACCACAACATCTACTCTGTGCTGCTGCTCAATCTCAGCTCTTGTGAGATCTCACGGTTTATCAGGAATTTACCTTTCTGAACCCCCACAGGGAAACAGCCCAGCCTTTCCAAGCCCACCTGAGCAGCTGCAACTCACCATTGGCATCTGGTTTGGTTTTTTCATCCTTCAGGTGTAAAGTGCTCAGCTGGAAATAAGGAAAAGCACAAAATCAGAGCAATTCAAATACAGATCCCTGGATTCTAACTCCAGCCAGGAAAAACCTGAGCTTTGGATTTATCAAGTACTGCAACAAACCCTGCTCAGCTGGAAGGGGTGAAGATACAGGAGGAACTTGATTTCAAGAGTTTTAATACAACAGTTTCTAAGCAGGAGTTTTAACAGAAATACAAGTTTTTCTAAGCTGTAATGACAACACAGGGAAGGGGCTGTTTTCCATCCTGCAGCCTCCACTGCCATCCACAGCTCTGTGGATGGAAAATGGAAGAAAATCAGCGTTGCAGGATGGAAACAGGATCCATGCACTGCCCTGCCCTGCACAAGCTGCCCCAGGATGAGTTTTGTTTCATCACCTGAGATGTGCAGGGAGAGCAGCCCCGAGGGTCTTCCCCCACATCCAGGGGCTCAGTGAGTGTTCTGTGCCCAAGCAAAGAAAAAATAGAAAACTATTTTCCTGAGGTACAAAGTTATATATATATATTTTTTTTTTTCATTTAAAAAAATATGAAAGGAAGAGGGATTTTTTTGAATTCTGGAAGACAGAGCTGAGGCTGTGTGAGTGCCTAAAGCGGTGCAGCGTCTGGATGGAGGGTGAGGGGGAACCCAGGCACAACTTTGCCCTCTGGATAAGGAAAAAAAAACGGATGAAGGTGAAGAAATTTTAAAAATAATGGTAAGGAAGTAAGTAAATAAATAAATTAAATAATAAATAAAATTTGGGGGGGGGGGGTGCTTATAAAGGAAGAGCCCAAGCCCAGGGATAATCGGATACCCCGGACCCTCCCTGCCCCCACGGCAAAAAAAAAAAAAAAAAAAAAAACAAAAAAAAAAAAAAAAAAAGGAGGCGAAAAAGGGATTCTGCGATGGCTCTTTTCTGTGAGCAGGCGGCGGGGGCCGCGCGGCTCGGGGGAGCCCGCGCCGCTGGACCGGATCGGGCCGGGCCGGGCCATCCCGAGCCCCCGCGGGCCCCCGGCGCGCACTCACCGACTCGGCCGCCGCCTCCTGCTCGTCCACAGCCAGGGCCCAGGAGTCGGTGGCCATGGCCGGCCCGGGGTGGCCGCAGCAGCCGCGATGGCGCCGGGCGGGAGCGGCGCAGGCGCGCCCGCGGCACCGCCCCGGCACCGCCCGGCCCCGCGCACCGCGGCCGCGCACCGGCGTTCCGGGGGCAGCGCGTTCCGGGGGCGGCGGGGAGAGGGGATGGGGGGTGGGGGGTGAGGGGAGGTGGTCACGGTGTGGGGTGAGGCTGTGAGTCCTGTGCAGTGTGGGGCTGTGAGCTCTGTGGGATTGTGAGCTCTGTGGGGCTGTGAGCCCTGTGAGCTCTGTGCAATGTGGGGCTGTGGGCTCTTCGGGTTTGTGACCCCTCTGTGGGCTGGGGCTGTGAGCCCTGTGCAGTGTGGGGTTGTGAGCTCTGTGGGGTTGTGAGCTCTGTGGGGCTGTGTGCTCTGTGAGCTCTGTGGGGCTGTGTGCTCTGTGTGCTCTGTGGGGCTGTGTGCTCTGTGAGCTCTGTGGGGCTGTGTGCTCTGTGAGCTCTGTGGGGCTGTGTGCTCTGTGAGCTCTGTGAGCTCTGTGCTCTGTGTGCTCTGTGGGGCTGTGTGCTCTGTGTGCTCTGTGGGGCTGTGTGCTCTGTGAGATCTGTGGGGCTGTGTGCTCTGTGAGCTCTGTGAGCTCTGTGCTCTGTGAGCTCTGTGGGGCTGTGTGCTCTGTGGGGCTCTGTGCTCTGTGGGGCTGTGTGCTCTGTGAGCTCTGTGGGGCTGTGTGCTCTGTGGAGCTGTGAGCTCTGTGGGGCTGTGTGCTCTGTGTGCTCTGTGGGGCTGTGTGCTCTGTGGAGCTGTGTGCTCTGTGGGGCTGTGAGCTCTGTGAGCTCTGTGGGGCTGTGTGCTCTGTGTGCTCTGTGGGACTGTGAGCTCTGTGGGACTGTGTGCTCTGTGTGCTCTGTGGGGCTCTGTGAGCTCTGTGGGGCTCTGTGCTCTGTGGGACTGTGTGCTCTGTGTGCTCTGTGGGGCTCTGTGTGCTCTGTGGAGCTGTGAGCTCTGTGGGGCTGTGTGCTCTGTGAGCTCTGTGGGGCTGTGAGCCCTGTGCCGTGTGGGGCTGGGCGGTCGGGTCCCCTGTATGTTGAGGGGGCCTGTGGTCAGGGGCCTGGTGCCCTCAATGCTGTGGGGCTGAGATCAGGACCCCGGTGTGATCTGGGGGTCTGGGGCTCAGCCTGTGTCTCACATGAGGTGGGGCTCAGTCCCCTGTGTGACGTGGCCATCCTGGGGGTCAGGCCCCCATGTCCTGTGGGGCTGGGGCTGTGCCCCTGTCTGGTTTGGGGCTGGAGCTTCTGTTTCCCATGGAATGGAGTCCCTTTGGGGGCCAGGCCTGGGGGAAAATGACACAGACACTGTGACATTTGCCAGGGAACCGCAGCTCTGTCTCTGGAACAGCGATGGAGGTGAAAACAAGGCTGCAGGATGAGTCATGGAGGTGTAGAAGTGACAGGAGCTGCAAGAGTCATTTCTGTCCTGTCTCTTGCTGTAGGGCAGGAGCTGGCTTAGACAGAAGTGGTACCAAACCTGTTCTTTAAAGGTCCTGGAATAAAGAGGAGTGAAAGGGAAAGTAGAATTGAAGGAAGTGTGGGAAGAGCCTGTGGGATTTCCTCACTGGGCTGCTGTTCCCTTCCTTGAACCTTGTGTGACAGAGCAGCTCTCAAGGAGGGTCTGAATTTGTGTTTTTATTCCATGCAGCAGGAAAAGTAAAATGGCCAAGCCTGCAGGCATCGGCCACGAGTTCCCAAACCAAGGATTATTTCCCTGACTCAATATTCCCCCTCCCCTTTAATGGAGACACTTCATTTCTTCCCACAGCCTAAAACTTCCATCTGAGCTGTTATTTCTTTCTGTGCTGAGAAATCTTTTTCCAGACAGGGCTGGACCCTTCACTACTGCTCTTCACACCAACTGTGGTTGTTTTTTTTTTCCTTAAAACGAAACCCCATCATTATCAAATATCATCATCTGATGCTTTTCCATCTAATTCAGTTTCCTGCTTGGAGGTGGTAGCCCCGTGTCCCTCAATCTCTTGGGATTCCTCCCCAGCCCCACACGTGAACTTTGGGGTCTGGCAGGTTTATTTGTGGAGGTGACATCACAGCATTTTTTTTCCATGGCAACAGGAAGGAGGATGCTGAACACAGGAGCTGAACGCGAGGAGATTTTCAATGGGAACAGAGCAGGCAGCCAAAGGCAAGTCTGAGACATTAATTAGTTAATTAGGGTAAAAAAATAAAGATGAATGTGGGAAATCCCAGAGGCTGACAGGCTCATGCTTCCCATTTAATGTTTTCTTGCAGACACACTTCCCATAAACACATTTAATTGGGATTAGCCCCGTTTTAGAGAGGGGGAAACAGAGGCACTGAGAAGAAGACAACTCTGTTCAGGCAGCATTGGCTGGGGGTAGATCCTTCCAACGCCTCCTTTCTGCTCCTTGACCTTGGCTGCAATAATCCTTGGATTTTCAGGGCTGTGCAGCCTGTCAGCGAGGTGTGACTGTCTGTGGTGGGTGTTTCTCTGCTCTGTCCATGAGGAAGGGCTTTTCTCCTCAGCCTCTGGAGCAGGGCTGGGCTGCTGGAGGTGTGGGTTTCCTGTGGGTCCCATGCAGGGTCCTTGATTTTGCTGGAGACTCTGCTGTACAATTACGTATTTATGCATTTAAACATGAGATAAATGTTCAGATTAATTTAAATAAAAGCTTAATTCCCCTCACCAGCAGACTTTGGCTGTGCTGGAATGAGAGGTCTCACAATGGTGGAGGTTGGATGGTGGAATTTCATTGGAATTACCTCTGGTGCACACCAAACAGGTCAGAGTCTTCCTTGCCCACACACAACCCTGCTGCAAGGAGGAAGAAGAGGAAGAAGAAAAGGAGAAAAAGGAGTTTTCGCCCTGTTCTTCTAAAGTTTTTCTAAAGTTCTTTCAGCCTTATGATGTTTTACTTTTTGTGGTGGAGATTCTCACACACTTTTCCTGTAAACAATGATTGTTTTGCATTCCTTTCTGGAGGAGGAGAGAATTGATGGGCTGTTGGGCTGACCAGTGTGGTTGGAGAGGACAATTTTCCTCCTCCAATCCATGGTCACTGCTGGAATTCTATAAATGTCCAGGTCTGTGAATAAACTGCCTCTTTTTTGCCCTGGACATTTCCGTTGTGTGAGTGTTGTTCTTTTGTGTCCTATTGCAACATCCGAGGAAGAGGAGGAGGAGGCAGTCCCTGCCCAGCCCTGTGTCATCACTTTTTAATTATCACAGTCTCCCAACAGGGTGATTGTTTGTTTCTTCAGAGCACTCCAGGCTGAGGAAAATGGCATTTACATACAGAGCACACATGGAGATCACGGGAAGTGCTCGTTGCTGTCCATCCAGCAGGAGATTTGGTTTAGTATTTTTTTCTGGGTTTTTTTTTTTAGTTTTGAGCCCGTCTGAATCTCCCAGCATAAGAGCACCACACTTGCACACTGAGGTGAGCTGGATAAGGAGCCTGGAAAGCCTGTCCTGTGCTTGGCCAGCCCCAGAATCCAGCCAGGCATGAACCAGGACTGCAAATATTCCTCTCTGGTGGTTAGAGGTGCTGCTGCTGCCTGGCCCCTGGTGGGTAAAGCCACAAGCTTAGAGATGGCACTTAGGTGCCCTCATAAGCTGCTTTCAGCTTGTCATCTCCCCAGTTTTGCCTCATTTATACCCATTCCATCCCCCACTGCTGCTCCCTGGGAGGGGCTGGCCCTCATCGATGGTGGGATGTCCCCAGCAAAGCCAACCTGGAGAAGATGAGGAGGAACAAACACCAGCTGGAGGCCCCTGTGAGCTGTTCTGGGCAGCACTTTTGATCACCTCATTGATGCCCGTGGTGATGCAGCTTCAGCAGCAGCAGTAAATATTAACTCCCCCCCAAAACAACTCCGTGTGTGTCCTCCTGAGGTCTCACACTTGCCTCATCCACCATATCAGACGCTGCTTTATCTTCTAAACAAATACCCTGCTGCTGCCACACTTGTTGGTTTGAATCCCAGGATTTCTCCTGACATATGTTATTTTCTTCCTAGACGCCACAAGCCGTGGTAAACAAACATTTACAGGCACTGGGAACACGAGACACGGGTTTTTCCATGGCTGACTTATTTGTCTGGCAAGAACCATAAATTCTGGAGGTTCAGGGCTGCAGTCAGCCCTGGGAGCTGGGCTTAGGAAAAAATTCCTGAGCAAAATTCCATTTGTTTGTGGAGTTTCTTGTCATTTCCTCTAAAACACATTGTTCTTGGGGAGCAAGATGGATCACTAGGGATGCCACATGTCTGGTCATCCTGATCCTACAGCATAGATGTGTCCTTGGAAGCCAGAGGGGAAAAAGAGGAGCTTTACCCTCGGTGTGTTCTGACCCAGGCTCGGTGTCCAGCTCTGCTTTGGGACAATGTCCAAGTCTGTGCCCCTCCAGCTGCCTCAGTTTCTCCTTTCTGCAAGTTGTTTTTCCTGGGTTTAAGTGTAAGTTGCTCAAGGTAGGGACTGTGTCCCACCAGGGACATCCCTCAGTGACAGCATTCTCCTGTGGGGAGGCTCCTTCCAGACCCCCAAGAAGGGGGCTGTGGTTGAGGGGCTTTGGGTGTTCCTGGGGAGCAGAAGGTGCATGAGCTGAGCTGGGAATGGGGGCAACAACAAGGGTGGGAGAGAGATCCAGCCTAGGGCTGCACAGGAGGCCAGTGAGTGGTGATTTTGGGGGGTTTTAGGGTTGAAAGAGGAAGGGGATGACAAAGGTGAATGCGGTGGGTTCTTCCCCTCCCAGCAGCTGCTGCGGAAAATCCCGGGGAGACAAATCGTGGGGATGGGTAAGGGGAGCTCTCAGCCTCTTTTTTTCCACCAGCCTGCCCAGCTCGGGGGCATCTCCTCCGCTCGGATGGGCTTCGCCCCTCACCCCTTCCCTCCCCTGCAGACCCCGGGCTCAGGAAGGGAGCGAGGGGAGGGGGAACCGCCAGCGTGTTCAGGGGATTGTCATGGTTACCTCCCTGGCAAAACAAATGGCTCCACTGGGTGATGATGATGATGATGATGATGATGATGATGATGATGGTCGCCCAGACAGCTCCGGACACTTTGAGTCGGCGGTGGGGGGGCGGGAGACCCACCCTGGGGATCCAGGAGCCCCCCCATCCCAGGGCAGCCAGACACCCTCCCGGCTCCGGGCTGAGCCTCCCCGCCGGGGCACATGTTGCTGCAGCCGGTTCGGTAAGACCCTTCCTCGCCCCCCTGGGACCCCCTGGACTCCCGGTTTCCCCCAGCCCCGCTGCCCGGTGGGGAGGGTCCGGGGGGGGGGGGGGGTGAAGCCACCGGTTGCTGAGGTGGCTGCTGGTGCAGCGCTCCCCCACCCCAAGCCCCGGCGCTTGCTCCTCTCCCTCTCTCCCTCCCTTTCCCTCTCTCCTCATCTCCCTCTCTCCCCGTCTTCCAGAGACAGCGCTCCGCAGCCGTGCCTGCCGCCTTCGGGATTCCTCCTGCCCCTCCCGCCCCCCCAGCCCAGCCGCAGAGGGGCCGGAAGAGTGGGTGAAGTTGCTCCAACCCCCCCATCCCCTTCTTCCTCCTCCTCCTCCTCCTCTCTGCCAGGAAAGGTAAGAAAAGCAGTGGCTACTCTCCAGTTGCTCCTGCACCTTCTTAGCTCGGCAGGGGTGGGTGTGAGGGGTGGGTGTGGGTGTCACTTCCCGAGGCTGTGCACCATCCCAGCACAAAAGCCGCTCACTGAAGAGATCCCTGTCATAATATTTGTGCAGGCACAAGCCCACACTTTGCAAGCTGCTGCTTGCCAGCCCTGCTTTTTTTTTTTTTTTTTTCTCAGCTGGATGGTGAGTCCCAGAACATCCCATCCCTCCCCAAAAATTGTACAGACGTTAGTAGTGACCGTGTCTGCCTCGGTGCAGGCAGAGGACGGGGATGGATGGGGGGATGATTCTGGGGGTGATGGGGCTGTTGCTGTCCCGGGCAGCCAGGTGGGATAACCCACCTGTGGACACTGCTTGGGGAAGGAGGAGTGACCTTGGCAGGGTGAGGGGGGCTGATCCCCCCAGTAAGGGTCAAAACACTGAGACCTGGCTGGAATCCACCACCCTGGCTGGGGCAGGGCAGGACAGCACAGGGCTGGATGGAGAAGGGCTGTGCTGCTCCTGGGGGCCCTGTGTGTCTTCTTGGATCTGGATGCAGCCCAAGCAGGCTGCCTGGTGGGTTTAGCCCTGCTGAGTGTTGTCAGGGCCAACAACCCCCTCTGGCTCAGCCCAGGGATCTTCCCCCCAGCTGTGAGCCCGGCAAGGTGAGGGTTAACTAACCCCTGTGTCAGAAATGTGTCATTAACAGCTCTAGGAAGGGGCTTGGGACATGAATCTAGATCTCTGAGACCCAACTCTGGGGCCAGGCTGGTGGTCCAAGACACCTGCCAGGATTGTGGCTGACAGTCCCCAAAATCTGTCTCTGCCAGGGCTGTCAATCATGGCCCAGCCTGGCAGAGACAGATTTTGGGGACTGTCAGCCATAACCCTGGCAGGTGTCACCTCAGGAAGGGGGACCTGGTTGCTCCCACTGGGCTCTGGCAGGAGCAGCCTCTTCCCAACTTTTCCCCAATTTCCATATCTGAGGCCTTGGGGCCAGCCATCCTTGTCACTGCTGTGGCAGTGGGGGCCGTGTTGTCACCCTGTGGGGGCCTGCAGTGGCTGTTCTCCTGGTTTTCCATCAAGTGGGATATTCTGCTTGCAGTTCGAGGCCAGGGGAGGCTGGAGATGGGAGAACAGCTCCTGTAGCTTTTCCTGAGAGTATCTCACAGGTCTGCCACAGCGGATCCATGGCTCCTCCAGACAGGACAGTGCTGTGGGTGCTCTTTCAAACCCCATTTCCTCCTGTTGCTTCCTAGAGGTATTTTGGGGGTTGATCCCAGCTGCCTGGCCAGGTTTGAGCCTCGTGCTTTAGGAGAAAGCAGCTGGAGGGCTCCTGCACGTCTCAGTCACGACCTGCAGTGATGTGGGTCAGGCAGGTGAAGTCAGGGGTCCCTCAGCAGCTCTCTGAGCCCTGCTGCCCCTGAAAACCAGGGACAATTCCCAGGAGTGACTCTGCTTGAGAGCCCTGAAAGTTTGGGAAGTGCAAAGCTTCTCCCGTCTCGGATTTACAAACGGGGGGGGGGAGTTTGTTTCCCCCCGTGGTGATTGCCCAGGGATGCTGTGGTGCAACAGGCGTCCTTGGCCAGCCCTGTCCACCTGTCCATCCCCGCAGAGCGCCCCGGCTGTCGTCATCCCGGCGAGCCACTGGATGTCAGTGTTGATTGAGACAGACGACGTGGAAGGAATATTTTTACCCAGCTGCAGAAAATCAGGCGCTCTCGGAGCAGCGGGGATGTGCCCCAGGTCGAGCTGGGACCTGGAGGCGAGATCTCACCCGTTTGTGGTCGGCCAGGGGTTACAGCAGGGCGGGGCAGTGATTTAGCTGCTCAAAAATGCGTCTGGCACAAGGTGTGGCAGCAGGGCTGGGCTTCACACCACTGCCCTCCTGTCCTGGGGGGCGGAAACAGCCGGGCTGCCCCCGATTTCTGCCCTTCAGGGCCGGGTGGAGCTGTGCCGAGTTTTATCCCAGCTCCTGCTTTGGCTCTCCCTACCCTGCTGTCGGCTGTGGGTGCCACGGATCCTGTGCTGTGGTACAGCTGGGACCCCAACCCACTCCAGGGATTGGGTCCTGCCAGAAACCAGGCTGTCTGCTCACACTTTTGCTCTATTTTCCTTTTCAATGCGCGAACATACACCTCAGAGGAGCATTATTCTGCCCCTGTCTTGACTCCACGTGCTCAGACAGATTTTTTTTTTTTTTTTTTGAGGGCGCATCAGTGCTTAGAGACACAGACGGACACCCAGGAAGCTCCAAGCAGTGCTCCAGGCACCACCCCCGTTTTTTCAGGCACATAAACACCTTTTCCCGTCCCATAAAATCCAGCCCCAGCCTGTCGGGAGGGGTGCTCCGAGAGGGGCTCCGGCTCGCAGCCCTGCGCGTCACCGGCACCGTCCGCAGACATCGCAGCATCACCAGCGCCGTCCCCGCCAGTCGGGCACGGGAATTGGCCGAGGGTATTGCCTGGAGTGGGGTGATCACGTTTCCGTGTCTCCCGCCCCTCCAGGGCCAGGAGGAGCAGTGGATTGTCATGGAAAGGGCGCTCACAAAGGAAGTGGGGTGGGGAAAAAACCCGATCGATGCTGGTGTGCCAGGTCCAGAGCACGGCTGGCCATGGGACAGTGTCTGTCCCCAGCCCTGAGGTGCTCCCTTGTGAGTGGGATTACAAGTGGATTTTGAGGGTGTTAATCAGTGGTTTCCCTTTTTCCTGGGATGCCAGATGCAGTGGCCCGGTCTGCGGGGTGGCCCCGCGCCTGCCGCCTGTGGGAGGCAGGACACGTTTGGTGGCAGTGAGGGGACACGCTGAGGGCTGGGTGGGTTTAGGGGCGCCCTGTGCAGCATCAAGCTGTTGGTAATTTTTTGGGGATGCAGCGTCCTGCCAGGTCCCGTCCTGAGAGTCCAGCCCCGAGGCCTGAACGGAGGCTGAGTGCACACCCCAGAGCAGCAAAGGCAGCATGGGGAGCAGGCGAGGGGCCGGTGCTGAGCTCCTGGGGGGCACAGGGGAGAGATTCCAGCCTCTCCACTGCTCTCCCTCACTCCAGCCTCTCCGCTGCTCTCCATTTCCACGCTGCAGTCACTTGATGGCGTTGGTGACACGAGCTGCGTGGAGCAGCCCCATGGCTCTGCTGGCAGCATTCCCTATCGAAGGGGTTTTGCCGGGAAGAGCCCTCTGAGCCCTCCCTGTCCTTGTGGGGCCAATTTTTTGGCTGGCACAGCAGTGAGAGCTGGTGCCAGGCTCCTCTGAGCCACCTCGGAGCTGCAGGAGAGGTGCAACTTTCCTGGCTGGATAACAGGACACGGGACAGGGCTCTGCACCTCGCCAAGGCTCCCTCAGTGCTTGTCCCGGCCCAGGTGATGCAGAAATCCCTGCTGGCAGAGCAGTTCCCATAGCAGCTCTGTCCCCCATCTTCCATGGGTGCAGGAGATGTCAGGGGCTCGGATCTCACCCATGGCTCTGCACTATGTCCCCACTTCCAAGGTGAATTCATGCTCCTGGAGCCCAAATTCACCCCTCTGGCAGCCCCACGATGAATTCCTCTTGTGCCGAGCTGGTACGTAGCTTCTTCCCATAATTATTTCCTCCCTAAGGTAAAATCATCCCCCCTCCTCCCTTCCCCACACCTTGATGGCCTCACACCTCCAAGTGAGGGGACCTTCATTCTCTCTCCCCGTGGCCGGTGAACCCTGGCCAGCTCCTGGCTTCCCAAGCCCTTTTGGCACGGTGTGGGATGGCCTCCCCTGGCTCAGGCAGGACTCCCGTTCATCTCCTGGCTCTGGGGGCTGCATCCCCCTGGATGCACCCCTGACCTCCCTGGGCAGCTGCTGGCGTGAGCAGCATTCGTGGTGGAAGGAGGGGTGGATTTAAATCGGGCATGGCTGAGGTTCTTGGCCGGGATTCAGGGGCGTGCCTTGGGATTACTGCCCTCCATCATCATCTTCGCTGCTGTTTCCTGTGCTTGGTTTTCCCTGGCTGCTCTCCCCCATCCCGGACAGCCCTTCCTGCTCTCCCTGGCTCTCCCTTTTCCTTTCTGAACGCCGCTTTCCTGCCCGAGCGCTCAACAAGCTCGTGGCCTTGATGTCTTCTGTGGCATTTGCATATAAAGGTGGGTTTTAATAACGCAGGACTGGTAGGGAACGAGAAACTGATGCATTTCAGCGCTGCTGGCTTCTCCTGGGCCTCGTAAATCACTGCGTAAAGCATTGCAGAGCCAGCCAGGGAGAACTGCTGCCTAGCAACTTCTCCCGGTTCCCCGGGGGAGCGGGACGTGGCCCTAAAATCCACCTGAAAAGTCTCCTTTAAAACCCTGAGGCTTGGGGCAGAGGAGCTGTAAGGGAGGAAAACCTGCTTAGGGAAAAGAGTTGGAGTGTAATTGGCAGAAGGAGTCACTTTGCATCTGAATGTGTCGGCTGAGCGCGGGGAGGGATGAGTCAGCCCGCGCAGGAAGGATCTGGAGATGCAGGACAGCAGAGCAGTGGCACCTCCCCGAAATCAGCCGGGATGAGGATGGGCAAGGGCAGGGGAGGGCAGGAGGCTGGCTGGCTCTGCCTGCCTACTCTTCCTTCCCCAGAAGAAAGGAAAACTCTCACGATCAAAGCCTTATCCTGGAGAAAGTTGTTGGTTTGGAGGATAATGAGGAGAAAGATGGAAAGAAAAAGATGTTAGCTTGTTCTGCCCAGACTCCAGCAAGTGTGAGAGCTGGGGACTGTGGACCTCCGGGGCTGTCTGTCCCCAGCCAGGGAGGTTTAATCTGAACCTCCTCCCTTGTGCTAGTGGGGATTTGGGGCAAAGGTTTTCCTTGTGTCTTCCCACCGGGGTCTTGCTCCATCCCCACCCCTGCAGTCATCAAACCCAGGTCTCCTCCTGCCCCAGGTCACTCATCTTTCTGTCCTCGGGGCTTCAGAACGAGGTGGCAGAGCCACACAATCATTTTGGGCACTTGGGGCTCCACATCCATTCTCACCTTTCTCTCTCCAGCTCCCCACCCTCACCCCGAGGCCCCCAGGAAGATGCCAGGGCTGATGAACCGGGTGACCCTCTCCCAGCTGCCCCTCATCGCGTCCGAGGTGACATCCTGTGTCAGTGGCTATGCCTTTGGGATGACAGCCCTGCTCACCTACCACAACCCAGACCCCCAGGCTTTGGAAGGCAAGTTTTCAGGAGTGAAGCTTGGCATGGGGGACTTTAAAAGTCAGGATATGGCAGTGCTGGGTTGCTGTGCCTGCCTTCAACCTTTAGACGCTGGTGGGAAGCACAACCAAGTGTGTTGTGTCCAAGTCTACAACTTTTTAAGATGTGAAAAATCCCGCAAGTGGGATTTTTTTTTTCCCACTTGGGAAGTGCCAAGAGGGACCTGGCTGGTGGGTCTGGGGAAGGTGTGGGCGTTGCTAACACCCCTCCTGGCTGGCAGGTCTCTTTGTGTACCCCTTGGACGAGGGCACAGCTGTGGTGGGCTTCGAGGCGGCCGTGTCCCGGCGCACCGTGACAGTGCAGATCAAAGACAAAGCCAAGATAGATGACACCTGCTTTGACAGCTGCAGCCTCCCTCCTGGAAGAGCTGGTGATGGAAGTGGTGAGGGGGTTGAGGGTGTTTTAGGGGATGTGGGAAGAAAAAGAGGGGAAGGGGAGCGGGGAGGTGACAGGGCACGGCTGGCTGGTGTGTGCAGAGGCACCAAGGGGGCTCCTTTTGGGAGGCTGAGGGGTTGTGGTGCTCATGCCAAAAGTGTCAGTCTTATCCATCTTGGAAAGCACTGCTGCCTCTGGGCAGCCAAAGGAGTGATGTGGGAGCTGGGGCTCTTCAGAGAGAGCTGACGCGTGCAGTGGGGGCGGCTTTGGGTGTTTGATCCAGGGCTGGGGGTTGTGGGAGGCCTGGAAAGGAGCATTTTCCATGGTTGCAATGCCTGGCATGGTCTAATCTCTGTGCAGGAAGGATTATGATGGACGAGGACCTGGAGAAGATTGTTTTTGTGGCCAACCTGGGCATAATTCCTCCCCTGGAAAGTGTCTCCATCTTCATCAGCACCTCCTCTGAGCTGCAGACACTGCCCAGTGGGGTGGTGAGAGTCCTTCTGCCAGCTGTGTGTGTCCCCAGGGTCCTCCAGCCCAGCCTGGAGAATGCCAGCAGCTTTTCCAGCCACCAGCTCCGAACGTATGGGAACCCACGGGGTGGGCTCTGTCTGGGACTGATCCTGGTGAATGCAGGGCTGGCTGAGCAGGAGCTGCAGGTGGCTGGAGAGTGGCTGCAGGCTTTACCTCTGGCAGACCTGCAGTTCCTGGGAGGGTAGAACACTTTCACAGGGTTTATTGGGATTTATCTCACCGACAGGGACAAGCTCCTCTGTGGATCAGGGAGCCCGGAGCAAGGGAGCAGGTTCTGCCTGGCTCAGCTGCTGGACAGCGAGGCTACCAACCCCTTTGAGTACGAGTTCAGCTTCCAGCTGGAGATCCGGGGGCCGTGTTTGCTGGCAGGTAGGAGCTCTGGGGCTGTCCTGCTGCACAAGGCTGACTTATCACCTCCCCAGGGCAACGTCCACACTCCTTCTCCACAACGTAAATCTGTGTTGGCAACTTAACTGTGCTGGGGTGGGTTTACCAGTACAAGGTTGATGCTAACGTAGGTTTCTGTCCTCTCCCACCTTGTCATCTCTTCTCCCTGGTCTCCCCCCATCCTCAATCCCGACCAACACCTCCGTTTCCCCGGGCAGGAGTTGAGAGCCCCACACACGAGATCCGAGCAGACGCCGACCCCTCGGCTCGCTCGGCCAAGAGCATCGTGATCACGCTGGCCAACAAACACACCTTTGACAGACCCGTGGAGATCCTGATCCACCCAAGTGGTAGGTTGCTGGAATTCTGGAAGCTGAGAATCCGGGGTTTTAGTGTATAGTGGTATCTATAGAGCAAGATGGAGTATTTGGGGTGTTGTCTAAGCCTTTCTTCTTCACCTTCTTCTTCCTTCTTCTTCACCTTCTTCTTCCTTCTTCTTCATGGGTTTGGGTGGTTTTTTGCAACTGGCTAATAAAATCTGCATTGTGGACTTTGAGTAGTTAGTTGTTGGGTTTAAAGTAAAAATAATTTAGGTGGCGTTTCATAATTGGACGGATTGTCCTTGAAAAGACCTTGTAGAGATAGAGTTACTCCATTTTACATCTGTTTTCCAGCTTGCTAGTTAGAGCTCACAGTGAGACTGTGACATAGGTAAGAGATGATAAACACCGAGTCCGAACACGAAGCTGCGACTCCCGTGTATTAATCCCGACCTTGGCAGACAAAGAAGCCAGAACTGTTACAGTAGGTGGGCTCTGCTTCCCCTCTGCTGGTCTTGCCCCTTCCTCAGATCCTCACCTGTAGCTCTGGGGACAGCTGGAGTAGCACTGGTTTTGCACATATTGCCAGGGTTAGGCTTCCCAGGAGGTTATCCCAGCCCCACTCAGGGTTTGCTGAGCTCCCCAAGCTCACAGATCCTGCTGTTTTCCCAACCAAGGGTGCCTACATCTCTGCCACACCCAAAGTGTAACCAGGGCTGTTCTTCACACCATTCTCTGCATTTCCAGAGCCCCACATGCCCCACGTCTTAATGGAGGAGGGTGACATGACCCCTGCAGAGTACGAACGACACCTGAAGGGGAAGAACGATTTCATTAAAGGCACTAAGAAAGATCCCAGTGCCAAGAAAAAGGTGAGAAACACAAGCTGCAGGTGTTAGCTGAGGCTTTCCATGGGCTGGAGCTGAGCTAGAAGATGATTCCTTGTTTCCAGCATCAGATATTACACTGTCCCAATGAGACCTGCAGCATCCTCCCTCAGAGAGGGGCTTGTGTGGGGGAAGAGGGGAAAATTCAGCAGTGCTGCGGGTAAACTGAGAGGGGAAGGAGCTCTGAGATGGTTATTGTGTGTATAATTAGTGCTAGTCTAGCATAGCATAATTAGTGAGGTGCATTGTGATAGCATTAAGGGTATTATAATTATTGCAATGACATAGAATAAAATATTCTTTTAATTGCTCAGTAAATGTTTACTGTTTCTGGGTAGCTGTCAGAGAGAAAGAAGTAATTTTCCTGGGAATAATGAGCTGAACTGAAGACAAGGTAGGAGAGACTTCTCTTTGTTCTGCTGAGCAGCAAAGAGAAAAATATCTGTGCTGGGATTTGTGCCTCGTCTTCCAGCAGTTCTGAAGGAATGAGTGACAGCCCAGCACTTTGGCGTGTCTGGGATCAGCAGAGAGGAGCAGACAGCTCAGAGCCCTCCAGATTTCCAGGGTGGGCATCTTCCCCCACGGGACAGGTTGTGCTTGTGTGGCCACAGCTGGGGCTGAGGGAGTCAGCTCCTGTTTTACACAACCAGGGTTCCCCTGTGTGCCCATTTCCCCCTGAACTCCTTCTCCACCTCTCTGCTCCTGGGTCCCTCTTGGCAGACATCCCAGGCCTGCTGCAGGGGTGCCTCCCCGTGCTGCAAAGATTTCTCCTTTCACCAGAGCCTTGTCAACCCTCCTCTCCTCCCTTCCCTTTGCCCACCACTCTCCCTGGCAGGGCTGGGGCTCCGCAGGCGTCTCCTCTAATTGTGTGGCAGGTGGAACGAGATGAAACTCCCACACCGTGCCTCCCTAATTATTTCTGCGTCTTTAGCATGTCAAATTATCTCAGGAGGGATCATTCTGGAGACATCTCCCCGCAGGAAAGCCACCTGTGCCCCAGGAGGACTGGGAAACAGCTGCAGGGAGCAGAGAAAATGCCTGGAATACCCGGGGTAGATGACGGGCAGGAATTGCTGCTGCTCAGAGCAGGACAACTGGCCACTTCTTGGCTTAAATTAAATTAGCCCAGAAATTTCAGCACTAAATGATAATTAATTCTCCTCCCTCGGTTTGTTATTGAAAAGGCTTGGATGCTGTCAGCTGCAGGTTGGTGGGGATGGATGCACGCTGGAATCAACTTTCCTCCACAAAATCTGATTAGTTTACTGTAATTGGATAATAGGTGAAGGGGAACGGAAGGGAGGTGAGGAGGTGTTTTCTTTTCTGGCTGACCTGTAGCAGCTCCTCTGAAGCTGTTTGCTGAAGATTTGCCTGTAAAATTCCCTCCAGTCAGTCAGAAATCCCAAAATGTTGTGATCACACAGGAAATTTATGTCGTGGATACCCAAGAGCATTCCAGGGAGCTCTGTGGGTAGGTCCAGTTCAGTATTTGGACAGAGGCAGCAAGGAACACTCTAGTCTGGAATGCCATAAACTGGAAAAGTTGTTAAAGAAAATAATGCCATATGGCCGGAGGGAAATGGAAATGGAAAAAGCCCTTTGATTTCTCAGCAGCTGATTAATTTATACCCCATAGCATAGAAGGGAAAGGCAGGAGGATGAGTGGGAGCTTGGCTCGTTCCTGTGAGTGGGACCTGATTTTTCACTGGGTCAGAGAAGCAGCACTCAGGCAGAGGAGCTGAAAGCAGAGCTGGTGTGTGTGTGTGTGTGTGGTTTCGTGTGTGTTTTGAGCCACAGGGAGTTGGGAAGTTTTAGAAAACAGAGGTTGCTTGTCAGCTCATAGACTGAGGAATGAGGAATGTGACTCATGGCTGGAGAAAACAAGCCCAGTTATCTGGGGTCTGGTTGTGAAACCAATGAGAAAAGTAGCCAGAGAAAGGAGAAAAGAGGCAAACAGGGCCCTTGGGGATGGAGCTGGTGCTGAGGAATCGTTTCCACACTCAGACCCAGGGATGAAAGGCCACAGCCCGGGTGATGTGGGGTCCTGGAGCTCCCTCCAAAGCAGCTGAGGCTGTGAACTCGTTACTGCTTGATACGCACGTAACAGCACATTATAAACTCATCACAAGAGGTTTTTGCCAGTTTAATTTTATCCCATTTGTAATGAATACTTGAAATAGAAGGAGAGAAGATGCAGAGAGCCACTGGAGCTGTGTGCAGTGCAGGGATCATGCAGGCTCCCATCGATCCACGGCCGGTTCAGCTTTCCAAAGCCTTTCAACCCCGACAAAGAAAAGTGATAAAAGAAACGGGCAGAACAAGCAGCAAACCAGAGGTGGCAGGAATGAATTGGAGTGCTGAATGCAGCAGATCAAGGGCTGCATCTCACACTTCATTACTGAGTGACCATGGAGAAAACTTCTGGCGTGCCTCGGTGGGATGCTAAGCTGTACTAATGAGCCAGGTTTTCGGGAAGGATCTAATGAAATGTTTGCAGAATCAGTTTCGCAAGGTGCTGGGTAGGGTAGGACCAGGCCTTTTGATTTCTTCTCCAGGCTTTTATCTGAGTGTGCAGTTGCTCCATATAATCCCAGAATGGCGTGGTGGAAAGGACCTTAAAGCTGATCTGGTCCCAACCCTCCCATGGGCAGGGACACCTTTCACTGTCCCAGCTTGCTCCAAGCCCTGTCCAGCCTGGCCTTGGACACTTGCAGGGATGATGAATACTGTGGGTATGGACAGAACAGGACACCTGGACATTGGCCCACCCTGGTGTTGTCACCTCTGGGACCAGAAAAAGCAGATTCTGGCCCACAAAAGGCCATGCACTGGCATTTTTAGCCCTGCTCTGATTCCCCTCGAGTTGAAACGGGTTGGAAAAACCAACCTCTCCAGCTCTATCCTGTAGCCCTGGTTCATGCCTGTGATGTTTGGGTTTCTCTGAAACTCTTTCCCAGAGAGTTTTCTGTCAACAAGAGACACGTTTTCCTGACTGTAACCTTTGTTTACATTCCTTTCCCTGGGAGGGACTTCTTGATGTCCCTCTGACTTGACCAATGTGATTGAAGAAGTTTGTCTTTCTTTCACCCTTTGGGTGGTTCTTTGTAAAACAGTATAAAGGGAAGAAATTCCCGGGTAATAAAGATTTGGAGTCATTGTCAGCCTTCTGAACTCAGAGTCCGTGTGGTTGTAACCTTGAACAGCGTCACTGTCCTGCTTTCCTTTCAGGTGGAAATCATCAGGAAGCGGCTGAACAAGGACATCCCCCACCACGCTGTCATCATGCTCAACTTCTGCCCTGACCTGAGGAGCGTGCAGCCAGCCCTTCGGCAAGCCCAGGGGGAGTTTATCTTCCTGCTAGACTGCAGCAGGAGCATGAGTGGTGTCAGCATCAACCGTGCCAAGGTACCTGCAGGAGGAGAAGCACCTGCCCGTCAGCAGGGATGAATGAGAGAGAGCAGTGGGGGTGCTGAGAGCAGAAGTGTTCATTATCAGGGGATGGGGGGTAATTACAGGCTGTAATTACCTGTAAAATACAGGTATTTTAGTCATCTCAACCACGGTGCTTGTTTGGTACCTGCGACAAAGGCGACTCTCCCCCGTTCTCTTCCCCTTCTTCCTACCAGCACATAAAATGCAAAATTCTATTCTTTCCCTCTCTTTGCTGGCGTGTTTTGTGCATCCCTTTTCCAGTTCTCCCTGTCTCCAGGAGGGCTTTGGGTGATGGCTGCCTAGGAGGAAACCTCCAGGGACCTCCAAGGGGAGCGAGGTACTGATGGTGCACTAGGAGAGGTTTTGCTGACGGGCACCTCTGCGAACCCACAGAAATGATAAACAGGAGACGTGCCTTTTCCAAACACAGATGAACACCAGCAGCCTGGTGGATGGTTATGGGAGCTGTGTCGAGACCTCTGGATACCAAAATAGCATCGTTCAGGGTATTTTGTGGGTCTGAGGTTCCCCTGTCAGATGTGGCTCTGTGGTTCAACAGACCCTGCACCTGGTCTGTTGAACCTGATGGAGCTCCCAGGGACCCACTCCTGAGCTTGTCCATCTTCCAGCACATCTCTTTTCCCATCTGTCTCCAGTTGCCATGGGAACTGCTGCAGAAGGACAGACACCTTCAGCAGCAAGGATTGGGATGCTGGGGAACCTGCAGATTGCTGCAGCACATCCCCTGGGATAGGGAGGCTGTTCCCAAGGGGAACAGGGTATCTCTGGGGTTGTACCCCCTTCCCCCAACATTTTAGGAGTCTGGGAATCTTGTCCCGGGGTGGATTTTTTTGCTTTCCAACTCCCAGCATGGCTGGGGTTGGGCACCACAGTCTCTGCAGCCTCTGTGGAGGCAGGATTGTCCCCTGGGGGTGGGGACCTGCAGGATCAGAGCCCTTCTCTGAGAGGTCCTGAAATGGAAACCCCATCGCAGGAGGGCTGTAGAAACAGGAAAAGGGCTGTTCCCCTTCAGGAAAAAATATTTTGAGGGAGATTTTGGAGGAGATACCTCAAGGGAGAAACCCACTGTCCCTCTTTTGAGTGTCCTGTCCTTGTTTGTCACTCACAGGCGCCAGGGACCTCATGGCAGGGGCTGTATTGGGAGGGTTTGGGTGGGTTTTGGTTGGTGGAACCTTCTGCATCATCCCCAGCTGGCTGCATGCATGGCATGACAGGCCTTGGAGCTGTGCAGCCTCAGGATGCACTCAGGGATGGGGTGGAAGGGCCCGTGTGGGGCAGGAGGGCACCTGTCCAAAACAGCTGGAGTGGAAAATTCAGGGATTTAAATTTCCTGCAGCCAGTTCCTTTCCCACTCTGATGCAGCCAGGGAGAAGAGCCAGGCTGTGATAGTGCTCGCTGGCAAAACTGCACTAATAACTGGGAATTGACTTTTCTAGAAGCAAACATCCCTCCTTATTGAGTTGCCATATAGCTCTGGAGTGCAACAGGATCAAGATCAATATTTACCATAAGAAGCAATAAATCGTTCTGCTTGCTGAAACAGCAAGCAGGCATTGGTTGCCCATTTTGGGAAGTGCTTTAAGAGAAATATTTGGAAATTTGTATTTTTTCCCTTGTAATGAGTTCCAAGATGGGATGTCAGCACTGAGATCTGGAAGAGCCAGCATCCCAGGAGCCATCTGGGAGCAGTGGTATAAATATATCCTCGTAGGTTTGAGATAACAGCTTGGATTCAGGCACTCCAGAGCCTGCTAAAGGGCAGCCCTGTTCTTGTACATTATTCCACTGATTTTCAGGGCTCCAGCTCTGTGTTGTTGCTGAGTCTTACAGGCTGTGGGAGCTGGGTTGACCTGGCACCACATCCCTGCTGGACCCAGGCAGGGGGTTCACTGTGTCCCTCTGTGGTCACTTGGTCTTTGCCACTGGTAGGACAACTCAAGGAGGCTCCTCTTGCTCCTTTGACCTTGGCAGCTCCTCCAGGGGCTGGCTCGAGGCTTTCTGCTGCCCTCAGGCAGACTGGCAGGAGTCTGCCTTGATCAGCATTTAAATAGAACTGAGCTGCTCCTGAACATTTTGCTTTACATTTTGCTTTAAATAAACACTCTGCTTTAAATGGGCCTCCTCTCCTGCCACATAATTGCTCCTACAAGCTCAAGAGCTCCTTAGGCAGCTCTTGCCCAGTTGCTGTGATCACCAGCTCTGTCCTGGACTTGTCCAGAGTATCGCTGTGACAATTCAAGTTGCTCTTGCCTTATGTAAAGCCCAGGAATAGGCACGTTAGATAACCACCTCTGGTAAAGAAAATAGCTTAAAACTGTTGTCTCACAGTTATTTTAATTAAAGCCAGCTATGAATACAAGAGAATTGGGGATGGGGGAGGCTTTTCCTTTTGTGTAACTTTAAGCTGTTTGTTTATTTTTTGCAAGTTTAGGCATTGAGATGCATTGCGTGTCGCACTTCTCAATTTCACACTCTGCTTCTCACCCACCAGCTCTGTGCTGCAGCACTGTGTTGCCAGCACAAATTGAATCCCTTAAAAACAAACAGAAAAAATTGTTCAGTTCTTTGTTGTCTTTTTTTTTTCTTTTTTTTTTTTTTTTTTTTTTTCCCAAAGACTCCCCATTTTCCTCACTGCTTCGGGTCCCAAATATCCTCAAGGGACTTTGAAAAGAGCAGAGTCATGTGGAGGCATGGGAAAGAAGCAGTTGGTTTCTTGTCAGATGAAGGTGGGAATAAGATGGGATGGCTCTGGGCAGAGCTTTGACTGGTGAAGTTGGGGCAGCCAGAGAGAGCCCAAGTGTGCTGATGTCTGTTTTCTCTCCACCCCTCAGGATGCCCTGTTGGTCGTTCTCAAGAGCCTGATGCCAGCGTGTCTTTTCAACATCATTGGGTTTGGATCCACCTTCAGGACCCTCTTTCCTGTCAGCCAGGCCTACTGTGAGGTGGGTGAGCCCACAGTCCACAGAATCAGAGACCGGTTTGTGTAGGGGAGGATCTCACATGACATAAACAGGGACACCTTCCACTATCCCTGGGTGCTCCAAGCCCCATCCAACCTGGCCTTGGACACTGCCAGGGATCCAGGGGCAGCCACAGCTTCTCTGGGCAACCTGTGCCAGGGCCCCACCACCCTTAAAGTAAATAATGTCCTTATAATACCAAATCTAACTGTGCCCTTTTTCAGCTTTAAGCTATTCCCCCTTGTCCTGTCACTCCGGGCTCTTGCCCAAAGTCCTTCTCCAGCTCTCTTGGAACCCCTTTAGGCACTGCAAGGGGCTTTAAGGTCTCTCCAGAGCCTTCCCTTCATCAGGATGAACAGCCTCCACTCCCTGAGCCTCTCCTATGGTTCTCCTTGGTGCTCAGAGGGTGCTGGTGCTGACAATTCCACTCTCCCTGTGGGCAGGAGAGCTTGGCCATCGCCTGCCAGAGCATCAGGAGGATCCGGGCTGATCTGGGCAGCACCAACCTCTTATCCCCCCTGAAGTGGCTCATCCGCCAGCCCATCCACAGGGGCCACCCCAGGCTGCTCTTCCTGCTGACGGGCGGGGCCACCAGCAACACCGGGAAGGTTCTGGAACTGCTGCGGGGCCACTCCTGCTCCACCAGGTACAGACCCACCCCAGCAGGGCCAGAAAGCTGGCACAGGCTGGGATGTGCCTCCCCTGGAGCACAGCTCCATCCCACAGGCGTCCCCACTTCAGAGACAGAGGCAGGAGAGATTGCTGCTCTGAGCCATGGGAGAACCTCAAAGGATTTGGAACGGATCCCAGAAGTTCAGATGCTTTTTAAACAATCAAAAGGAGGATAATTGAGCTAACAACTTCACAGCTCTCGGCTGATGCTTCCTGCTAGGAGAGATTGACACGCCAACAATCTTCCTTGCTTTTTTTTTTTTTTTATTTTATTTTTATTTTTTTTAAAGCACATCTGGGGCTGGCCCCAGCTGCTTCCAGGATGGGGCTGTGCGGAATTGAATATGCTGAAAGGGAGCAATGTAAAAAGCAGCTAATTTGTGCATGAGCTCCCAGCCTGGCTCCCCAGCCCTGATCACAGGCTGTTCTGGTTTCTCCTCTGCCTCTTTAAGGGGCACGAATCATGAGGAAAATGTAAGAAATCCTGATTCCTCTTCCATCTCAGACTTCGGGGTTATCAGGGAAGCTGCTCTGTGGGTTTGTAGCTGCACAGAGGTCTGGTTGTTTCCCAGTGTAGAGGGCAGCCCACCGTCCCACCGTCCCACCATCCCACCATCCCACCATCCACCATCCACCATCCACCATCCCACCATCCCACCATCCCACCATCCCACCATCCACCATCCCACCATCCCACCATCCACCATCCACCATCCCACCATCCCACCATCCACCATCCCACCATCTCACCATCCCACCATCTCACCATCCACCATCCACCATCCACCATCCCACCATCCCACCATCCCACCATCCACCATCCACCATCCACCATCCCACCATCCCACCATCCCACCATCCCACCATCCACCATCCCACCATCCCACCATCCACCATCCACCATCCCACCATCCCACCATCCACCATCCCACCATCTCACCATCCCACCATCTCACCATCCACCATCCCACCATCCCACCATCCACCATCCACCATCCCACCATCCACCATCCACCATCCCACCATCCACCATCCACCATCCCACCATCCCACCATCCACCATCCCACCATCTCACCATCCACCATCCCACCATCCACCATCCACCATCCCACCATCCCACCATCCCACCATCCCACCATCCCACCATCCACCATCCACCATCCCACCATCCCACCATCCACCATCCCACCATCTCACCATCCCACCATCCCACCATCCCACCATCCACCATCCCACCATCCACCATCCACCATCCACCATCCACCATCCCACCATCCACCATCCCACCATCTCACCATCCCACCATCCACCATCCCACCATCCACCATCCACCATCCACCATCCCACCATCCACCATCCACCATCCCACCATCCACCATCCACCATCCACCATCCCACCATCCCACCCTCCACCATCCACCATCCCACCATCCACCATCCCACCATCCACCATCCCACCATCCCACCATCCCACCATCCCACCATTCACCATCCAACATCCACCATCCCACCATCCCACCATCCCACCATCCACCATCCACCATCCACCATCCACCATCCCACCATCCACCATCCACCATCCCACCATCCACCATCCCACCATCCCACCATCCACCATCCCACCATCCACCATCCCACCATCCCACCATCCCACCATCCCACCCCTCGCTCTTGCTGAGCTGGAGGGGAGGGTTAAATGCAATCAGAGCTGGAGTGTGGTCTCGGGTGACCCTGGGAGGGAGAGTCCTGGGCATGGCCCATCTTAAAAGAAGATCAGAGCCTTATTTAGGAGGAGTATGAGGCTGGCCTAGCATCTGCAGCCAGCTGAGGATTAAAACCCTCCAAGAGAAAAGCCCCAGTTTGCATCTTGCAGTCTGCAGTTTGAAGGTGCTTTCTTTCTCAGCAATCCCCTGCCCTGCCCAAATGCCACATCCCATCCATTCCCATCCCCCTGGCTTCCTGGCACATCCATCCCCACCCAGCACTACCCTCCCTGCCTGGGCTCCAGCTCCACTTCCAGCCTTCAGCCCAAACCAAATCCTGATTCACAGACCTGGGAGTCAGGGGGAGCAGTCTCACCTGGCTTGATCCTCCTTCCTTGAGAAAACGTTTGTTTTCATTGCAAGCAGAGATAATTACTGGATATTTAGTGCTATTGACCACAGCCAGCAGGGAAAAGAGCTGAGCTGAGAGCAGAGCAGCTTGTTTGTGTTTGCAGAGGAGGGGAAGGCTTGAGGTCCTTCTGGGAGCCCCCGTGTGTCACTGCTGAAGGCTGGTCCTTGGGGAAGGGGTTTGAGGTCTGCTGAGAGGAGGGGGCTGGCGGTTCATAGAACCCCAGAATGGTTTGGATTCAAAGGGACCTTAAAACCCATCTCATTCCACCCCCCTGCCATGGGCAGGGACTCTTTCCACAGCCCAGGGTGCTCCAAGCCCCATCCAACCTGGCCCTGGACACTGCCAGGGATCCAGGGGCAGCCTCAGCTTCTCTGGGCACCCTGTGCCAGGGCCTGCCCACCCTCACAGACAAGAATTCCTTCCCAATATCCATTCTAACCCTGTCCTCTGTCAGTGGGAAGCCATTCCCCCCTTGTCCTGTCACTCCATGACCATGTCCAAAGTCCTTCTCCAGCTGTCCTGGAGCCCCTTTAGGCCCCTCCTGCCACCCAAAAGAGGGGCTGGTTTATTCCGCTGGACACAGCAGTGAGATAAAGCCAGAGGGAGTTTCTGCCCGAGGGAGTGTGTGAGCTACGTGTGGGGCTGGGCGGTGGCTTTTTCCTTTGCATCCTGATTCTCCCCGTCCCTTTCGCAGGTGCTACAGCTTCGGCGTGGGGCCGAACGCCTGCAGGAGGCTGGTCCGGGGTGTGGCTGCCGTGTCCAGGGGCACCTCCGAGTTCCTGGCGGAGGGCGAGCGGCTGCAGCCCAAGGTACAGCCCCGCTCCCGGGGACCACCCCGGGGAAAAAAGATGCTCCGGGTCAGCGAGGGGGAGGCCACGGCTCCCGGCGGGTTCATTCCCCACCCTGGCCCTGCTTTCCCACCCCTCCCTGGCAGCAGGTGGGCGAGCGGGAGGGGGTGGAAGAGCATCTTCCGTCGGAGGGGGTGGGAGGGTGGGCTCCCCTCCGCCTGGGGGCCGCGGCAGCCGCGATGCAGCGGCGGCTCTGCCTTCAAAAGGCAGCAGCTCTGCCTCGGAAACGGCGAGGGCAGAGGGAGCGGCATCAAAGCAGCCAATTAGTTTTGATGTCGGGCTCAGCCCCGGCGTTGCTCAGGCGAGGAGGACTCGGGGTTGGAGCGAGAGGAATGCGCTGTGATGGCTTTGCTTATTAAGCCGACTTTAAAGCCTCTCTCCCCATGCAGAGTAAAACCGTGTGCTTCAAATCCAGCGCGGGGATGGCTCTGTCCCCTGGTGAATGCGCCGAGCCCAGCCTGTCACCTGCTGCTTGGCTAAACCCAGAGAGAACTGGGTCTTTAGCTCCTAAATATCTCCAAAAAGCCAGCTCCTTGATCTCTCAGGAAGGAGTTCAGCAACTCCACCTTCTGCAGGAGCCTGGAGCACACAAAAACCTCTCTAAGACGGAACGGCATCAACATTTCTGATGTAAATTAAAAGCAAAGACAGGGAAGAGAGAGGTGTTTAATAAGAGCTATTAATAAGAGCTTTGCAAGCTGTGCAGCTCGGTGCCTTCAGCAGTCTGAGGCGTCAATGGCCTTATAAAACACAGCCTGGCGTGTCTTCCCAAGGCTCTGAAAAAGCAGGGAACAATAGGGAATATTTGAGCTGTTCTGTCTCTAAATCTGGCGTTCAGTTCCTTGGCGTGCAGGGAGGCTGGTGTAGATGGCTCCCTGGGAGGTTTGTCCGTGAGGAATTCACAGATATTGCTCCTCTCCACGCGTGTGACTGGCAGAGCATTGCTGATCTCTGGCAGTGGCTTGTGCCAGCAACGAGCTCTTCCAAAAATGTCAGTGTGTGAGTGCTGGGGCTCAGAGCAGTGGGGGCTGACAGCATTTCCTGGGTGCTGGAGGGGAGCAAGGGGTGCTGCCTCAAATCAGAGAAAGATCCCTCAGTCCACGAGCTCCCACCTTGCTCTGGGCTGGCAGCATGTGTGAGAGCAGCCAAAAATCGTGGAATCATGGGGTCATTTAGGCTGGAAAAGACCAACCATTAACCCAGCTCTGTCAAGTATAGCTGTGCCAAGGAGATGGGGGTGCTGGCAGGGGGGTCAGAGCAGACTAAGAGGAAGCAGACTGTCAGGAGAGGGTAGCAACCAGCTGATGGGTTTGTCTGAGGGAATGCTCCCCTCCCCTGGCACGTGCACCACGGCTCACACCGTGTCCAGCTGGTGCTGAACCTCTGCCCCGTGCCCTTTGCAGATGATCAGGTCACTCAAGAAGGCGATGGCCCCGGTCCTGAGCGACGTGTCCGTGGAGTGGGTCTTCCCTGAGAGCACCGAGGCCTTGGTGTCCCCTGTCAGCAGCAGCTGCCTGTTCCCCGGTGACCGCCTGCTCAGCTACGGCGTCATCTGCGACACCTCCCCGTACCTCTCCAACCCCAGATCTGTGAGTCTGCGGGGCTGCTCCGGGGGTGCTGGGGGGGTTACACGAGAGTCTTGGCTCTGTGCGTGGTCGGGGGGGTGTCTCCTGTTCCCAGCTGTGTCCTTAGGGGCGGTGATGGGACTTGGGAGGGCAGTGAGTGGCTGAGGATGCTGGTGCAGCCCGTCTCGGACGCGGTGGTGGGACCTGTTCCCTGTCTGTGCTTCCCCCCAGGACAAGAGGCGGCGCTACAGCATGATGCACTCCCAGGAGTCGGGCAGCTCGGTTTTCTTTCACTCCCAGGAGGAGGGAGCAGGCTTGGAGAGCTGGAACCACTCCAGAGACTCGGAGGGCTCCTGCCCCGCCGAGCGCTCTCCCGACCACCTGGGCGTGGGCAGAGATCCTGGGGGAGAGTCGGACACGGACACGGGTCAGATTTTCCTCTCTACGTGCCCCTGTCCCTCTAATCAAGCTCCTGTCGCTGCTCCTCCAATTTTTATTTTTTTTTCCTGATTTATACATGTCTCCAGCTGCAAAGAGCTGGAGGAGTTTGCAGGAGAGATGACAGATCTCCTGAGGCTTGAGCAAGTCTGTTTGGTTTGGATGTTTTATCCAAACCTGTCAGGAAATCAAGGGAAGCCCTGGTGAGCCGGGTTCCCTGGAGATTTTCAAAGCAGCTTTAGCCACATAATTATTTACAAGCGTCCCAAGAGGTGTGAGGAGGAGTGGGGTGAGCAAATGGGTAGCTCTGCTAGACCATCCCTGTACCTGCAAAGCAACTTCCCAATCAGGAGAGGGGGGGAATGGATCCAAAGCCCTCTCTCCAGGGCCTCACTCCTCCCCACCATGGCCTGGCTGGGTGTTTGTGTCAGCAGCGTGTGGCATAAAGCAGCTGGTTGCACCCCGGAGCTGGGGAAACCTCTGTTACTCATGGGATGTTCTTCCCTTTCATTCCAAGAGGAGCTGTGCTGTGCATCCCCTCAAACTTGTCAAAAGCAATGAGAAATCATGTCTTTCCAAGGCAAATTTTCGTCTTGCTCTGACAGGAGCGTGTCTGCACTAATTAAATTTCATTAGTAAACCCTTTGTCTTCTCCAGGGAGGTTCGGGGAAACGCAGTCAGGCTTTTTTTGGCTGAAAACTCCTCAGACAAAAAAAAAAAACCTTCCCAAACCTGCTCTCTTGACATCCCCAGGAATTTTTGAGCCTGTCTTATTTCCTTTTGCAGTTTCATCGCTTCGCTTAAAAACTTTGCGGGGCTGAGCTTGGCCCCCCGAGCTTTGGCAGGACCCTGGGGAGGGCTCCCTGAGCCAGGGGCGGGGTGGTGCTGGCTGATCCCACTCGGGAGCAGAGCTGATCCCCTCTCCTGCCCTGCAGGGATGGACAGGAAGGCTCTGTCCAGGAGACGGGCGTTCAGCACCACCCAAATCTCCGAGCACGAGCCCCGCAGGAAGGTGCCCACGGCCAGTGACCCTGGCACGGCCCTGCTGAAAAACCCCCTGAGGAAAAGCCAGCTGCAGGACCTGCAGCAGCTCAGCCCCGAGCCCTGGCAGGTGGATTTCCAGGTAGGTGATCCCCCCCAACAAAGAGGCTTTGCCTGCAGGTGGGAGGCAGCGAGGAGAAGCAGGGAAATATCAGGTGGATAAGAGCCTGAGGGAAAGGGTCTGAGCTCACACTGAGTCCTAAAATATTGATATAGATAGTAGATAGTAGATAATAGATAATAGATAATAGATAATAGATAATAGATAATAGATGATAGATAATAGATAATAGATGATAGATGATAGATGATAGATGATAGATGATAGATGATAGATGATAGATAATAGATAATAGATAATAGATGATAGGTGATAGATAATAGATAATAGAAAATAGATAATAGATGATAGATGATAGATAGTAGATGATAGATGATAGATAATAGATAATAGATAATAGATAATAGATAATAGATAATAGATAATAGATAACAGATAATAGATGACAGATAATAGATAATAGATAATAGATAATAGATAATAGATAATAGATAATAGATAATAGATGATAGGTGATAGATAATAGATAATAGATAATAGATAATAGATAATAGGTAATAGATAATAGATGACAGATAATAGATAATAGATAATAGATAATAGATAATAGATAATAGATAATAGATAATAGATAATAGGTGATAGATAATAGATAATAGATGATAGGTGATAGATGATAGGTGATAGATAAGATAATAGATAATAGATAATAGGTGATGGATAATAGATAATAGATAATGCTCTGCAGCACATCACAAACACTGGGGAAACAAGCCAAACTGGGAGCAGAGTGCCATCCTGATATCCCACAGTGATTCCCCCCCATGGCAGCCTGCTTTTTCCCTGCTCCCCTTCCCTTTAGTGGCCTGTGCTTCACCTTGCTGCTCCTCTCTGGTCCTTCTTATCTCCCTGCAATTTAGGATTCAAACTCTCCCCATGGCTGTGGCACCTCTGTGCTCGGCAGGGAAAAGGAATTTGGTGCCAAAGCAGATTCCCAGCTGGATCCCTTCCACAGCATTGGGATGAGATGTGAACCTGTGTGATGGTACCTCTGCTGAGCAGGGTTTTGTCCCCTGCCTGCAGCAGGTGGAGTTTGGGCAGATTTATCTACTGATCTGTGGGAAGGATAGGGGTAGTTTTCTCTCATCCTTGGCATCACTGGGATGCTCTGCTCTGCAGTCAGCATCTGCAGGGCTGGGAGGACCCAGCAGCACTTGTGTTCCCATGGAAACTTGGAGTGGGATGTTGAGGACTTTAATTTCCCCTCTGCTGTGGGTTAGAGATCACTGGGTGAGGGGTGGGAGGGGAGATGAGGGGGCAAAGGGGAAAGCAGGGCCAGGGCTCCACAGGGAGGAATGAGACCTCTACCCTCAGGTTACAGCAGTGAGGGTGGTGAACAGCATCAGTGACCAAGAACAAGCAGGATTTAGGGGAACTGGCAACATTCCCTGTATTGGGAAGGTCCCCAGAGCATCCTCCTACCCTTGGCATGCAGGCAGGGGTGGGACTGACTCCCTTCTGGAGGGCAGTAAGTGGTTAACAGCATGCAGCCTGCTCTTAATTAAATGCAGCCTGGTTTTGCTATCCCTCCTGCTGCCAGGGCTCCCAGCAGCTCCCCCAGCTCCCAGTCCTGCTGCCAGGGCTTGACATTTCCAGGGGTGTGAAGCCAAGCCTTCGGCTCATCTCCACGCTTGCCATGCTGGGAAGGAAAGGTCAGTGCCAGCCACAGGCAGCTTAAACCCCCAGCTCCATTCCCAGCTGGCTTCCTCTGGCTGGGAGGAGAGCTCGGGCAGGAGCAGGAGCAGGTTGGGAATGGAGAGGCTCTGGCAGGATGTGTCAATATTAGCTTGGTAAATCGCATCTGGAGCTGCCCGGCTCCCAGTTTTGCTGGTGGTGTCACAGAACAACAAAATTTAGGTGGTGGTGGTGGAGGTCATATCCTTGTCAGTCCCTCAGAGAAAGTATCCTTCCATCCACCACTTCCCACCACCTCTGTTCCTTGCTGGTGATGTCCTGGGAATGTAGAGTTTCTCTGTTTTAGACAGATCTTGCCACAGCCCTGGGGACAGGGATAAAACCCAGACCTTGCAGAGGGGAGCATCTGTGTGGGGTGTGCGACCAGAGGTGCTGGAGTGGGGGATTCATGTCTCCTGAAAGTGGAGAAACAGTCTCATAAAAAAAAAAAAAAAAAGATAAAAAGATAAAAAGATAAAAATTCCTTTCTCCCATCCCCTGCGCCTCTCTCCTTTCGTTACTAAGCAACTGGTCCTTGATCTTTCTGTCTCTCTTCTTTTCTTTGGCTCCCAAGCAAAGTCATTAAAATGTCTGGAGGGATGGAACTCATATTTCACCTTCTGGATGTCTGGGGAAGGAGCCCCTGGGGCCAGGGTCCCTTGGGGACACCCTGAGATCTGGTGGAGGGCTCTGTCTGGGCACGGATCCCAGCTGGGAATGGGCAGAGGGAAGGACCTGGGTGATTGCATCCCTGGCTGGGGTGGGGCAGGGAGAGATGGGATCAGAGGGGACAGAGCAGGTCCATGGATGGAGCAGAGGGGATCAGAGGGGACAGAGCAGGTCCATGGATGGAGCAGAGGGGACAGAGCAGGTCCATGGATGGAGCAGAGGGGATCAGAGGGGACAGAGCAGGTCCATGGATGGAGCAGAGGGGATCAGAGGGGACAGAGCAGGTCCATGGATGGAGCAGATGGGATCAGAGGGGCAGAGCAGGTCCGTGGATGGAGCAGAGGGGATCAGAGGGGACAGAGCAGGTCCATGGATGGAGCAGAGGGGCAGAGCAGGTCCATGCATGGATCAGATGGGATCAGAGGGGCAGAGCAGGTCCATGGATGGAGCAGAGGGGATCAGAGGGGCAGAGCAGGTCCATGCATGGATCAGAGGGGATCAGAGGGGCAGAGCAGGTCCATGGATGGATCAGAGGGGCAGAGCAGGTCCATGCATGGATCAGAGGGGACAGAGCAGGTCCATGCATGGAGCAGGTGGGATCAGAGGGGCAGAGCAGCTCCATGCATGGATCAGAGGGGATCAGAGGGGACAGAGCAGCTCCATGCATGGATCAGAGGGGATCAGAGGGGACAGAGCAGGTCCATGCATGGAGCAGAGGGGCAGAGCAGGTCCATGCATGGATCCGAGGGGATCAGAGAGGACAGAGCAGGTCTGAGCAGGCAGTAGGCAGGATCGGGGGGCACAGAGCAGGTCTGTGCCATTGGCTGCAGCCGGCTCCAGCCCTGACCCCCGCTCTGCTCGCAGCCCCTCCCGGCCGCCCCGCACGGCTCCGCCGCCAGGATCCGCGGGGCGGGCGCCCGGCGCCCGGCCCTGCTCCAGCACGGCTGTGTGTCCTTCTGCCACGACGCCACGGACGGGCTGCAGGAAGCCCCGGCAAGGGGTTTGGAAGCACTGGATGCCGTCACCAGCCTGTGCTCCTCATCAGACAGCCGCAGCCCCGGGGATCTGGGTAACTGGAGAGGGGGAGGCATGGCCAGCCTCGCCTGTCCCTGCCGGGGTTTGGTGGCGTGGCATCCTGGCCCTTGATCTTTCTGTCTCTCTTCTTTTCTTTGGCTCCCAAGCAAAGTCATTAAAATGTCTGGAGGGATGGAACTCATATTTCACCTTCTGGATGTCTGGGGAAGGAGCCCCTGGGGCCAGGGTCCCTTGGGGACACCCTGAGATCTGGTGGAGGGCTCTGTCTGGGCACGGATCCCAGCTGGGAATGGGCAGAGGGAAGGACCTGGGTGATTGCATCCCTGGCTGGGGTGGGGCAGGGAGAGATGGGATCAGAGGGGACAGAGCAGGTCCGTGGATGGATCAGAGGGGACAGAGCAGGTCCATGGATGGATCAGAGGGGATCAGAGGGGACAGAGCAGGTCCATGGATGGGTCAGAGGGGATCAGAGGGGACAGAGCAGGTCCATGGATGGATCAGAGGGGATCAGAGGGGACAGAGCAGGTCCATGGATGGAGCAGAGGGGACAGAGCAGGTCCATGCATGGAGCAGATGGGATCAGAGGGACAGAGCAGGTCCATGGATGGATCAGAGGGGACAGAGCAGGTCCATGGATGGATCAGAGGGGCAGAGCAGGTCCATGGATGGAGCAGAGGGGCAGAGCAGGTCCATGCATGGAGCAGATGGGATCAGAGGGACCACCGTGTGTGGAAACTGGGAAGGATTAATGATGGGTTTGTGGTGCTGGTGGGGAATTCAGCTCCCCAGGAGGTGATTAATGACCCGCCTCTCCCCTCTCTGCAGAGTCTGCCCAGCATCCATCCCTCACCTTTGAGACAGAGACCTCCTCCGACTGGGAGCCCCAGGACCTGGAGATGGGCGCTGCCTGCGGCTCCCCACGCTCCCCCAGGACCCTCTGCAAGGCGGTGGTGAAGGGGCTGAGGAACAACGAGCCCGTGCAGTGGGAAGTCACGTTTGATATCCACCCTCTGTTCCAGGAGCGGGAGAGCCGGGAGGATGGTGACACAGACCCGTGGAGTGAGACCTTCCACCACCTGGCAGCCAAGTCTCTCATCCAGGATTTCGAGCAGCTCGCTGAGAGGGAGTGTGAAATCGAGCATGGTAATGCACAGCTGGCTGCAGGCAGGCCCTGCCCAGCCTCGGGGAGGCTTTCCAGCAGTCTCAGCAGCCTCTGGAGTGAAAACAGAAGCTGCTGGTGGTGAAATATTAGGGAATGTCTCTCACAGCTCCCAAATAACAGCCCCCTTCAGCTGCCTTGTGCTCTTCTGCTTCTGCAGCCTTGCTGCACGGGATCTTCCCAAGCTCATGTTCCTTCCCACTCCTCAGGAGCAGGGCTTGGACTTGATGATCCTTGAGGGTCCCTTCTGACTCAGGGTGTTCCACGATTCTGTGATTCCTCTGCTTCATGCCTGAGGTAACACATGAGGAGTTGGTCACTTGGAGCTGGCATCCAGCTCCAGCAGCAGCCACACATCACTGCCCTGGGCCACACGTGTCCCTGGGCCGTGTCAGCCCTGTCCTCCACGGAGTGCATCTGGGCTTGTGAAATAAGAGCAGGAGCAGCAGTAGGCAGAGTTTAGAGGGAGACAGGGATACACCCCTGCTGGGCATGGATCCTGTAGGAGCGGGGTGGGACGGTGATGGGAGATCTCTGGAGTCAGGGCTGCTCTAGGAGCAGTGGGTTATTGCACAGGGCTGGGTGAAGGGGCCCTGCTGAGAGCTGCAGCTGCAGCTTGGAGCAGAGAGAGAGAGAGAAGAAGGGAGCAAGAGCAAGAAAGCGAAGTAAGAGGAGTAGGAGAGGTAAGAGCAGAGCTGAAGAGAGGTAAGAGAGCAAAGTTCCTGTTACAACACATTAAATCTTCTTCTATACTGAATATTCTAACTTACACCAACCAATCTAGTACCAGACACAAATCCTACAGCATTTACATACAGCCTGTAAGGATCATTACATTACCATGCTGTGTTATATTTTAAACCCTAAAAACGACTCTTTGGACCCCTCCTGCCAAGCTAGTGGGGTCTGCTCTGACCCTTGGGCTCTTGGTAAGGAGAAGGGCATTGTTTAATCAAAAGGGGATTAATTACCTTCAGCTGGCCACACTGTTGTTCTCCAGTTGTCCAGGAACTTTAGACATCGAAACTTGCTCTCGATTCTATTTCACTTATGGGTTTCATTGTTGGAGAAGATGAAGCAGGAAGCCCTTGCAGAGATAGTTCATTAGTAAAAGATTGTAAGAATATGAAACCTACAAGAGTTATAGAATTGAAAGCAAGGTTTGAACTGTGGAATGTTGAGCAGGAAGACAGTGATTGAATTAACTGAGTCAATAGCCAAGGCTCCTGATTAAGCAATTCCCTTCCCCAAACAGAAGGGGTTTGGACTTCTCAGGTATCAGGGAAAAGGTGGTTCCTCAGGTTTTTAGTATGTAGATTAGCATGGTAATGCAATAGTCCCTATAGGCTGTATGTAAATGTTGTTGGTTTTTGTATCTTGAGGTGATTGGTTAATGCTCATTAGAATATTCATGATAGAAAGGGTTAAAATGGAATGTAACAGGTAATTCGGCCCCTTTTTCCCCTTTTTGCCTTGCTCTCTTTGCTTGGTTGAATCCCTGCCCCTTTAGACCTTTCCTGCTGCTGTTCCCTGGTCAGGCTGTCCCCCACGACTAATAAAACCACGTGTTTCTTTGGACTTAAACAACCGCGACCTTATTTCTTCATTTCATATTCTCAAAACCCAAGCAGTCATATTTATAAGGCTTTCCTTTCTCATCTTCCCCAACAGATCCCCGAGCATGGAGGTGGGCCTGGGAGCTGGGTGTGAGGGGTGGGGGAGCCCAGGGGGCCCACGGGCTCTGAGCCCACTGTCCCTCCCGTGGCAGGCTCGGGGCGGCGGTTCCAGCTCAGCGCCGTCCACACCAGCAAGGCCTGTAACGTCATCAGCAAGTACACGGCCTTCCTGCCCCTGGACCTCAGCACCAGCTCCTACCTGCCCACCCTGCTCCAGTACACACACACAGGTGAGGTGGGGCTGGCACAGGTGTGGAAGTCCTGGCAGGGGAAGGTGTTGCTGGGAAACTTCTCTCAGGGCAAACCGTATGAAGCCACAGCACGATTTGGCACCAGACCCATACCCAAGGCCATGGCCAAGCTCTTGGTGGCAGGAATCTCTTCCCATGGCCAGAGAAAAGGTCTCCTCTGAGATCTGGATGCCCAGAGATGACCATAGAATCACATCAGATGACATAATGTTTTGGGTTGGAAGAGACCTTAAAGCTCATCCCATCCCTCCCTTGGCATCCCTCATCCCACCTCCACTATCCCAGGTGGCTCCAAGCCCCGTCCAACCTGGCCTTGGACACTTCCAGGGAGGGAGCAGCCACAGCTTCTCTGGGCAACCTGTGCCAGGGCCTCACCACCTTCATATCAAAGAATTTCTTTCCAATAGCCCATCTGAACCTCCTTCCTTCCAGTCTGAAGCCATTCCTCCCTGTCCTGTCACTCCAGTTCCTGACCAAGCTCATTCTGGGGTTCGATTGCCATTGGGTGTGTGCCAGTCCCTCTCTAACTGGCCATTCTCTTCTCTGGTGCCAAGGGGCAACATCCAAGCAAGGCAACCAGAGGAAACAGAAGAGTTCAGGAAACAGAAGGCATCGTGGCTGTTCCCCTGGGCGTCCTCAGTCAGCGTGTGGGCAGGATGGAGACCACGGATTTTACAGCATGAGTAAGATTCCCTGGGGCTTTATCTCCTTCCTGGCGCTGGAGATCTCAGTGGTTTGGGACACCTTCTCTGGTCTTTTTAAATTCTGCCTTCCCCTTGGCATATGGTGCTCACCAGACACATGTCAGGCTGGGGCTCATCTCCTTCCATGGGGAGGGAGCTTCAGTTTCCCCCGAAACCCTGAAATGGCAGGTGGTGCTGCTGACAATGCTTGGGAGTTAATTGGCGGCTGCACCGCAGACAACACGGAGGATGGAGCGGGTGTAATTAGAGGCAGGGGGGATGTGAGACACTCACTTGTCACCAAACCCTCCACTAATGAAGACGAGCTGGATTGGGCCTTGTCTGGCGCTGTCAGAGCCGGAGCTGAATTAACAGAGCCCCGGGGAGGCTCGTTAACCCCGTCGTGCCACGGGAGGGAAGGTGCTGCTTTTCACTGGGTGCTGTTGCTGATGTGCTTCCTCGGTTGCAGATGCTGAGAGCAGCCCCTCACCCTCCAGCACCCCGTCCTCATCTCTCTGGGAGCGCTGCCGTGTCTCTGAAGGTAGGGAAAGAGCTGCTGGCACTTGGTGCAGCTCCATCCAGTCCGTGGTTTGGGCTTCTGCTGAGCTATGGGGAACTTTGTAAAAATTTATGACCTAAAACGAGGCTGGTGAGCACAGGGCCTGACTCATTCTGAGGTGCAGAGGGTGGAACCTGATGTGGCTTTTGATATAAATCTACCCCCAGGTTCATTTTTAAGAGGTGTGGGAGTTTTATTATCCATGTAGGAAAAATGAGGCAGGGGGAGAGGAAGGGTTTTGCCAAAGATTCAGCAGCCAAACAAGCCCATGTCCCGGGACCTTGACTCTGCTCCCTTTTCCTCCCCTGTAGCACCTTGTAACTCCAGCTCTGTGTTTCTCCCCAGGGCCTCTCCACAGCCTGTCTGTTTCCTCTGCAGAAGCCCAAAAATCCATCCAGAGGCTCTTTGCTGCCAGGTATGAGCCAGCTTGAGCTTCCTCTGACCTCAGCAGGTGCCTTTCACCTGCGTGGGTCTGATGTGAACACAAGCTAGGGGGAGAGGAGGGACCCCCAAAGAGAGAGGAGGGACCCCAAGGACAGGAGCTGGGACTAAGCGTGGTGCCAGTGTCTGGGGAGCAGGGATGGTTTTGGTGGGGGGGTGGGTGTCAGGATGAGCACGGAGGTCACAGACACCTTTTCATCCTTTTGCAGGCTGACCCTCAATAAAACCATGCTGCTGGTTCGAGCTGCCAAAGGCTTCATGAGTAAATCTCCAAGCAGAGGGAGCGAAGCCAGCTCTGAGGGAGACAATGAGAGCATGGACTACCTTCCCCTGGTGAGCAGCTCCTCCCTGGGTCTTGTTGGGGTTGTGTGGTCACTGCAGGGCAGCAGAGGAGGATCCCCCCAAATCTTCTTCCTGCTGTCTCTGACAATCATGTCTGGTGACCTCCTTAGAGCTGGAGAGCTGTTTCACCCACACATGCCTTTTCCCTGAGCTACCCACAAGTGGTTGGTTGTGCCAGAGCTTCTCTTTGCGCCCACCATCCCTTGCAGGTGTCCCTGCAGCTGGCCTGCGGTGCCTTCCTTCTCAATTCGGCCTTCTGTGATGCCATCAACATCCCCATGGAGAAGCTGAAGTGGACATCGCCCTTCGCCTGCCACCGCCTGGCCCTCAGCCCCTCCGGCTCCTGCAGCACCAAGAAGAACAGTTCCTCCTCGGAGCACAAAGTCCTGAACTCCAGCCAGCAGCTGCTGCTCCCCAGTGGGCAGGGGAAGGGTCCCACCAGCAGAGACATCGCTCAGGGAGCGGGGCTGGAGGATGCCGGCCGCCGTCGGCACCTGTCGGGCAGCGCGGCCGAGAGCATCCCCAGAGCCCCGAGGGAACCGTCCTGCCCGGCCACCACCGCCCACAGCTCCTTCTCCACCCCGGCCACCACCGCCCGCAGCTCCTCCAGCCCGGCCACCACCGCCCGCAGCTCCTCCAGCCCGGCCACCACCGCCCGCAGCTCCTCCACCCCGGCCACCACCGCCCGCAGCTCCTCCACCCCGGCCACCACCGCCTGCAGCTCCCCCATCCCGGCCACCACCGCCCGCAGCTCCTCCAGCCCGGCCACCACCGCCCGCAGCTCCTCCTCCCCAGCCACCACCGCCCGCAGCTCCTCCAGCCCGGCCACCACCGCCCGCAGCTCCCCCATCCCGGCCACCACCGCCCGCAGCTCCTCCAGCCCGGCCACCACCGCCCGCAGCTCCCCCATCCCGGCCACCACCGCCCGCAGCTCCCCCATCCCGGCCACCACCGCCCGCAGCTCCCCCATCCCGGCCACCACCGCCCGCAGCTCCTCCATCCCGGCCACCACCGCCCGCAGCTCCTCCAGCCCGGCCACCACCGCCCGCAGCTCCTCCAGCCTGGCCACCACCGCCCGCAGCTCCTCCACCCCGGCCACCACCGCCCGCAGCTCCTCCAGCCCGGCCACCACCGCCCGCAGCTCCTCCACCCCGGCCACCACCGCCCGCAGCTCCTCCACCCCGGCCCCGTGCTGGGCAGACAGCGGCCGGGGCTGGGACACCGATGCCTCCCAGCTCCAGGCTTTGCTCTTGGAGGCGGAGCTGCAGCAGCAGACGGAGCCTGAGGGGATGCTGTGGGCCACGGCTGTGGCCCTGGCCTGGCTGGAGCACAGCTCGGCTTCCCACTTCATCGAGTGGGAGCTGGTGGCTGCCAAAGCCAGCCGGTGGCTGAGCGGGCAGCGCTTCCCGGGAGGATCCAGCCTGGCCACGGTGAAAGCTGCAGCCCAGCAGCTCTTTGTGCTGCTCCGCCACTGGGATGAAAACCTGGAGTTCAACCTGCTGTGCTACAACCCTGGCAGTGTGTAAGAGGAGGAGGAGGAGGAGGAGGGAGGCTTGGGCAGGTTAGTGAGGGCACGGGAGCAGGGATCCATCCTTAAGGAAATGTCTCCAAGGATCTCCACTCCTCTGCTGCAGAGATGTGTGTGTTTATTAGAGCAAACCCTGCAAACAGCAGCCTGGCCAAAATCCTGCACTCAGCCAGTCGGGATTTTGACCTGGGAGGGAACCTACCACTGCCTGCAGCAGATGCTTTTTATTTTCAACTGGAGCAGCACTGCCAGCTACAGCAGCTCCCTCTGATCCTGGTTTCTTCTGGTCCCAGCCCAGCTTCCAGAGCAGATCTTGTGGCCTGCTCCACTTGCCCTGTCCTTGCTTAGATGCCTCTTCCCAGCCCTGAATCACTGCCAAGCCCCCGGTGCAGCCCCTCAGCCCCGAACCCCTGCTTTCCTGAGGCTCCTGCCTGGCTCCTGCCATCTGAGGTGGCTTTCAGAGAAGGCAAAGCTCAGACAACATGCTCATCTCATGGATCACAGGGAATCTGGGCTGGGAACGACCACGTGAAGAGCAGCCCCGCTGTCACAGCCAGGTGGATCAAGCCCAGCCATGCACAAACAAGCTGGGCCAGTTGGAGGCTGGGACCAAACCCCATCACGTCCACACGGTGCTGGGCTCCCTCAGGCCCTCTGCAATCCCAGCAGGAGTTTGTGAGACCCCTTGCAGCCAACGTGTGCCTTTGGAGCTTCACAGGCAGAGCCAGGGTGCCCGAGATTGAAGGATCAAGTGCCTACGGAGGGAGTTGCCTGCCACTGTCTCCAGCGTGGCTGCCATGCCCCTGGAGCCCGTCTGGAACCTGCTGCCTTTTGCTCCTTCCCTTGGCATGTAGCAGCCTTGCCTGTCCCAGCAGGCTTCTGTCTCGTGTCTGTGTGTCTGGGGTGACACAGGAGGGAAACCAGTGCTGGGGACCATGAGCACCCCTCCGGTCTCTGCTCTGGTGTCACCTTGCCAAGGTCCCCAGGAGCCTGAGCACCCCTCTGGTCTCTGCTCTGGTGTCCCCAGGACCATGAGCACCCCTCCGGTCTCTGCTCTGGTGTCCCCAGGACCATGAGCACCCCTCTGGCCTCTGCTCTGGTGTCACCTTGCCAAGGTCCCCAGGAGCCTGAGCACCCCTCTGGTCTCTGTTCTGGTGTCCCCAGAACCATGAGCACCCCTCTGGTCTCTGCTCTGGTGTCCCCAGGACCCTGAGCACCCCTCTGGTCTCTGCTCTGGTGTCCCCAGGACCCTGAGCACCCCTCCAGTCTCTGCTCTGGTGTCCCCAGGACCCTGAGCACCCCTCTGGTCTCTGCTCTGGTGTCCCCAGGACCATGAGCACCCCTCTGGTCTCTGCTCTGGTGTCCCCAGGACCATGAGCACCCCTCTGGTCTCTGCTCTGGTGTCCCCAGGACCCTGAGCACCCCTCCAGTCTCTGCTCTGGTGTCCCCAGGACCCTGAGCACCCCTCTGGTCTCTGCTCTGGTGTCCCCAGGACCATGAGCACCCCTCTGGTCTCTGCTCTCAGTGGCCTCACCGGGGTCCCCAGGATCATCCTTCTTGTCTCTGCTCTGGTTTCACCTGTCTCAGGTCTCCAGGAGCTTCCCTCTGGTGTCTGCTCTCAGTGTCAGCTCTCTGGATTCCCCAGAACCTTGAGCATCCCTCCAAGTCTCTGCTTTGATGTCACCTCTCTGAGGCCCCCAGAACTGTAGGCACCCCTCTGGTCTCTGCTCTGGTGTCACCTCTCCAGTGTGGCAATGCTCAGTGGTGCTGCAGGTGCTGCTGGTTTGCCAGCTTTGTCATGTTCTCTGTTGTTGCACAAGTGTTGCTGTCCCAGTAAACCACAGCCTGCTCTACTTCCCAGTGTGAGTCCTTTGTTTTGGGGTGGGTTCTTGCTGGGTTTCCCTGGGGCCACCCCAGCAGGTTGGAGCACTGTGTGGCTTTTCAGTAAAATACCCCCCAAAAAACCCCATCAGGATTTAGTGTGTGAGTTTAGGGTTTCAGAGGGGATAAGGAGCCTCCTTCAGGTGTTGGGGAGTTGTGTTTTGCAAGCCCTGGATTGCACAGCATTTGGTAAACTGATGGGTCCAGGGTTTTAAAAACCAGGGGAAATTGGGTGTGATCATTCTCTGAGGCAGAGACGGAGCTGAGAAATCTTCTGCTGCCTTTGCTCAGTTTAACCTGTCACCTTGGTCAGTGCAAGGAAGCAGAAATCCTGCCTTCATCCCACACCCTCCTTAATTAGTGCTGTAATTACAGATATTAATAAAGCAGTCGTTGTGTTTTCCAATCCAAAGCAGGACGGAGGAGCTCTGCCATCCCTTGTTTTCCCCTTTGCCAAGCAAGGACCCTCTCAGATGCCCTCTTGTTTTTGGTGACCTCTGTATTTTTACATATATCCCCAAAACCAGACACTCCTGGCCCGGTTTCCTCCCTCTGGACTCCCGGGGATGGAGCAGATCTCCCAAGAAGGGGTTGGTGTCTCCAAGCCCAGCACCTCCAGAGGCCCTCTCAGAGCACCCTCTTTGCATCCAAGGGCATTTTCACCCCATTAAGGATTTTCCTTAAAGAAGGGCGCTCCGGTGCTGTTGCCGGGGTGACCGCAAGCGCCTTATTAAGAGAAATTAGTCTGAATGCAGTTGTCAGCCGCGGCTTTAATAAATAAACCCCCTTTATTCCGTGTAAACAAACATTTGCACGCAGCGCCTGCACGGGGAGGGAGCGGGCGTCCCATCCCGGGCAGCTTCGTGCCGAGGGGCGTTCTGGGGAGAGAAGTGGCCAAATTGGGGTTGTGGCCAGACCCCGCAGGGAGCGCTCCGTGTCCCCCCTGCCCCGTCACCCCCGCGCTGGGGAGGTTTTGCTGCCCAACTTTCCCCTCCTGCCGGGGCCGCGGCTCCTCCTCCGCAGGGGCTCATTAGCCGGCAACCGGAGGAGCCTTTTCGTGCTTCGAAGGGTTATGAAACCTGAAGGAGAGAGGGGGAGGACGGGAGAGCTTAAAAAAGAGCCGTCGTGTGTGTGTGTGTCCCCCCCCCGCCCCACAACCCAGGCATCGCCTGCCGAAGGAAAAGGGCTGGCAGCCGTTCCAGCACAGATTGCGCCTCTGCCCCGGCCCCCGCCAACCCGCCGCCGACGGGCGATGCCGCGGGGTGGAAAACGGCCAGAAAACGACGTTTTCGACAGAATTGGCCATCTTTGGTGTGCCTGCGTCCCGGAGCTGCGAGGAGAGTCGGGGGTCAGAGGCCGCGCTGCAGCCGCGACCCTTCCCGGGAGCACCCGCTGGGATCTGGTTTTTTGTTTTTTGTTTTTTGTTTTTTTTTTTGCTCCAGGTGCTTTGAGCTCCCGATCTCTCCAAACGGATGCAACATCTCCCTGCGATGCTGGGGAGGGGGGGGGGGGGGGTCCGAGCCCACCAAACACACCCTCACCCCCCAAAGCCTGAACCGGGGAGCAGCGTGGGGCTGTCTTGTGTTAACTACAAATGAGTTTTGCTTCGGGCGTGTCTTCGGCTTTGATTTTCCCCATCCCAGGACCCCGGGCATGCCGGCGGGGGATGCAGCCAGTTGGTGCCGTGGGCTCCATCACTCCTGAAATAGAGCCCAGGGGCAGCTTTTGGGTGTCGGAGGCATCTGAGTGAAGTCATGTGGATGTTATGCAAGACTTGATGATAGGTTGTAAACAGCTATTAAAGTGATTGACAGGCCCAGGACGAAGTTTTAGGGGCGGGGGGGGGGGGGGGGGGGAAGAAAGGGGAAAGATGAGTAATAATGATTAAAATAATTATCAAATCGAGACGTTCCTCGAATTAGGGGAAAGTTTTGTGAGGAGGGAGGAAGATGAAGAAATCACGTTTGAGCGCTTCCCTGAGCTGGGGGTTGGGAGGATGGGGCAGATACTGAGTGCATAAAGTTTGGAAAGGAGGGTTTTGCTTCTTCAAAACCAGCTAAAAAGGCAATTTCAGCAGAAATCTGGCATATTTGGGTTCACTGAGTGCCGTTGGGTGCTGGCACCCCCAAAACCGAAGGGCTGAGCAGCCCAAGGAGAGCAGCCCTGAGTTAATTAGGAGAAACAAGCAGATTATGGGGAAGACAGCTTCTATTTATATATAAATACTCCAGTAATCAGCAGTGAAGGGCAAGGGAAATCCAATAGAAATATCTGACTGTTTTAAGAAGCTTTTTGAGCCAAACGTTACACAATCAGTTGCATTTGCCTGGCTCTCGCTCCAAGTCCCAAGAAATTAAGGGGAGAAAAAGAGTGACCCTGAGCAGAAGGAAGGAGAAGGGATTTGTAGAAGCTTCTGCCCGTCAGAGAAGAGGGAATTTTGGGATGCTAAACGGAGATGTCAAGGGTGCTGGCAGCTGGCTTCGACCCCAAGCCCCCCCAGCTTTGCAGCCAGAACCGGCGAGCTGCACACCTCGCGGTGCCGGGGGGGTTGAGGTGGAAGCGCGGTTCTGCACAGGTGAATCTCACTGGGAGAGAAAAGATGCCTGGAGCTTCTCTGCCTTCCCGGGGTGCTGCTGTCAGTGGGTGCTGACACGGAGCAGAAATAGCTGCCGGCCGCCCCGCGGTTTCACACATCGCCCTCGCTGCCTCCCGCGGCTCCGCTTCACCCCGGCACGGCACAGACTGCGGGGGGGGCTTGGGGATCCGCAAGTGCCCTCTGCTGAGAATCACCTTAACAATGGGTTTTAGTGGCCATCAGATGGTTGGATGCTCGCCTCGGGGCTGGGAGCTCTCTCAGCACCTCGGGGTTTTGTGTCCTTTTGTGTTGTTTGCCCTCCCGGGGCAGCTGCACTGAGGTTTTGGGATTTGTTTGTCCTGAAGGCAGGCCTGAGGCTGAGGTTTGGGGGGTGTCTCAGAGGAGGGATGGGTGCAGAGCTGGGGGATCTGACCCTGCCAGTGACCTGGTTGTCCCTGGTGTTGTGCCTTTGGGGTGGCTGCCGTCCCCATAGAGTCATCCCCTATATAAAGAAGGAGGATGGAAACTTTTCCCCTTGCCTGCGAGGAAGCAGCATCACTGCCCAAGGGTCACTGGTGAGTGTTTGCTTCAGCTCTGGGTGTGCCTGTGGCTTTGCAGTCTGGGTTTGGGGGGCTGCATTTAAATCAGGAGAATCAGCCCCTCTTGTGCAATGACCTTTTTCTGGTTTTCTCTTTCTGTGCCACCTGTAACTGTGAAGTTACCTTTGCCATGGGGAGTTTGTGCTGGGCTGGGATGTACGTGGGTCCTGCAGGTGCTTGTGCCCTCCACGTGTAGCCTCTTGGGGAGGTTCCTTTCAATTGTTAAAACCATTAAATCTCCTCAAGACACGGATATAATATTGCTCATATTCAAAAAGCCAAGCTGGAGGTCTGTGGGCTTCCCTGCTCATTAAATTAGAGGATTTCTTAGCTTTTTGTTGTGGTTTTTAATCCTTCCTTTGTACAAGGCAGGAAAATAAGGGGTGTGGGTAGCGAGAACACGTGGAGTGGGAAGGAGCTGGAGCCAAAACATCAGCCCCAGTGCAGCAGGCACAGCACCTGGGAGTCCTGGAAAGGAAACCTGTGAAGGTGTAAACCCTTTGGGAAAGGCGACTTGGTTGGCATTGCAGGTTCCTACAACCCTCTGTGGCCACCTGCTCATTGACAGCTGTGGAGCTGAGCCAAATCCAGAGCACCAGAGCAGGCAAGAGCAGCGTGGTTTAGGGCACGAGCAACATGTTTTAGGGCAGGAACAATGTGCTTTAGGGCATGAACAATGTGTTTTAGGGCATGAACAATGTGCTTTAGGGCAGGAACAATGTGCTTTAGGGCAGGAACAATGTGTTTTAGGGCATGAACAACGTGTTTTAGGGCAGGAACAATGTGCTTTAGGGCAGGAACAATGTGCTTTAGGGCAGGAACAATGTGTTTTAGGGCATGAACAATGTGTTTTAGGGCAGGAACAATGTGCTTTAGGGCATGAACAATGTGTTTTAGGGCATGAACAATGTGCTTTAGGGCAGGAACAATGTGCTTTAGGGCAGGAACAATGTGTTTTAGGGCATGAACAACGTGTTTTAGGGCAGGAACAATGTGTTTTAGGGCATGAACAATGTGCTTTAGGGCAGGAACAATGTGCTTTAGGGCATGAACAATGTGTTTTAGGGCATGAACAATGTGTTTTAGGGCAGGAACAATGTGCTTTAGGGCATGAACAATGTGTTTTAGGGCATGAACAATGTGCTTTAGGGCAGGAACAATGTGCTTTAGGGCAGGAACAATGTGTTTTAGGGCAGGAACAATGTGCTTTAGGGCAGGAACAACGTGTTTTAGGGCAGGAACAACGTGCTTTAGGGCAGGAACAATGTGTTTTAGGGCATGAACAATGTGCTTTAGGGCAGGAACAATGTGTTTTAGGGCAGGAACAATGTGCTTTAGGGCAGGAACGATGTGCTTTAGGGCATGAACAACGTGTTTTAGGGCAGGAACAATGTGCTTTAGGGCAGGAACAATGTGCTTTAGGGCATGAACAATGTGCTTTAGGGCATGAACAATGTGTTTTAGGGCATGAACAATGTGCTTTAGGGCAGGAACAATGTGCTTTAGGGCAGGAACAATGTGCTTTAGGGGATGAACAATGTGTTTTAGGGCATGAACAATGTGATTTAGGGCAGGAGCAACGTGCTTTAGGGCATGAACAATGTGTTTTAGGGCAGGAACAATGTGTTTTAGGGCAGGAACAACGTGCTTTAGGGCAGGAACAATGTGCTTTAGGGCAGGAACAATGTGCTTTAGGGCATGAACAATGTGCTTTAGGGCAGGAACAATGTGTTTTAGGGCAGGAACAATGTGCTTTAGGGCAGGAACAACGTGTTTTAGGGTGAGCTGCCCTGTGCCAAACTACCAGGAGGTTGGCCAAAGGCACGCCCGTGTGTGCTGATGTGGTGCTGGTTTGAAGGCAGCGCTTATCCCCCCCCAGGGGCTGGACTGGGAGCCGAGGGCTGATGCTCACCCACGGGTGTCCTGCTCCACAGAGGCTCCCCGGGAGCCCAAGCCCTGCAAGATCCTTCCCCCTGCGCCTGCTTGGTTAAAAGGCTTTAAAACATGGTCTTCCCCTGGGAGTAACCCAAATTCCAGGCCTGGAAGTGGCAGCAGGTGAGAGCTGGATGCCATCGGGCCGGTGTGCAGGGCGTTCTGGCAGCCTTTTTACGGCTGTTAAGGGTTGAATTCCTGCTGGTTTCGGTCTCTCTGCAAGGATGGTGAAGGGCTGGGGTCAGCCCTGCTGCAGGGGGTTGTGTCACCTCCTTCAGGAGTGGGTAACTGCACGATGCTCCAGACCCCGCGGGGCTCACCTGTGGGGCGTGCACTCTGCCCACGGATCCCATCCCAACGCGGGGCTTTGGGGCCGCGGTTCCCGCTCACTTTTTCCCCTCTCCTGGAGTCTGCGGGCGCTGCTGGCGCTTATGCAAGCGCCGGGAGCCTTGTGTAACCGTGCCGCGGGCGGGGCAGGGCCGCGGGGGTGGGGCGGCATCCGCACGCCCGGAGCATCCCCGTCCGGGCTCTCCCTGCGGATCGCTCCCCAGGTGTGCGCGTTCCCGGCGCTCGGGGCTGTAGGATGGATGCTCTCCGGGGTCTCGTGGCTGTTCGCTCCTGGCTGGAGCCAGGGGAGGGTGTAGCCGAGCTCCTGGCTTCCCAGCTGGGAGTTAAACTGGGAATGCTGGTGCACCTGGAATGGGTGGACAGGGATCCGTGCCGAGCAGGGGTGCTGGGATGGGGGCAGCTCCCCCAATCTCCCTGAAAAGGGGGTTTGTGTTGGGCCACAGCTCCCAGCGCCCAGCCTCAGCCTCCCCTCGCCGGGGCACTGAGGTGCAAAGTGATTTTCTGCACCAAACCCTATTTCTTCGCTGCTCCTGGGGTCCCCCCGAGCTCCCTCCTCATTCCTGCTTCCCAGCACCCGCTGCCGATCTGGGGCCGAACCTGTTGCTATGGAAACCGGTTATGGATGCTGAGGATGCTGCCAGGGTCTCATCCTGATCCTGCCTTCTGCCTTTCCTTATCCTGCAGTGCAGGGATGGTGCTGTAACCTGGGATGAGGCTGGGATCAGCCCCACCCGGAGAATCCCGGGAGGTTAAACACCCTGGGGGGGTTAAACCCAGCTATAAGTTGTCCCACCCCTGTGCATTTGTCCAGATCCAGTGGGAATAACCCAAAGGCATCTTTCCTAAGGCACCTCCTCCCAAACCAGCCATCTCTTGCAGTTTTCCACCCCTCTGGGGATGTTGTAGGATGCTGTGGCTTGGAAAGGGCTGGGACTGGGTTGCACCCAGGTGGGAACTGAGTTTATCCCAGCCCCAGCAGCACCCACTGCCCTCCAGTGTGGTGTCCCAGCACGAGGCTTCACCCCACCCTGGGCGTGCTCTGCTCTGTGCTGGCTTCCCTTGTCTGTGACCAACGGGAATTGGTGCTTCTTGTTTAAAACGATGCTAAGCTGAGAAAATACTAATTAATTAGAGCTAGCTGGAAAATCCCAAGTGCTTCCTTGCCGTGGCATCAGCAAGAACCTCCTCTGTGTGTGTGTGTGTGTGTGTTTCCTCCTCCAAAAATGCATACTTTAAAAAAGGCTTCAAGCACTTCCAAGGTGCCCAGGCCTGGCTTTTGTGGGATACTGGTGTGTCCAGCCCTTGTGGAACCATCAGGAACTCGGGGGGCTTGATGGGGCTGCTGAGCCCCCACCACGTGCCTCTTAGTCACAGAGTGTTTATTTATATTTTGAGCAGGTTTGGAGCAAAAAATGGGAAGCGGGAGTTGTGGAGTGGGGGGGACACAAACAGGCTGCCCGGGCTGAGTCAGAGCTGGATCAGCCCCATCTCCACACCCGTGACTCACCGCCGGGTATTTCGGAGTGTGGTGTCACATGGCCTGTTGGGGGGTTTATTTCTGTGGTTTGGTTATTTTCCTTTATTTTCTTTTATTCCCCCGCTCCCCACCCCGAGAAGGGGCTGATGCACAGAAAGCTCCAGGGGCTCTGAGCTGTTCCCACTTTGCTCCCCTTTGCCCCTCTGGTGGGCAGGGTGGGACACCTGCAGAGGAAAGGGCTCGTGCAGGTGTCACATTTATCTCTGCAAAGATTTTATATATATACTATTGTCTGCATTATATAATAGCAGCTCTATTACATAATATTATATAGCGTTATATAATGTAATACTATATATATTAATGATTGAGGTGGTGTAGCATGGAGGGGAGCCCAAATCCCTCACATTCTTCATATTCCTTCGTGTTCCTGGTGTTGCACCACCAACACGGATTTAACGGGGCAATTGGTACCACAGGCACATCCTGCTGAAGCTCAGGGGAGGAATTGTCTTGGAAAAAAATCTGTGGCAGGGAATCTTCTTCCAAAGCCAGTGAGGCTGGGAACTGGGGCAGCCCTGACAAGGCAGTGGCCATTCTCACCTGCCCGCCGAGGTTCTGAAAATACCCAAACGTGAGGCAGCACAGGCATCCCAACCTCCAAAAAAGCACAATCCCCCTCCCAAACGCTGACTGTTTCTCTGGGAAGGCTTTGGCCGGGTTGCAGAGCCTGGTGCTGCTCTCAGGTTTGGGTTTTATCTGAGCATCTGCTGCTGCATTTGGCTCCAGCTGGAATTTCTCTCTGGTTTTTTTTTGGTGTTTTTTTTTTTTTTTTTTTTTTTTTTTTGGGTGAGGTGTCTCCCACTTGTTATTGTCATGCAACAGTTTGACACCTGGAGCGGCGTGTAAATGAAGACGTCTGATGATGTTCCCTCCTAAGTGGGAAAGGCTGTTTAGAACATCCTATAACTCCAGGCAAAATGAAAATGAGGAGCCTGGGGAGGCAAGGCGGCTCCACTCCCAGGCTCCCCGAGGCAGCAGCAGCCGCGGGGATTTAGGGATTTTCTTGCAGAGCATTCCCAAGGTAAGGAGTGCCACATCACGGGAGTGTCGTCTTGACCCCTCCATAAAATTCCCGAGGAGCCCGGGAAGGATGCTGCACCTGGGGCAGCGTTGCCCTGTCCTCTGCAGATGTTTTCCTTGGGGTAGGACACACAGAATTCCTGCTGGTGCTCAGCACAAGTCTGGGCAGCTTGACCAGATTTGGGGAAAGTGCCCCTGTTCCCCGTGGGGTCCTGCCGTGGGGAAGCCCCTGGAGACACCAGCAGAGCTCAGGGACAGCCCCTCTCTGCCCTGCCTTTCCCCAGTTTCGCTGCCTCTGTGGATTTGCTCGTTTTAGATTTTTGGGTGCCAGTGCGTGTCCGAATGTCCTGCCTGGATGAATCAGCTGGGAGCACAGAGCCCCAGTGGCCTCTAGTGGCTGTGGGACACAGATCCCAGGGAAGGGGGACCAGCAGCCCCACAAAGCCCCCCCAAACAAGCAACACTGGGGCTCCATCCCACCAGAAGCCACTCTTCCCATAGGGAAACCCAAAGGCGAAGTTAAAGCTCCCAAAAAAAAGCTCCAAGGCCACGACTGATGGGGGAGCATCCAGCAGGCTGGTGCTGCATCCCAAATCCCTCTCGGCCAGCCCCACTCCCTGGCAAGGATGGATGGAGAGATTTTTGGGCAGCCACTGGGTTTTTCTCATTCCTGTGTTAAAAAGCAGGGAAAAACCCCCAAGTTTTTAAGGAGGGTCAAATTTCTTTCACGTCTTTTTTTCCCATTTTTCATTTTTCTGAAGTGCATTTTCTGTCTAGTGCCACGATACAAAAACACCAACCCCAGCGGTGAAAACGGTTGAGCACGCGGATCAAAAGGGGTCTGATACCATTAAAATGACCATTTTTGTGCCTTCCCCACCAAAGGTCACTAAAGCTGCTTCCTTCTGAGTAATTGTGATTTTTTCAACAAGCGAAGAGGGAAGAGCTGACCCATTTTATTCCCCAAAACCCACAGCATTCGGGGGCAGGATGGAGCATCCCCTTCTGCAGCCCATGCTGTCCCTCCTCTCTCCCCCCCCCCATGATAAATAAATTACTTTAGGAGTGCTGGCCTAGTTTAACATGCCCTAGTTTTGATGGAGGAGGGGAAAGAAAGAAAAAAAAAAAAAAAAAAAAGAGAGAGAATATTTATTTTGGGCAGTTGCTTCATGGGTGTCCTTTTGGGAAGAGCTTTGGGGGACTCACCCACTCCCCCTGCTCTGCTTTGCCCTGGCTGCAACACACTGCCCTCAATTCTGGTTTATTTTTCTGAGTTACTGTCTAAGTGATGTGGGAAATGAGTGGTGGGGACACTGATCCAGCCCCCAAATCGTTCTCCATTGCTCCGAGCCCCCCCAGGACTGGTGTCGTGCTTGGGGGGCTTCCAGGGGCCGATGCCTTAAAGCCTGTGGAGAATGAGCAGCTTTAGAGGTGAATAAAGGCACACCCTGCTTCTGGGTGTGAGCGGTCAGGGTTGGCTTTGCTGCAGGAGCAACTGCGTTAGCACCTTCCCCCAAGGCCAAAAATCCCGGGGAAAATGGGATTAAAGTGTGTGTTTGGGCACGGGAGTGGGATTTCACAGATGCTCTGGGTGCCACTGGGACCTCTGCACCTCTCCTGTCCCTCCTGCACCCTGCTCTTCCAAAGGTGCCAAGTTTCCCTCTGCCAAATAAACCTGCAAATAGCTCTGTTCTATACATTTTATTTTTTCCTCCTTTTTTTTTCTTTTTTTTTTTTTTTTTTTTCTTTTTCCCCTCCCCTGCCAAAACCAGCAGCCCATATGGGCAGGGTTGGGTGGGGATTCTTGCAGTTTCCATGGGGATTTGGCTCTGGAGCTGTTGGGTGCTGGCTCCTGGGGTTTGGTTCGGTGGTTTGTTGGGTTGTTTTTTTTTTTTTTTTTCCCCCTCTCTGATCCCTGTAACCGGAGCGTGGTGATGGCACCAGGCTCCCTTCCGAGCTCCGGCATCTCCCAGCCAAGGTCACCGGGGAGACCGTAGGCAGCCGCCGCCTGCGTTGGGCCATCTGTTAAATAATGTATGCAATAAACTCCTGCCCCGGGGCCAGCTTAATCCTTAAATCCTCCTTCAGAACACCATCTCCCGGCCGTGCGGGATGCCCGCCTTGGTCTCTTGGGCGCATCTTTCCCCCCACCCGTTCCCTCTCGAATCCCTCTCTCCTCGCCCCTCCATCCCGCAGCCTCTCCCGTACGCCAGCTCGCCGGGCTCTCCTGCTCCATTATTTATGTGCCGTGCATGAAAGATGCATATAAAAAGAGGAGCGGTTTATAATTTAGCAGAATCTCCTCTTCTTTCAGCCTCCCTCCCCCCTCTGGCTTTCTCTGGCTCGTTACCGGGCATCCAGGTGTTTTTTGGGGGGCATCCCGGGGCTGTGCCTGTAACCCAGAGATGGGTCCGGGTTTCGGGGTGGTTCAAGTGCTCAGAGGTCTTTTGACGTATGGAATAAACCGGGAAATTGGGTTTGGCAGACCCACAGATCGGGTTTTTTACACAAAAAAAAGGGGCTTTTTGGTAAACTTAATGAAGCCAGTGCTGCATCCAGCTCATGGTTTGTGTCTAACGAGCTCCCGAGCGCTGCGTCCTCGGCACACGTGCGATGCTTTGCTCCTCTGGCTGTGCCCGCTCTCCCAGAGCCCTGGGCTCGCCCCCAGATGCTGACTGGGACAAAACCCATTAGTTTGGGAGAAAAAAACCTCCCTTCTGGGGGCCATCTCGTGCTTTGGAGGTGCAGCAGGTCCCCCAGCACAGAAAATCCTGGGGCCAAAACTGTGTGTGCTGAGTCCAACCCGCACAGCCGCGACCTTGGAGCTGAACTTGCTGGGGGAAAAAAAAAAAAAAAAAATGAAAATAATTGGGGATTTTTCAAGGGAGCAATTTAGCAAAGCTCCTCATCGTATCCTGGATGTGGGAGAGCCTGTGTGGGTTGAAAATGGAGCAATAAATAGCAAAGGTGGTGGGGAGGGGAGTGCTGTGCAGCCTTCACACCCCAAAAATGGGGTACCAGCTCCCTGTGCCACCCCAAATTAATCCACCTGCCCCCCCAGGTCATGCTGTACAAATCCCAGCTCAGCAGCATCCTGCTTTTATTACAATCTATCATTTTCTTTGCAATAAAATCCCACCCCTGGACCTGTTTCCCATCCATGTGATTATATTCTTGTTTCCTGGGCACAAAGGTTGGCTCCTGCCCTCGGTGGCGTGGGCAGAAGGGAAAATGGCCTTTTTTAACACCAGGATTTGGGGTTTGGGGGGGAAGGGAGGCAACACCAGAATGAAAATGCCCATTTTCCATAGCTTTTCTCATCAGTGAAGGGGAAGCCACCTTTTATCTCCCATCCCCAACAGCCACTCTCAGGGCCCAATGTTGAATTTTTCCATTAAATATGCGCCCCTGAAGCTTTTTCCCATCAAACAAACAAACAAAAAAAATCCCACAAATAAATACTAATTACAATTATTCAGCACGAACAGGGGTCTGTGCCAGAGGGTGGGGAGGTTTTCCTTAGTGATTTGGGAAGGTTTGGGTGGTCAGGGAGGGATGCTCACGGCGCTGGGCCCTGGCAGCCCATGGGAAAACACGGCAGATCTGCAGTTTATAAATTGTTTTTTTTTTCCATTTTGTTTCATTTTCCTTTTTATTCGGACATTGCAGAAATAGCCCTGTGTAGTGGATAAAAGTGCAACATACACAATATTTAAGAAAAGGAGGAAAGAAAAAACCTGCCTTGAGGTCTGTCAGTCAATCGCAAACAGAAACAAGAACCAAGCCTGGGCGCCAGAGGCGCTTTTTGTTTCCCCCCCTCCCCTTTTTTTTTTGTTTTTTTTCCCCTTTTGTTTTTATGCACATCATGCAAAATAGTTAAAAAGAAAGATTAGAAAAGAGAAGTCAGAGAAAACCCCACGAGAGAGAGAGAGATCGACCGAGCCCTAGAAAGAGCAGAAAGCTCTGAGTGCTGCTCATCTCGGGGAGGGAATCGCTGCCCTCCAGCCTCTCCAAGTGTTTGGCACTCTTGTGATTACATTAAATAATTTCTTTTTTATATATGTTTTAATACAGTCTATTAAAGAGAGGAAACTGCCACAATATAAGGAAAAAAAAAAAAAAAAGAAAAAACCAAGATCACCCACACTACAGACTGCATGGTAGTTAGAAAAGCTGAGCGTCCCCCCCACCCCCCCCATACATATAAAATCTGTCCCTTTGCTCACAGCAACCAAGTACAAGCTTTAAAAAATAAACCAGCAACTCTTCCTTCAGGCCTTTCCTTTATAAAAGTTTTGGTTTTCCCCCTCGAGAGCCTTAAAACGTGACTAAAATTAAATATATATTTATATATCTATTTTATATAATTTCCCAACATCCAAAGACATCAACATAAAAAAAAAAAAAAAAAGAAAGAAAGAAAGAAAGAAAGAAAGAAACTCATACAAGAAGGGGATAGCGTGGTACATCCAAGTGCACGGATTCATTTTTGCAAGATTAAATAATGTAAACAAGGTGCCCGCTGGGAACAACCCTGGCCGGAGGGACACCCCAGGGGCTGTTGCCCCCTCCCCATCTCCCGCTGCCCCCTTTCCTCTTACCCCCCCCGATCTAGCGCGGCGCAAGGTTCATCAGCCCGAGGAGAGCGATCCCGAGTCATTCAGAGCCGCGGCGTGACTCCTCCGTCCATCCCTCGGCGTGGGGGGCTTTCAAGCAGGTGACTGTTTTTTTTCCCGATTACATATATATATATATTTTTTTTTTTTAATTTATTATCATTTTTGAATTCGTGGCTGGGCTCTGGCTCGCTCACCGCCCTCCCCTCCGCGCGTCTCCGGAGGGCAGGGACGTGCCGCGGTGCCGCGGGGCTGCAGGCGGGCGCGGACGGCGTTTCCCGGAGCTCGGGCGGTCGCTGCGGTGTTGGGGGGGGGGGGGGTGTGTTATTTTTTTTTGCCGATCACCTGTGCCATCGTAAACCGACCCCACCCCGGGCTTCAGCCCAGCGTCCCCAGGGAGGCTTTAAACACCGGGAGGGGCCTTTTCGGAGAGGTTTTGCAGCACGTCGTCAATTCTATCGTCTTCAATAACCACTAGGAAGCAGAAAGAAAGAGAGAAGCGCGATGAATTTTTCTGCCGCCGTGCTCCCCCTCGCCCAAGGTCACCCCGGGGGGGGGGGTTGGAGGGGTCCCGCATCCCTGGCGTGGCTGCTGGCAAAGCCGCACGGTGCCCAACACGCCGCAGGGTACCTCCCGTCCCCAGGGAGCGTCCCCAGCACCCCCAGCACACCCCGGCACTGGTGCCCTGCCCCTGGGGACACCTGGCCAAGGGCATGTCCCCAGGGAAGGTCCCGTCACCTCGGTGCCCTGCCGATGGTCCCCTGTCCCTGAGGAAGGTCCCTGCTGCCCTACACCCGGTGAAGCGACCAGGGCACGATGTCCTGTCCCCGGGAAAGATCCCGGCTACCCAACACCCCGGTGACAGTCCTTGGGACGTGATGCCTGACATCCTGCAGGGAGTCTGGTGCATCGTGCCCCGTCCCCGGGGACGCTTCCTGGTGCCCTCCATCCCCGAAAGGTGCTGGACGCCCCATCCCTGGGGAAGATCCACGGAACACGATGCCCAACATCCCTCAGGCAGCCCGGTGCCCCATACCCTGTCCCTGGGGGACCCACCCCAGCGCTCTGCATCCCTGGAGAAGGTCCCCGGGGACGCGATGCCCGACATCCTCAGGGAGCCCGGTCACCCTGTCCCGTCCCTGAGGATGGATCCCGGTGTCCCGCATCCCCGGGGAAGCTCCCCGGTACACGATGCCCAACACCCCGCGGGACGCCCGCCGCATCCCGCCGCATCCCTGGGGCCGTGCCCCGCATCCCGGGCAGCTCCCGGCGCGCCCCGCTCCCTCCGGCACCCACCTCTCTTGCTGCGGCCGATCTGCCCCAGCTTGGGCGGCCGCTTGCCCTGCCCGCCGGCCAGGAGCCCGTCGCCGCCGCGGAGGCGAACGGGGAAGGGCAGCTGCCCCACGGCCGCGTCCCCCGCCAGCTGCCCCTCGCCGTAGGGCGGCCCCTCCGACATGGGGGCGGCGGGGGGGGACCCGCCGCCGCCGCCGCCCCCCGACAGCCTCCCGGGGCGCGGGGCCCGCGGGCCCGGGGCAGCGGCGCAGCGGGCGCGGGGCAGCCGCCCCGTCACATCCCGGCCCGGCCGGCGCTGCTCGCGGCTCCGCGGCTGCGGCGGCGGCTCCGGCGGCGGCGGCGATAGAGGAGCGGGAGGCGGGACCGGGCGGGGAGGGGCGGGACCGGCTCGGCCCCCGGCACCGGCGGCGGCACCGCCCCGGCGGGCTGATCCCGCACCCCCGGGGGAGCCGCGGGACTGCCCCGCCGCCTGCCCCGCAAAAGGTCCCCGGGGAGCGCGGAGCATCCTCAAGGAGCCCGGACCTACCCCGCAGCCTCCCCGCGGAGCACGGAGCTGTCCCGGAGCATCCTCGGCGTGTCCCACAGCATCCCCGGAGATCCCAGGGCTGCCTAGCAGACACCCTGCGGAGCCCGGAGCTGCCCCGCTTCGCCCTCAGTATTCCCCCATCTGCCCCTCAGCATCCCTGGGGAGTCTGGAGCTGCCCTACAAGGATGCTCGGGGAGCTTAGGCAGCCCCACAGCGCTTTTGGGGAGCCTAGAGCTGCCCCACACCCACATCTGGGGAGCCTAGACTGCCCCACAGACACGTTTAGGGTGTTCAGAGCGGGCTGCCCCCACTAACCCCTCCACATCCCTGCGGAGCCCAGTGCCTGTTCCCTGGAACACCGGGCACAGCCCCACATGTGCCCTGCAGAGCCCAGCAGAAAGGAGCCATGGGGGGCCTCTGGCACCTCGTGGGGGGCTGCAGCATGGGGGGACTGGGTGTGCTTGCCTGTGGGCCCCCAGGACCCCTCCCTGCACAAGCCTTTCCTGGGGCATTGCAGGAGGGCTTGTGAGTCACTGGGAGCTTTCCATGGGGTTTTCGATGCGGAGATGCCACAACAGCGTGGGTCCTTGGGGTTATTGCCTGGCAAAGTGAGCGATGGGAAGGTTGGGGATAACATTTTGGGACAGACCACAGCCACGTTGGGGTGTTCAGGCATCCGGTGCATCTCCCACCAAGTGAAACAGGAGGACTGGCAACAGCAGCAGAGAACCTGTTTGGGCAAGGCTGAGTTACAGGATTCCTCTGGAGTCGGGAGCCTGGCTCATTTCGGGGCCGAGCAGAATGGGGGCACAGGAAGGACGGGGGTGCCTGGTGGTGCCAGGGCTGAGGTGCACCGTCCCAGGGCTGCTCCCATCTCCAAAGCCCTCGCTTGCTGAAATCCTCAGCCCCCAGAGCTGCACAAGCCCCTCTCCCCTGCACCCCCGCCCACCCCCGAGCTGTCAGCTCCTTATGTAAGGTTGCGGCTCCACCCGAGATATCACAGGGAAAGCTTGGAAACAGGAGGCGAAGGGGAATGGGGAAGCACAGCCCCTCCAAGGCGGATTTTTAGGCTTTGCCTGATGCTCCATTCCTGGGTAAAACACCGAGCCTCGAGGCCGTGCCCTGCACTGGTCTGAGGGGGATTGACCTCACCGCTGTCCCCAGTGAGGGCCTGAGGCTTTTTGGGGCGGTTGGTCCCCTGGAGAGGATGGACACCTCTTCCAGCAGATGGGATTCTGTTGTTTCAGTCTGTATTCTGGGTTTTCGGGCTGCAGCGTGGCTCTTTGAGCTGTGTCCTGGCTGTTCCCTCTGGGATTCTGTTTTGCAGGCTGCCTTGCCCTGCAGGCAGCCACTGCCATCTACAGCTGGCGGGATGTGGCCCTTTCCCAGCACGGGGATAAGCAGGGCCCTGCTCCTCAAAACCCAGCCCTGCCCTTGTGTCTCACAGGCAGAATGGCCTTTGGACACTGCCTGGCTGCTCTGGTTAGCGTTTAATGAGGAAACAACCAATCATTTTCACTGTTAAATTCAGGGGTTTTAAATGCCAGTCGATGGGAATGTTTCTTTTTAAACGTGCCTGAGGGATGTGAAGGGCTCTGCTTGTCCACAGGCAACAGGGGCTGCCCCAGCCCTGGGGTTTTCAACTGCCCCTGCTTGAAGCTCCCTCATTCCCCGTGAATGTTTCTCTAATTGTCCTCCCCAGCAAATGTTAATTACAGCAGCACTTTGGGTCCATTAACCCTCTTGGGTGCATATGGGATTAGTGGCAAAATGGGGGTGTCACAGAAGGGAATTTTCCTTTTTTGTGTCAGTTTGGGGGTTTGGCAGCACCTGTGTCACGAGGGGACAGCAGTGACTGTCATGTCCAGGGCAGGGGGGACAGGCTCCCCCCTTCAGCCAACCTCCACCGTGGCTCGGGATGATCCAGGCTCACCGTGTCCACCTCAGGGAGGACAAACCTCGTCACTCCCGTGGAATAACCCGACACAGACACACTTTTTGTCCTATTTTATTACTTCACACCGTTTGCTATCCCAAGCCAAGCCAAGCACAGCCATCAGCCACAGCATTCTCACGTCCCCATCCTCACATCCTGGTGTGACAAAGCCATTTCAGGGGATCACAGAAACACCTGTGTTCACAGCCCCTGGTAGGAGCTCTCTGACATCCCCTCCTGGTCTGTTAGGCCTCACAGCCCTCTGGCAGCCTCACAGGAATTCTGCAGCCTCTCAGAACCCTTAAGGCATTTTATTTTTGTTTTCTCCATGTTTTTGTCAGCTGGGTAAGAGGCCACAGGCTCTGTAACCCTGGGAGTTCAAACCTTAACAGAAGAGCTTCAAGCTGCATCTCCCTCTGAGCACCTCACCCTTTGCAAGGAATCATCTCTCTCAAAAACACCTCTGAGCACAGTGTGAGCCCTGAGTCACCTTTTCAGACTCAGCTCTGCCCCCCTGCTAAAGCACCTGTTACCTCAAGCTCCCTCCCCTTCCCCAAAATCCACTACCCAAGCAGCGAGGCGACAAAACCCCTTTGCCAGCGGCAGCTTTCAATCCAAAATCTTTCCCCCGCCCCCCCCCCCCAACAAGAAAAATCACAAAGAACTAACTGTTGTACAAGGGAACCACCCTGGTGATGCCCTGCCTGCAGATTGGGCACTTTTTCGGCTTGGGAAGAGCCTGGTAGCACTCGTGGCAGGAGCAGACGTGGCCACACTCCAGGAAGACGCAGGACTTGGTGCTGCTCAAGCAGACCACGCAGGCGTTTTTGAGAACCTCCCCCCCTTCGGTGCCCATCAGGCGCTCCTGGGCCTGCCGGAACTCCTCCTGCATCTGCCGCAGGCGCTGCCTCTCGCGGTGCAGCCGGTACTGCTTGCGCAGCAGGAAGAAGAGGACGGCACAGGTGGCAAAGCCGGAAAGCACCGTCAGGATTTTCCAAAACCGCACGCTGGACTCTTGCTTCTGCAGCAAGGACTCGAAATCCAGGGAGCTCAGGTAGTAGGGCATGCCCTGCTTCGGGGGCTGCAGCTTGATGGTGGCGTTGTCCAGCACCAGCTCTCCCACCCCGGTCAGGGCCGTACCCACCTTCAGCATCTGCTCCGTCTCCTGGATGCCCTTGGGGCGCTCCCCGCTGATGTAGTGGCCGATGACGTCCGTGAAGGACTGGACAGAGGGGTGGAATTTCTCATACACCGTCTCCAGGCTGAGCTCGGCCGCCTCCAGAGGCTTCATCACCCGCACGGTGACGCCGGCGCCGCCCTCGGCGGGGAGCAGCTCGAAGGGGGTGGTGTTGGTTCTCTGGTGGATGATCTTCTCGTAGTCGTTCCTGGGCAGGGAGAAGGGGGGGAAGTGAACTGGCTGCCCCTGATGGGAAACACAGCCTGGGATGACCTGCTGGGTTTGGGGGGCTGCCAGATGGAGTGTCTTCGATGGGGAGAATGACCCTCCCCTCGTGGCACTGTGCAGGTGTGCACCTGGAGGCTGCTCCACCCTCACCTCAGCGCTCCACACGGAGTGGGGGCTTCCCCCATCCCCACCTAATTCCTCCTCACCTGCCTGTGGCATTCCCAGCTGTCACAAACCATCCCGTGAGGAGAAGCACCACGTGTCACACATCCCAATTTGATAAGTGTTACTAAATGCTTATCAAACAGCATCACTGGGCTCTGTTTCAGCAGTTCTGGGACCCTCCTCGGGTCCCCTGGGTGTGGGGGATCACCCAAATCCAATTAATTTCTGTTCTGCGAGTGGCAGTGTTTTTTGGGAACACCATCCTCTGGCCACCTCTGTAACAAGGTGGGGCTGAGCAATGCTCAGCCCATGCTGGGTGCTCTTCTCCTCCTCTCCTCTCTGTGAAAGCCCTAAAATTAGCCAAACACACCCCACTTATGGCAGCTGTCACTGTGGGGGCTGGGGTGAGATCTTGGTCACTCTGACCATGCCTGAGGCTGTTCCAGGGTGTCAGAGCCCCCCCGAGGGCAGCAGGCACCTACCAGAGGTGGGTGGTTCTGTTCCACACCATCTTGTGCTCCTGCAGCGTCAGCCTCTGCACCACCCCCTTGCAGCTCTCCACAAACTGGCTGCTCAGGGTCTCCTTCACCGACCGCACCACACCTGCAAACGGGAACCCAGGGGCAGCTGAGGTGCTCGTGGGACAAACCCTGGGATTGGAGTGGCAGGATCGTGTGGAGTGGCTTCACACTGACAGGCTGTGGTGGGCTGCTGGGCAGGAATCCCTCCCTGCGAGGGTGGGCAGGCCCTGGAGGTGTCCAAGGCTGGATGGAGGGGGCTGGGAGCAGCCTGGGACAGTGGGAGGTGTCCCTGCCCATGGCAGGGGGTGGCACTGGATGAGCTTTAAGGCCTTTTTCTCCCCAAACCAGGGAGATTTTCTCCCAAAACCAGGGAGGTTTTCTCCCCAAACCAGGGAGATTCTACAATTCTAGAATTGCAAGATGGGGGGGGCAAAAGGGCTGAGAGCCCACATTTTCTGCTGTCAGGAGTCTGTGGCTGCTTGCTGGGGGGGATATGACCTGACGGGCACAGAGGGAGGAGCTGGGGGTGAAGGCTCAGGATGAGCCCCCCCACCCCTGTTTGGGGCACTGCTTCAGGTCCTCTTTGAAAGGAATGAGGGATTTGTCTCCACAAATAAACTGTGGGTCCACTGGTAGATAAAAATAGACACTGGGAGATAAAGGAAGCAATGGTGTTATAAATACACATCCACATAAATAATTATATCTACATAAATACATAAATATGATACTGTTTGCTTTCCACAGACATTAAGATGAAGGCTACATCTATAATTTGCTTTTATTTCTGCTCTTAACAAAAACTTAAAACGTGGCAGTAGTAATAACTGATAAATAATGATAAATAAATAATGAACTGCCTGTTTGGTCAGGAGAACACCCAGGAAGACCCTGCTGTTAATATGCCAGCCATCAACACCTGCTGCCTGAAGAAAGCGTGGACCAAGGGCCAAACTGAAAGGGATAAAGAGAAGGGATTGAAACCCCAACCAAGAAACACTCGTGCTCTGAAAAGGCAGAGCCAAGGGGCAGCCAAGCAAAACAGCTCCTGGAATACAGAAATTAAGTTTGTAGAAAAATATGAATATGCAACAGGCTGATGTCATAGACAGGATATTTAAGAGGTATCCCCGAAGGTAACAACGTACTCTTAGCTAAACGCCAAGCACCCGGCCGTTTAACCCTTTACTTTATCTCTTTAAACCTTTCCAATTCTACCAAAAAAGCAAAGCTCGCTTTTCACAGTGGGAAGAACCATAAATTCCATAGGAACTCCACTGGCCGACGCCAGGAAAAGGAAAGAGGGGGTGGGGTTATACATTAGAAGCCGGTATTCGGCGTTTCAGGAACTCTGCACCTCTCAGGTACCTCAGCCAATGGGGAAAGAGAGAGGGAAATGCGGCCGGGAATTACGGATAAAAAGGCGGCTGCGTCCTCTAGAAGTTTGAAAGATCCCACGCGAAACGCCCACGACCTCTCCCTTTATTCCAATAAAGTCGCAGGACTCCTCTGCGTCCCTTCTGGACATAAACCTCCGAGTTTTGTGGATTAATCTTCCCGACGCGACCCTACCTTCTATGACCGCATAGGGCACGCAGCGCCCGGGCGCCTCCAGCAGCACGGCCCGCAGGTCCCCGTCCAGCCGGACCCTCCTGGCGCCCTGCGGGGAGCAAACGGAGGCCGCGGCTCAGCCGGCGCCACCAGGCCGCGGCTCGGGGGTCGGGCCCACGCACTCCCCGCGTCGCACCCCTCGCACCCACCTCGAGCCCGCGGGCCACGCGGGCCTTCTGCCGGTAGACGGAGTAGAGCAGGGCGGTGATGGCGGTGCTGGCGGCCAAGAGCACGGCCTGGGAGGCCGAAGGCCGCCCGCCGCCCTCCATGGCCGCCGGGCCCGCCGTCACCACGGCAACCGCCCGGCGCGCCGGCGCGCGGCGATGACGTCACGGGCGGCGCTCCGGCAGCCGCAGCGCCGCCATCGAGACGGGGAGTCCGCCAAGGCCGGGCGGGGGCGTGGGGACCCCGCGAAGCCTCGTCGGGGTGCGGGGGTAACGCGAATTATCCCCCCACAGAGGCTGCGGGTCAGGGGAGGCGGATCAGATCCCGGCTTCACGAAGCTTTAGGGGAATAAACCCCATCCTTGGAAGTTTAGGGGGGCGGGACAGGTGGCAGCCTCCCCACCCCTTTATCCCCACCTCCACTCCGGGGTCTTGGGGAGGACATCAAACACCAGCCTCACCAGTGTCTGAAGGGGGTTTAGCCCAAATCCCAGCCATCCCTCAGGATCTTGGGGCAGCTGGCCCCAAATCCTAATGCCCCCGAGGTGCGGGATGGGGGAGCATCCTCTGTAACCCCCTCCCACCTTGGGAGCTGGGGGGCAGCCCAAATCTCACCCTCCTGCTGAGTTTGAGGGTGGCAGTGGTCAGACTAAAGCCTGTCCCCCCCTGGCTGGGAGGGGATATCTCCCCAGATCCCAGCCACAGAGTGCCCTGGGGAAGGGGTAACAACCCCTCTCTGGGCTGTGAGGCAGCAGCACCGTGTGCCCCCCGCATGTGAGGGCTCAGCCTCAGGACGCAGCCCCCAGCCCCCCTTTGCAGGGTCCTTTTCCCCCGCCCCAAGAAGGGCCATGGCAGGGTGGCAGGTCCCTAGAGTCGAGGACACGAGACACCCCCAACCCATCTCCTTACCATCGCTTATTCTGGGAAAGCAGCAAAACGGGAAGAAAAAAAAAAAAATAGCAATTTTTCGTAAATTATTGATCTTCAGGCCCTTGGTGCTAATTTGGAGTGGGGGAGGAGAGTACAGGCAAGTTCTGCTCTCCAGTGGGGTCCAAGGGGCCAAATCCCCGTCACCGCTCCCCCGACGTGGGCGGCACAGCCGCCCCCCACCCCAGCTCTATATTTAAAATATCAAGTTGCCATGGCTACGCGGAGCAGCTCTCCCCAGCCCTCGGTGCCGCAGGAAAGCACTGTGGACCCCGCAGCCCCCCCCCGCCCTCCTTGGCTTGCCTTTCGAGGGGTAAACGCAGAATAAACCCCCCAAACCGCCTCAGCGCCGAGCTTCACTCTGTCGTCCTCCCGGGCGAGACACAGGCGCTGTCACACCGCAGAAAACACACATTAATTTTATTATTACGGCCGCTGCGGAGGAGGCACCAGGAGCGGGTTCATGTGCGGCGCCCGGGGGTGGCGGGGTGGCAAATCCAGCCCCACCACGGGTCTTGCGGCGAACGGAGCCGCTGTCCTGTCCGGAGCGATCCCCGAGGAGGAGGAGGCTCCAGCAGCGGCTCGGGGCGCAGGGCAGGGCAGGGCAGGGCCCCTCACGCCCGGTGAGCGCCGGCGCTCAGCACACGGCGGGCCGCGGCCCGCGCAGGCTGCAGCCCCTCATGTCGCTGGCCAGCCGCAGCACGGCCGCTCGCTCGGCGTCCCCCAAGGCCGTCCCGGCGCCCCCCAAGGCCTCCTCCTCCTCCTCCTCCAGGATGGAGCTGAGCCGAGGGGCGCAGCGGGCCCGCTCGGCCGGCGGGCGGTAGGGGCACTTGGCGTTGAGCAGCCTGCGGAGGGGCACCAAGGGCACGATGGCGTCGCCCAGGAGCTGCTGCTGGACGTGGCGGAAATCGCTCTGTCTCTTGAGGCGCTTGAACTCGTTGAAGGCCGAGGCCGAGGTCTGGTAGAGGAGCAGGGCCATGGCCCGCGCCTTGTCGGCCTTGGAGACCAGCACGGCGTGGCAGCGCAGCACCACCGCCTTGTTCTTCACCTGGTGCCGGTAGACCCAGGCGAAGACCTTGGGGTGCCGGCGGTCGGCGGCGCAGTAGGTGATGCGGTGCAGCAGGTACGCGTGGCCCGGCCGGCGGGCCCCCTTCTCGCAGGGCGTCATGCGGATGCCGTGAGGGCCCAGCGTCAGCTTCATCTTGGCCCCGCCGGCGCCCGCCTCGCTCTTGGCCCAGATCTTGCCCACCGCCTCCTCGGTGCAGCCCTCGCCCTTGGCGTGCAGGGTGACGGCGTTGCCCAGGTACCGCACCGTGTACGTCGGGTCCTCCTTGTTCAGCTCCACTTTCTGGCGCTTCCCGCGGAAGACGCTGCCCAGGCGCTCCAGCGGGCACTCGGGCAGCAGGTCCGGGCAGGAGCGGAGGAAGCCGGCCAGCAGCGCCGCGTAGCTCAGCCCCGGCCCCAGGCTCTTGCTTTTGCACTTACGTTCATTTTCCACCAGCACGAACTTGCTCCGGCGCCAGGGCAGCATCTCGCCTCCTCTCCGCTAATCCCGGCCTCGCTCGCAAAGCAGCGGGGACCACCCCCCCACCCTCCCCACCACCCCCCCAAGCCCCGAAGCCGAAGGTTTGGGGGGTGTCCCCGCACCCCCACCCCCGCGCAGGGGGGTGAAGCCCCTACCCCGGCAAGCGGGACGCGGCCGCCGTCTCTCCGATCCGCCTTGCCCGTGGAGGATGCGGAGCCGAGCGGAGCCGCCGCGTTCCGAGGGTGCCGCCTGCGCCTGATGCTGCGGGAGCGGCGGCGGCGGCGGGCGGCGGGGACGCGGCTCCTCCGTGGGCTGCTCCACCTCCCCGAGCACGCGGGGAGCCGCCGGTGAACGGCCCCCGCCGGCTCCCTGCGCGCTCGCTCCCTGCCCCGGCAGGGACAGGATGCCCCCGGGGGGAAATCAAGCCCCTCATCCCCAGGCAGCAGCCCGAGCCCCAGCGCAGAAACCCACCGGCGTGAGGGGGAATTCGCTAACTTCCCACCCGGGGAAGGGATGATTTTGGGAGGGTCAGATGATGGCTTCTGACACTGGAACGGCAAAAAGGTGCGATTTCCCCCCCCCCCCAAAATCAGTGCATTGTACAAGGGTGTGTGCCAGGATTTGCAGATCCTGCAGGTCTGCTGGCATTTTTTGCCTCCAAACCTCCAACCTGCCCCCGTTATTTCCAAGCCCGTCAGACCTCCTTGCTGCTCCTCTCCTTTTGGGCTGAGCTGGCTTTTAACCTGTTGCTTTTATCTCTGGCCAAGGCCCTAGACAGCTTCTCTCCAGGAGAAATGGAGTGTTATTCCCCCATGGCACAGCTCAGGGGGGATTTCTGGGGAGCACTGCGAGGTTTCAGCCCTGCAGTGGAGTCTGAGGCTGCTCAGAATTCAGCACCTTTGGCTCATACTCCGATTTCCACTTTTTCTCTTTTTTTTTTTTACCATCTGGACATAAAGCAGGGAGACCCCCAGGCTTGGGGATTCTCTGTTTGCCTCAGGATTGAAAAATGGGGAGGAGAAAGGGATAAAATAACACCATGTGCCCCTACTTTTAGTCTGTTTGGGGAATAAAACCAGAGTGGGGTGTTGCAGGGAACAGGAAGCCATTTCCCAGCAGCTTCCCAGATTTTCTGCAGTTCGAATGAAGCAAGTACAACCTTAAAATAGCAGCTTCACAGGCAGACAGCAGCAGCCCCACTCTCTCACTGCCGCGGCCTTGACAGCCTCACAGGTTTTTGCAGCCAAAATAATAAAAAATGCATGAATTTGTCTGTTTTTTCAGCTTTTCTGGTGCAAACATGGGCTGTGTGGTTTGCTCTCGGTGCGAGGATGATTTTGGGGAGATGGCAATTAGGGAATTAGTGCTAATGAGGAAGATTTCTATCCATGATAGCCTCTGTCTTTCATAATTTCTATTCTTTCCCTCGTTGACTGAGGTGAGGATTGTGTTTACTTGCTCGGTGTTCATATTGAGAGGGCAGGTGTGAACCCACCCTGAAAGCTTCTTTATTTACAGATCCCACATTATTGGGTTGGGGGAGGTGGGGCTGTGGTGTCCCTCTACACTGGTTTGATCCCACAAGTTGCCCTGGGAGTGGTTTTCCTTTTTTTTCTCCCAGATTTTGGTGGGGCAAAGGAGCCTCTGCACCTCATTTCATATGGGGGAAAAAACCAACCTGGATTTGCACTTGAAAGCTGAAAAAGAGTTGTGGGCTGGTTCAGGGCTGCCAGTCCCTGCTCTCACTCACTGCCCTGGTGAGTAGTGAACTGTCAGCATGGGGTTCCAGAGTGAACAGGCACCCTCACAGTGTGTGAGAGGTGGCTTTCCTGGTTATCCCTTGGACAATACCGATCTCAGCATCCCAGCTTTGGTTTCCTGGGGTGCCTGTGGTGGTCTCACTGTCCCCCATGCTCTGTTTCAGCTCCTGGAGTTTCAGCCCCATCAGAAGCCACTGCCAGTTTTGATTGCTGCTTCCCAGCCTGTCGTGGCTCCTCAGCAGCGACCCAGCAACAAGAGTTGCTGGCAAAACCAGCAGGTAAGGTCAAAATCCAACAAACTGGACAAAAGTCCCAGTGATAAATCCCTGGGGGCCGTGACACCCATTCTTGCAGCTAGAAAATGGGGCAGGAAGCTCCTTAGGCGAGGGGAAAAATAGAGAAATCTTTAATTAAAAAGCAATTTGATGATCACCCGGGAGCCCTTTACCTTGTGTGGGCTGATTCCTGTGGAAGCACCAGTCAAACTGAATTTGGGCTCCAGCATAGGGCATCTCAGATTGGGCTTTTGAGCACCTGTGTCTTCAGCCTGCTGAAGTTTCCCCTGCTGCCTGTAGTTAGAAGACCTGGGAAAGTGTGGTATATACAGACATTATTTTTTGTGTTTTCAATCATAATAATTTATTTCTTTTGATCTCACTGATCAGAAGCTTTTGTTCCTTCCCCCCCCCAGGAATGATTTAATGACATTTTCCTGTGGAGCCACAGAACCAGTTTTGAAAAAAACCTCCGGGACGGCGGCGGAAAAACGCTCTGCTGGGACAGAGAAAGGAGGAAGTAAATAACAAAAAAAAACCCAGAAGAAATTGGAAAAAGTGAGGCAGCAAGCGGGGAGAGGATGTGGGAATCCCTGAGCACGATGCTTTGGGGGGCCAGGGCTGCCCCTGAGGATGCTTCCCGGAGCTCAGCTGCGTGCCGGGGCGTTATCCCGGCGTTCCCGGCCAGCCTATTTTCCAGGCGAGGAAATATTTAACCGCGGCGTCAGCGGGCAGGGCAGGCGGGTTACAGGAATGGAGGGAGGCGGGCAGCACCCGGTCCCCGCTGTCCCCTCGGGCCAGCCCCAGGGTGACCATCTCCAGCTCCTGCTGCGCCGCAGCTGGGAGGCCAAAAACTGCGCCTATTGCCCCTACAGCCACTTCCCGGTGGGAGCCGCGCTGCTCACCACCGGCGGGGAGATCTTCTCGGGTAAGATGGGGACCTGAGAGCCCTCCCCCTGGGGATTTTGGGGAGCTCCCAGCGAGGCTTGGGTCGTGTCCGGGGGTGTAGAGGGGGTCATTTTGGGGTGCTGGTGTTGCGCGTCCTCCCCCGCTGCCTCTTGGCAGCCGCCGTCCCGGAGCGAGCCAAAGATCACGGCGGATGGGAAAATAAATAGGGGGGGGGGGGAGCAGGGAAGATGGCTTTTCTGTGTAAATTCCCGGAGAGGAAATGAGCTGGTGGGGTTTGGGGTGGCTGATGCCGGGGTTGTCCCTGCAGGGTGCAACGTGGAGAACGCCTGCTACAGCCTGGGGGTGTGCGCCGAGCGCACGGCCATCCAAAAAGCCATCTCGGAGGGGCACACCAGCTTCAAGGCCATGGCCATCACCAGGTGAGGGTGCTCCGGGAGCTGGAATGGTGAGGGATGGCATGGGGAGCCGGCAGGAAAAGCCTCGCTGCTCCTCAGGGACAGCTTCTTTTGCAGCAGCCTTTTGAGCAGGGAAATAAAGTTTTTGCATGGTGGTTTTGGAGGAATTGGGGGGGGGGCAAAGCTGTTGTGGTTCTGTATTTATTGGGGCATGAAGGTGTTCTGCAGGTGTTCTGCCCTCCTCTGACCTCAGGACTGAGCTCTGTGCCTTTCTCCTTTGGCAGTGACATGGGGGACCACTTCATCACGCCCTGTGGTGCCTGCAGACAAGTGATGAGAGAGGTGACAGCTTGTATGGGGCTCATACAATCATTCCCTGACCCCAGACACCATCCCCTGACCCCAGGCATCTCCCCCTAAAACACCTGCAGGTACCAAGGAGGGTGCAATCCCCCATCCTCAGCCCCAGGGCTGGCTCCAGGCTCCTCAAATTGCATTATCTGCTGGGAGAGAGGTATTCCAACCCTTGGTGGGTGTTCAGTGGTAATCCATTAGCTTGCCCTCCCCAGGGGAGTTTATTCCTCCAAGTGCAGGGTTTTGCCCTCGAGTCCTTGCTCTGGCTCTGGCAAGCCTGAAAATGGGAGTTTTCCTGGAAAAGCTGAGCTTCCCACAGATCCTGTCCAGCTCTCATCTCCCTCCTCTGCAGGAATCCCAGCACCCACAGCCCTTTTTTGGGTTGTTAATATTTAATGGGTTGCTCGAGGGTCAGATTCAGCAGGTGGGGTAAAAACACAGGATCTGAGCCCAAAATATCCTCTGGGGGAAGTAATGCTGATAAGCCAGCATTACATGCAATAGAGGGGGATGCTCCCTGTGAACCTGAAAAAAAAAAAAAGGGAGTATGTGAGTAATTTGGGGAAGAAATGCAGGTTCTTCCCTTCTTCTCCCTCATCAGGCTCTCCTTTCTCCTCCTCCAGTTTGGCACAGACTGGGATGTCTACCTGACCAAAGCAGATGGCACCTACATTGTCAAGAGGCTGGAGGAGCTGCTGCCACTCTCCTTTGGCCCTGAGGACCTGAAGAAGGTCTGAGCAGCACGGCCACCACCAGCCTTTGCCCTTAGGCACAGGGGACAATGGTCTTCCCCAGTTTCCTCACCCTTGAAGCAACTTTTTCGGAACAACACAGTGGGAAATGTGTTTATACTGTTAAGTTGCCTGTTCCTCTGACTCATCTGATTTAGTGTTGATTTGCAGACTCCAGCTCCACCTTGCCCCGAGGAAATGGCAAGATCAAATCATAGAAATCCCTGTTATTAGTAAAAAAAGCGTCCAGACATCCCTGTAGGCAAGGGAGGACGTGGGTTTGATGCACAGCTCAAACAGGCTTTGGTACAGAAACCACTCCTGAATAATGCAAAATCATTGCTTGGGAAAGTGCTGGATCCTTCAGCTCTAAAGAGAAGCGAAAGCAAGAAGGAAAAGGTCCATCAGCCCCAAAAGTAATTAATGAGCCAATCCAGATTAGGTGGATTGCTGGGACGGAATGGTTATCGCCCTGAGCGTGTCCTTTGCTCGTTTCTCCCCAGCTTGTTTTCATTGCTTTTATTCTCTTTGGGGTGAAAAAGAGGACAAGGAGTTTTTGAGAACTTCCGGAGGGTTTTGTGCTTCCAGGGTAATGCCACTTGTTGATTGTACTATTGATTTATAATACAATGATAAATGAATTCGTTACATTTCCCAACCAGCGCTGGGTTGAGCATTTCTGTCATGCCCAAGTGAAATAAAAGCAGTTCTGGTTTGTCTCCTGCAGTTGTAGCAAGTGATCAAACACAGGGAGTGGGGTCCTGGAGCTGTCCTGCAGCCCAGGCAGGGCTGGGGGGTGCTGGATGTGACCTGGGAACCTCATGAGGTTCAACAAAACCGAGTGCAGGGTGCTGCACCTGCGCCAGGGCTGCCCCCAGTATCCATACTGGCTGGAAGATGGAGAGCACTCCTGCTGGGAAGGACTTGGAGGTGCTGGTGGATGAGAGGCTGGATGTGCCTCGGCTGTGGGGCTGATCCCACTCAGGGGCAGCAGGGGAGGGAGGGATTCTAGCACAGGGTGCCCAGAGAAGCTGTGCTGCTCCATCCCTGGAAGTGTCCAAGGCCGGGTTTGGATGGGGCTTAGAGCAAGCTGGGATAGTGGAAGGGATGGAACAAAATGGGCTTTGAGGTCCTTTCTAGCCCAAAGCAGTCTGTGATTCTGTGATTTGATGATTCCACACACTGGGCTGTGCCCTGGCTGCTCCCAGGGCAGTGCCATACTCCATGCCAAGGCACTCCCAGCTGTGTCCTCCATGCCCTGCATTGCACAAGGCTTTACCTTGGCTGCATCCCTGCTCTGTGCCCTGTTCTGTGCCCTGCTCCATGACCCATTCCATGCCCTGCTTGATGCCCCACTCCACGTCCCCTTCCATATCCTGCTTCATGCCTTGCTACATGTCCTATTCCATGCCCCACTCCCCGTCCATCTCCATGCCCCATTCCATGCCCATTTCCACACTTCGCTCTGTGCCCTGCTCTGTGCCCTGCTTTGTGCCCCATTCCGTGCCCCACTCCCTGCCCATTCCATGCCCTGTTCAGTACCCACTCCACGCCTGCTCCATGCCCCATTCCCAGCCCCATTTCCAGCCCCACTCCACGTCCCTCTCCGGTCCCATTCCCCTCCGTGCCCCATTCCAGCCCCATTCCTGCCCCAGCCCCACTCACGTCCCTCTCCGGGGCCCACCCCCCCCCTGTCCCCCGGCTCCCATTCCCGCTCCGTGCCCCATTCCATGCCACTCCCCAGCCCCACTCTCCGTCCCTCTCCCGTCCCATTCCCGCTCCGTGCCCATTCCATGCCCATTCCCTGCCCCAGCCCACTCCACATCCCTCTCCGTCCATTCCCATTCCATGCCCATTCCCAGCCCCCTCCCCGTCCCTCTCCTGTCCCATTCCCATTCCTGCCCATTCCATGCCCATTCCCAGCCCCCTCCCGTCCCTCTCCGTCCCATTCCCGCTCCGTGCCCATTCCATGCCCATTCCCAGCCCCACTCCCCGTCCCTCTCCCGCATTCCCATTCCCATTCCCTGCCCATTCCATGCCCATTCCCAGCCCCACTCCCCGTCCCTCTCCCGTCCCGTCCCATTTCCATTCCCTTCCCCAGCCCCATTCCCGCCCACTCCCCGTCCCTTTCCTGTCCCGCCCCTCCATTCCATTCCTTCCCAGCCCCACTCCCAGCCCCACTCCCCGTCCCTCTCCGGTCCCATTCCCATTCCCTGCCCATTCCCAGCCCCACTCCCCGTCCCTCCCGGTCCCATGCCCATTCCCATTCCCTGCCCATTCCCAGCCCCACTCCCCGTCCCTCTCCCGTCCCATTCCCGCTCCGTCCCCGTCCCGTGCCCGGGGGGGGCGTGGCCTCGCCTCTCCGTGGGCGTGTTTATGGGCGGGGCCTGTTCCCATTGGCCCGCTCTGGGCCCCGCCCCTCGCCCTGAGGCGGCGGCCATGGCGGTGCGGCTGCTGCTGGCGCGGGCCCTGCGGCTCCTCCCGCGGTGCCGCCCTCCTTGCGCCCCCCGCGCCCCCCGCCCCGACCCCCGCCCCGGCTCCCTCTCCGGCTCCGCCGCGCCGCCCGCGCCATGGCGGCCCTGGCTGGCCTGGCTGCCGGCCGCCCGCCGCCTCTTCCTGCGCGGCTCGGCGGGCGGGCTGGCGGCCGTTGCGCGGCGGGGGCCGCGGCGGCGGCGTCTGCCTGGCGCTGGCCATGGCGCTGGGCCTGGTGGAGCCGCGCCTGGAGGAGCAGCGCCGGGCTGAGGCGGCGTGTCGTCACATCCAGGTGGGCAGCGGGCCCGGGGATCTCGCTGGGCAGCGCCTGGGGCGCCCTCCGTGAGGGGGAGGGGGGGATATTGCCGGGGGAGGGGAGACCTTCAGTCACCCCCCCAGGAAGGGCACAGGGGGTCATAGCCCTCGAGACATCCTTCATGCAAGAGGGTGGTCTTTGATGTGTGAAGCCCCTTGAACCCCCTTCCATGAACGTCAGCGAGTGTCAGTGCTGTGGGCAGCCCCTTAGACGCGCCCCCCATGAAGGGAAGGGAGATCCTTGCTCTGAGGAGTCCCTCAGACAGCCCCCATTAAGGGCAGGGGGGGTCATTGCTCTGGGGAGTCCCTCAGACAGCCCCCACTAAGGGCAGGGGGCGGTCATTGCTCTGGGGAGTCCCTCAGACAGCCCCATTAAGGGTAGGGGGGGGTCATTGCTCTGAGGAGTCCCTCAGACAGCCCCCATTAAGGGCAGGGGGGGTCATTGCTCTGGGGAGTCCCTCAGACAGCCCCCACTAAGGGCAGGGGGGGGTCATTGCTCTGAGGAGTCCCTCAGACAGCCCCCACTAAGGGCAGGGGGGTCATTGCTCTGGGGAGTCCCTCAGACAGCCCCCACTAAGGGCAGGGGGGTCATTGCTCTGGGGAGTCCCTCAGACAGCCCCCATTAAGGGCAGGGGGGGGTCATTGCTCTGAGGAGTCCCTCAGACAGCCCCCATAAGGGCAGGGGGGGTCATTGCTCTGGGGAGTCCCTCAGACAGCCCCCATTAAGGGCAGGGGGGTCATTGCTCTGAGGAGTCCCTCAGACAGCCCCCACTAAGGGTAGGGGGGGTCATTGCTTGGGGAATCTCTCACACAGCCCCCACTAAGGGAGGGGCGGTCATTGCTCTGAGGAGTCCCTCAGACAGCCCCCATTAAGGGCAGGGGGGGTCATTGCTCTGGAGAAGCCATTAGACATCATCCATAATAAAGGGGAGGGGGATTCTTGTGAGGAGCCCCTCAGATGCTGCCTCTGTAGTGGAGGGGGGGGTGGGGTCACTGCTGTGGGGAGTCCCCAGACACCCTTGGTGAAGGGCTCAGCCTTGTTTTATGGAGCCCCTCAGACACCCCTCATGAAGGGAAGGGGGTTCCCTGCTGTGGGGAGCCCCCTGACAGCCCCTGTGAAGGGCACACTGTGGGGAGCCCCCCAGACACCTCCCCATCTCTCCCCAAGGAAGGTGGGGGGTGCTGCAATGAGCAGCCCTCAGGTACCTCCCCAAAGGTGTGGGCACTGCTGGGAGCAGCCCCCACAGGCACCTCTTTCTCCCCCAAATCGGGGTCCTGGGGAAGCCTCTCACTCAGCAGCCCCTCATCACCCTAAAGCAGGTACTTCAAAAAGCAGGGGGCCCTCACTCCCTGTCCCCCCACAGAGGAGGGGGCTGGAGCCCTGGTGATGGGGGTCTCATGTCCCAGGACACTGATGTTGATCCCCAGGTCCATCCCCTCTGCCTGGGACAGACGGGGACCCTGTGGTGCTGGGCCAGGCCGTGCTGGCAGGGCACAGGGGACGGATGGCGCTGAACATATTTCCTGGGTAAAAATAGATCTTTGGTGCTCAGAGCCAGCTGTCACCTGCTCCACTGACCAGCAGACACGTTCCTTGAAGTTTCTCAGGATGCTTTCTCTCCTCTGTCCTCGCTGGGTTGTTCCATTTGATACCCTTGGGTCTGTGTGCAATGACACATCCCTCGGGTGTTGCTGGTGCTTTGGGGCTGCAGCTCACAGAGAAGGCCACTTGTTTGTCTCAGTCCAGGTGACAGCTGGGGCATCACCAGACCTGTGGGATCATGAACTGTGTTGTTTTCCCACATCTCTTGATTTCCTCCCCAGCTCCCTCCCATCATGGATTCACTCTTCCTCAAACTAACTGGCCCTCACAGTCAACTGCCACAAAAAAGGCCATTGCTTTTCCTGTTGCTGCTTTTAATTGGATTTTCTTTCGCATGCTGTTTGCCTGATTTATTTATGGAGAGGGGGGAAAAATGCAATAATGCATCTGTTTTCAGAAGTGTTCAGTTAAACTTTTCTTTACACAACCACAGAATCATGGAATGATTTGGGCTGGAAGGGGCTTTAAGACCCATCTCTATCCACCCCTGCCATGGACAGGGACACCTTCACTATCCCAGGTTGCTCCAAGCCCTTTCCAACCTGGCCTTGGACACTTCCAGTGATGGGGCAGCCACAGCTTCTTTGGGCAAAATATATTTATATTCTAGATTGGCAAATGACTCCCCCTCCTGGTTCCTCTTCTTCCCTCGAAAAGGACACCTTTAGAAAGGACTGGTTTAGGGGTAAATTGTATCAGACAAAAATATATGGCCTGCAGATGATCTTTCTTGTGTTAAAGTGATTTGAGCCCAGTGGTTAGAGTCTGATTGAGACTTCCAGGTTAGACCAACCCACCAGGATGTGTAATGCCGCTGAAACACCCAGTTCTCCTTCTCTGGGAAGTCTGGATAACTGAGCAGCTTTTTCTCTTCCTACTCCTTCCAGACCGTGTTTGTTGGGAAGAACAAGCCACAGAAAGATCCCCTGAGCCCCTTCCGCTGGCAGGGCTTCAAGCTGGAGGAATATCTCATCGGCCAACCCATCGGGAAGGGCTGCAGTGCCGCCGTGTACGAAGCAGCCATCCCCTTCTGCCCCGGCCTCGGGATCCTGCGGGGAGCAGCCGCCTCCCAGCCCTGCAGCAGGAGCGTGCCTCAGCTTCCCAGGGGGCTGAAGAGGAGCCTGTGGTGAAGCACCACCCAGAGGGGCTTTTCCCTTAGCTATCAAGATGATGTGGAACATCTCGGTAAGGAGCCGGCGCTGAGCCCCCCGTGTCTGTTGCCGGGGGATTCCGGCTGGAATGTTCCATGCTGGAGTGTTGAAAGCGCTGATTGTGGAGTGCAGGATGAGTGTGTCACAACAAAGCTATTGGTAGGTGACACTGGAGATGGGGAGTGTTAGTGAAGAGTCCCAGAGCGAGGTAGTTAGCATTCATCACCCTCTGGAATCAGCACTGAGAGCTGCTGCTGGAGCTGCTGGGTATGGAGGTGATGCTTTGGGAAGAAAAGTTTTCTGAGGCTGTCTCTATTGGAAAGGCCTAAGAAAGGGAAAGCCACTGCTGCCAGTGATTTAGGAATTGGTGTCCTGGAATCAGTGTCAGGGCAGAGGTGGGTTTTCTTCCTGAAGAGTTAGTGGTCTCAGGGTGCACAGTGACCTGCCTGCTGTGTCCCCTTGCTGTGAGGTGACCAAGATCTGCTCTCATGTTTCCCAGCCCGGGTGACTGGTGATCCAGTTCTTCAGTGGTGGCTCTTCCATGTTTAAAAAAAATCCATGTGGCTTTCCCCATTGATGTGACAAGTGAATATTTCAAGAGAATCTTCCAAATGCCAAGATCTGGAATCCTTTGAGCTCCAGAAGCACCCTGGCATTTAGCTGTGGGCTCTTCCACTTGGGTTTGGAAGTTGAAAGTGAGTGCTAATGTGTAGTTTGGATTGCTGACCGTCAAGGGTGCATTTGAAGTGACAAATAGATTTCTTTCTGCTAATGAAGGCCTTGTGGCCTCCCTTGATGAACTCCTTAGGTAGTTAATTGCCTTCCTTGATTTTCAAGGGAGGGAAGTCCTGGAATCTGGTCTCAGTCGATCCAGCTCCAGACGCATCAGGATTATCCACTTTCAGCTCACGTTGGGGCCGGGTGATTTTGGAGCTGAAGCCAAGGTGGGCTGTGATTGTTGTTGCAGGCTGGTTCCTCCAGTGAAGCCATCCTGGATGCCATGGGCCAGGAGCTCGTCCCAGCCACAGGCGTTGCCTTGTCCGGGGAATACGGAGCTGTCTCTGGCCGCAGGTATGGAGGTGGCAAGGTGCTGAATTTTATCCCTTGATTAATTTTGCAGCAATTTGCACTGTTAAGAAGGTGGACAGGGCTTTCTAGATTAGCTGCTGAAAGCAGGTAAACTGGGGATTGTAAAGTTTGTTGGCATGCAGGGAACTGCATTGCACTGTGTGGTCCAGAGGGGTTTGGAAGGGTGCACCAATAATTTGGGAGTATTTGGGGTCCTGCCAGGGTCTGGTGGGTGCCTGTGGCTGTGTCTTAGCTTCCCTGTGTTGAAATGTGTTGGCATTTGCTGAGGTAAAGGCTGGAGGAGCCACTGGTTAAACACCATGTAAATGTGTATTGTGATGCTTTTTAATTGCATCCCTGCAATCGGTTAACAGTTTGAGTGTATTAAATATCAAATGATTTCACTGTAATGCAATTTGTCTGTGAGGTTTGAGAGCTGGTTTGGTGTAAAATGGGTGCTGGACAGGGAGGTTGCACTGTTTTAGTGCAGGAAAACTGGTGAGAAGGAAAATGGAAATGACTCAGTTCCTACTCTTTGACCTGAGTGGGAAGTGAGCAAACAGCATGAAGGTGGAAAATCTAATGGAAACTTCTAAATTACCTCAAGCTAGCTATCTTTTTGTTCAGAAATGCATCTTTGTGTTCCATTTGAAACAATGGAGTCCACAGCCCAGATTGTCTGATTTAAATTTCAAATTCATCCCGGCTGCCAATACAAATGAATAATGAATGCTGTGCCCTTAGCTGGCTGGGAATGCAGCAGAGCAGCCAAAGGGATATTTGACATTCAGGGGATGAGAGATCTGTGTTGCAGACAAATAGGTAACCTGCTTTTCAGGGTAGGGAGAGCTTCCTGCCTGTGCC